>HG983339.1:113337-166968 GCA_900006255.1 Xeromyces bisporus
CCTGAGATTCTGAGATAAACATGTACTATTGGCGATGCGGCAGTGATTCTACGACACTACTGTAAGATTACTGATACTTGGATCTTTCTGGTACAGGGAAGTTTCAAGTGGAACAAATGTCTTGACTATACTCTTGTTTTCGGTTACAAGTCACACCAGCTCGGTGTTCCAGATATGGAGTCCTTGTGTTGAGTGTTGAGTGTTGACTCGGTATTGATTATTCCCACTTTCAGACCCGCAGCAAGATTTAGATTCTCTGCTGCTGAAATCAACACGATGGACCTCCAACGAAAGCCAGCAGTGACCAGTGCTCAACAAATGAGCACGACAGGGACCCCTTGACTACTGGTAATAAGCACCCTGATCAAGAGCCAACGGGGTCCCCTCAGGCCACAGCTTTGAGATAGCATCCTTCGAGACAGCAACCTCCTGGGAGCTGGTCACGATCTGCTTCTCCTTGAGCAAATCCAACTGACCACTCACCCACCATCGACAACCCACCCCGTTGGCGTCAAACTCGTACTTATGCCGTCCGTTCTGGATCAAGGCATCGTATATATCGGCGACGGTGAGATTTGGCTTAACAGCCAGCTTGAACACCTTGACAGTGCCATGAAGGGTTTCATTCGAGAGCCGAGATATTATCATATTTGCTTTGGAGCCGCCAGGCAACATGGTGCTTGGGACACTGAAGCTCGGCGTGCAGTCGATGCTGACGGATGTGTTTGTGCCAGTGTGGAGATAAAAGCACCAGTGATTGGTGTTGGCCTGCTGCTCATGTGCAACTGCGCAGATGTGGTAGACAGGCAAGGCTAATATAGCATGCTTTTCGCTGGCAGGGACAAAATGGACGGTTTTGAAGGACATTCTGGTAGTCAATGAGTACCGCGCTGCAAATGACTCGTATCTGTTAGTTCTACGCTCGGGTCAACCAGGGAAGGGTAGATACTTAATGCTTTTCTCTAACGACGAATCTTGCAGGTTGCGATTGATTGAGTAGACACTTGCTAAAACACTTGTTGACGAGCAGCGATGTTACGAATGCGCATATTCGCAATCTGAACCGCAGATGCCAGAAGTTAACTAACAACCGTGAAAATATGATGCCAAAAGACGGTAAAACACTCGAGACCGTTTTAACGGGCCGTCTTTCAGACTGTGGCCAATTATAAAAATGCTTGGCGCCAAGAGAGTCTGACAGAATGATCGTCAGACTCTCGAAAGACGGGCGTTGACTTGAGTCACTTGACAATGTATCCCCTACCGAAGATCCAAGAATGAACTTCCAAATTTAGGAGCATCGAACATACTACTACTACATAGCCCGTTTAAGCAATGTATTAAACCATTGCGGTAGTAACAAGAGAAGATTTGTTACAGATAATAAGTTAAGTTCAAAGACTTTTTGTCGGCGCGGTAGTTACCAAATTAGATCTAGGGCTAGGGTTCAGGGCTACGTATTCCCCGAAACCAGCCAGTCTGACCCAAAGCCAGCAAGAAGAGATGGCCGTGAGACCCGGGAAGGTCTTGACGCGGATAAGGATTTGCTAGTCTTAGCAGAAGAGCGCCTTGCTTAATGCCATTAGCAACTGTTAGCTTTTGGTTCGATGCAGAAATCCAGCCCATCACCTTGTGTCGGCTGGTTCAATAACTTCAATGAGAAAGCCGGTGAGTTCGCCATTTGAATATCTCGGTCGTGCCGTTAGCAGGCGCTCCGTGGATGGCCTGCGCAAGGACATATGTTCTGTCGGATTGATGCGCACCAACTTGAATAGTCATCTCGTCCGTTACCATCCTTCTGAGTTATGAGGTCAGCCCAAAAAGCACTTCATTTACAGAGGGGCATGCGCTCTCACATCAGTAAAAGCAAAGGTTGCCATATTGGACAGGCTCCAGCAGCAACAGTACCTTCAATGTTGGGCCGTGAATATCGAATATCCCATCTCGTGACCCCGACTGCCCTCTGTTCAGGGCTGGTGAGCCTTCTCGCCGATCGTGGCGCACATTGCAGTATACCCGGCCATCAACCACTAGTAGTGGTCCACTACCAATGGCAGCGAATTTGAGCGCGCGTGGGGTGCACCTGCGGCAATAACACCGCCAGCAACAAACTGCCAGCCGTGCTAATTCCATAAGACGCTACTGATCCTGTGCGGTCATCGACCGCAAGATAATCCGCAAGCTTTGTATAAGTATTAGCAGACTCGCCACTGCTGGATCATCATTGTTGATATCCGCCAGGTAGACAGGACCACTTCCGAGTTTGATGTCATCTCCATCTGCAAGCTTGCCAGCTTGCACCCGGTTCCTCTTGTATTGCCTGTCACCGCGAGTGATACGGTCAGAATGATACCAACGTGTTTCATCCTTAGAGTTAGAAAGGCCACCAGTCCCGGCAGCATCAGCGGCGGGTGATACAGCACGTGGATTGCTTTGCTTTATAGCAGGAGGGGAATAGTTAGACGGCTAAGTGTTAGGATCAGGTTCTCCACTGGCCCCATTATCCGCCGAGTTGGAGCAATTAGGTCTATTGAGCTATGGACCGGTGGAAGCTTCAATCCAGTCCTTTGGAATCTGGTGAATGAAATCATACCACCAGTCACCCATTAAAGAGTAACCTTCGGATGTCAAGTGGACACCACCTTCATTGAGAGCAGTAGTCGGAAACTTTGAAAAATCCACAGCAATCACATGGTGACCGTGCTGTTGTCGGTCTGCCACAAGTCCGGGGATTAGACTGTTATAAATCTTGGTGCGATCTTCCTGGTCTGGGCTGCTCTCCTCTCCAGTTTGAACTGTGGGTATGATCATCGCCACCAGGATGGTTGCATTTGGGCACGTCGTAACCATTTGGTCAATGAGATGCCCGAGTCGCTGTGCAGCTCCTTGTGGGTCATGTCCCTGCACTGAGATCGCTGGTTTCACGTCCATGTCATTGGTACCTGGAGAGGTCAGTGCTCACCTCTACGCCCTTGATATAGGAGAGAAGAGTGGCCTTTATATGTACCTGCATGGAGGAGAATGATGTTCGGTTGTTGTTCCAATGATGGGCCAATCCGACTAGCAATGTAGGCAATGGTTTTTCCTGAATAGGCCGCCTAAAGGTCATTAGGATTGTCTCTCAGCATGGTGTGTATTAAGTAGGGGCCTCTGGGAGAACCGCTCACAAAATAATCACCACAGAATGATCCACCCGACACATTTCCAGCATAAACAACCTTGTCACCTGTAGAGTAGTTAGACTTTAATTGTTAAATTATCGACTGTAAATTCAGAAATAAGAAAAGAATCTGACCTGATAGATCCCTAAGCAGCTCCAAGCGATAACCACGTCTTTGTGGATCCTCATAACCAACCGTGATAGAATCACCAACAGGCAATATTCGAAGATCCGTGCCATTTTTGACCTCAATGCCTTTTTCTATCCCAGTTGTTTGTAAGGGTGGCTTTAGGGCTCCAGTCGTTGTGGCAGTAGAGCTGGTAGTATGCTCAGTATTGGTAGGTTGAGGTTGTCCGCCACTGGTCGTTGTATGCCCAGTATTAGTAGATTGTTCACCACTTGTTGATCCTGAGATAGCACGCCCGGTGGCTGTTGTGGGAACGGTGCCTGTGTTAATTGCCGTTGTAGCACTTGTAGCTAGAGGCAATGGACCTGTGGTTAATAGATACGCACCGTCTTCGTCGTTATTGTTTTGAGGGTTAATGCTTGTTTGACACTAGACAGAAAAGACCAAAGAGAGCCAGACAAAGAGAAGGCAAAGAAGACGGTTTGAGTAAAAACGGATCATGGTCGCCGCAAACTCACAATCAATACTATTGCTGGATGAGGACGGACAACTGTAGATGGGGGAGCAACGCACCCAAGGCACTCGCCTTCTTTAATACATGTAGCCGCGGACACTCTCCGGCTCCAGGGCTTTGAAAGAAGGGCATGATAGGTTGCAATGGACTGCTATCATTCACCATTTATTTTTATATTGTTGTTCCCATATTCCCAGGCTGAGCCCACATATACTGTAGCGAGTGATATTTGCGGACATGGCCTATTGATTCATTGAGACAAGTGATGAATCTGATGATACGGTTCAGCTGCAAGGGCATCAGCCGTCCATATGGATCCCAGGATCTTCAATAGTGGCTTTGACACCTGCACTCGCCGCTGTGGAATGTGCAGGCTGAAAAACGTCCACTTCATTGTGTCTGTCCGCTTCAACCATGACAAATACTTCTCAAATCCATTGAACTCGGTATGCATTTCAAATCCGCGATCACAGACAAGCCCTTATCTTCATTAACTGAGCACGACATTGGTGGCACGAAACTTCGAGGTGATTTGTATCGAGAGTCTGTAGATTGATCCATCCATTGACAAAGCACGAGATGATACTTTCTGTTCCGCACAAAAGCAGCTAAAGCAAGAGATGCTCGGGATCGGGATCTCAGTTGACTTCGCAATTGTGGGGACGGTCAAGATTAAACAATGAAAGTTTATTCAAGAAGTGGATCCGGCTGTCCAGTGGCCCACTCACAGGTCCACTTTTCATTGTGTTGTTCGGGACCGTCTTCGCGAATCTTCGAAGGCAGATCTGGACAGATCTGATTCAACTTCTGGCTTCTGACTTCAATGAATCCAACAAATCCTCCTCTCCCTTTATGGGCACGATTGCCTGGAAACGAACCCTTTCCTCTGACCGTCCGGCCTTTCTTCTCTTCGAAAGTTCGAGGGGGCCAATACCTCAGAGTTTGGAGTCCTGAGAAGACTTTCCCAGAAATCATCTGTATCTCCAATACTCTTCCTCTTGTACATAGAGCCCTTCCTACGGCTCAGAAAGGGAGGGTTGGTATGCAGATGACGGATGTATCCTGTGCTCCAACGCCAATTTCGAAAAGTGCCGGCGGTCGCTACGACGCTCATTTAGCAAGACAGCGTCTGAGGGACTGACAATGGAATCAGAATCATCTTTGAATGCGATATAACCGATCCCCAGTTCTTCCATCGTCGCATGAAAGTAGTCCACCAACCGGTGCATCTCAGAGGTAATTTGGTAGCGCCCGATGCTTGCACGAGATGGCTCGGAGCCCACTTTGACCGAGAACTCTCCTTTCCTCACCACGTACGGCAAACCATGTTCCAAGTCAAAGTTGGCCTAAACACAAGATCCGTGAAACGCAGCGTCGTACGGGACAAGCCCGCACCTCCTCTGGCAGACGGTGCAAGCCGACAGTGCCGACGCGTACCAGTTTATACTGGGGTTGTTCGATTTCTTTCTTGCGACGATGAGTGTGCCGGACAGTGGAGATCGGTTATGTTGCCTTCAAGTATTAATGTACGGTGCGTCAGCGTCCGGCGCAATGATGCTTAGTCGATACTTGCTTAGTTTTGCCTTTCCCATGCTCACGCTGCAGATGTTTGAGGGGTTGGGTGCCGGGTGGGCGTTTAGCCTGCTGGCTCTGCTGTTGGTGGACGGCTGAGGAGTAAGAGTAACTACAAAACGAGTGCTTGAGTTTCACTTTGTCTATCAGTTCGAGCATGATAGATCTCGCAGAAGGTCACCGAACTGCTTTTGTTTATCGTCAGAAGCCCGTCCTCGACACCATTCTCTATGTTGAATTCCATCTAGTGTCGACATCGTATCGCATTTGCTTTTTTGACAAGCTGAAGAAGTGGAAAACTTTGCTCCATTGCTTGCGGGAATTGTGATCCCGATCAGAAGCAAAGTATACGAAGTTCTGCAAGTGCAAATTGGGAACCAAAAGGCAAAGCTGCCTACCTGTAACAATTTATCTCGCGGAGTGCCTCTTAATCCGCAGTCTGCACTTGCAAAACTTCGCAATCTTTGCTCCTGGATTGATCGGAATCACAATTGCCACCAACAACAAAGTTTGCCGTTTCCTCAGCTTGTCAGACAAGCTAATGCGGTACGACGTCGACACAAGGTGGAATTCGACATACAGAACGGTATCGAGGAGGGGCTTGACGCGAAAAGGCAGATTAAACATTTGTCGCACTATAACCAGTATATCCAACAATTCAGCCGTCTACTCATAATGAATGAAAACTCCTTGAGCAGCCTACGGATGCTCTCTGAATCAAAGTTTCGTGTATGACGTCGACCACAACCTGAGGCTCACTATTGCCGGCGTTATCACGAGTGATTCCCAGAAGCTTTTTAGCATGGTTTGCAGAACAGCAGCAAAAATCCTCGCCACTGTGAGGTTCTTGAGGCTCTTTTAAATTCGATTCTAATCCCGGTATCTGGGGAGTTCCAGTTAGATACGCTACGAACAGCAAGTTCGTTCGAAACATAGCCTGCGCTTACTGGGTATCTTCATCGATCCAATTACGGACCATGCCCAGCACCGGAATGTGGTTAGTGCTTGTCCGGACGTCAATGAACAAGGAAACGGAGGTGCGATTATGGCTGAAGTAATTCCTTAACTCCTCTGGTTGCCGATTGGAATCATCGAAGAACCACCGACGAACGGTATCATACATCGGTAATTAAAAGACAGATTTACTCCGGGATATCTTGAAACGCTTTGTCGAAACCTGGCGCTTCAGTTGAGTTGGAAGCCTCTTCTGCCATCACAATCCACCTCAGTATGTTCACTTTCCAAACGCCCTGAATGGACAGCCTCTCCGGCTTGCCCATAAAGGTTTCGAAGATTTCCGCAAAGCCATTGGCATCCGAGATTTCGCTAGACGGTCTTTATTTTCAAAACGTATCGTCAAACCCGAACCTCGGCGGTCTTGATCGTCTAACAATATCGTCGACGGTATCGTCTAGCCAAGTCGTTACTTTGGCTGATTGCGAACAGCTCTATAATTAGATTAGCCTGGGAGTTCGCCTCGTCTAGAAAAATGCCTTGGCCCTTCAGAACCGAGATGGCCCAATTCTGGATGTCACGGGTCCCTGTCCATGGTCATTGATGATTGAGGCATATCGGTTCAAAAACGTTTAGGGTTTTTCCTGCGGTATTTCCTGGCTTTCGCAACGGGGTATAATACTCTCGTCGCCTCACGACCTCGCTGCGTCTTGTTTTTAGGTGCCATGTCGAGAGTAAGAAAGATGAAGCGTTTTTTGACGTCGTGGTAAGTCGGAAAATTTCGGACTTGAGACCAGGCGGCGGGCCGGAATTACTATCTCCCTTTCGGATACCGTACTGTACCGGGTACCGGCAATATGATTTTCCGACTTGAAGCCATCGGTAACCAGCTTTTATCGTCCTGAGCTTCGAGAATGACCTTGACGATGATTCACCATGCAAATGCACCTTCTATCTGAAAAGGCAGTTATCTCGCCGCTATATAGTGAGTCTCAGACTCACTAAGTCTCACTTCGGACATAGGTCTTATCCGGGACTCTGCATGCAAAGAAGAGAATTGAAAGCGATGGAACAAAATGGGAATCTCAGATCTCCCCCTTGAGCTCATGTACCAAATAGCCGACTACCTCGAGTTCGAAAGGGACATCAACGCCTTGGTTCGAATCAACAAACGCTCTTACAATGCCCTAAACAGCTATCTCTACCGGCACCATGTTAAAGTATGGGACGCGTTAGCATTTGAGGCCGTGTGTTATTTTGAATACTCGAATTCCATACGCACGTTCGTCAACGAAGGCATGTCTCTTGACCCCTGCCGCTATGGCTGGAGCTTCATCGCAATAGCTGCCATGTACGGTCTGGAGGATATCGTGAAATGTCTTCTTGAAAAGGGCGTGGATCCTAACGTCAGACAAGCATGGAAGGACCCGCAGAGCCAAGTGCGTCCCATAGTCGATGATCTGTGGGAAGGACCCTTTGAATTCGCTATCAGTAATGGGAACGAAGGTGTCGTGCGGCTACTGGTGCCGTACATGGATAGTGTGGATTACTTTGTTGGAAAGGACAATGTTGACGAGACGACCTTGACATCGGCTGTCGTGAGCGGGGATCTAAACATGGTTAGACTGCTGGTTGAAGAGCTCAAGTGCAATGTGGAGCCTACTCGGAGCCAAAAAGACGGAGGAATAACAACGTGGTTTGGATTGACGCCTTTGGCCAGTGCGGCGAGTGTAGGGTATACCCATATTGCTCGGTATCTTATTAGCAATGGGGCAGATGTGAATGCTCTTATCGGAGAAGAATGGGAGACGGCTCTTGGATATGCCGTGGACGGCAACCATGTCGAGACAGCGAAGTTGTTGATTGAGCATGGGTCAATCGCAGATCCCTTCATTAGGGTCAAACAAGCGAAAGCCATCTTCTGGCGTGAGGCGGACGAAGACAGTTACATCGAAGCTTATACAGGGACTATACACCCTCTGACCATAGCAGTTTTCGGCGAAAACCACGAAGCAGTGAAACTCCTGTTTCAACACATCGATTTGGAACGAGCTTTTGAATGCGGCCTTGGAGATGTCAGTTTTCTTTTGCCTGTTGCCGCTGCGTGTGGACTCGAGAGTATTGTCCGGCGATTGTTGAAGAAGGGCTGTAATGTGAATACAAGTACTACCTACTGCAGACAACCTGGTCGGGTAAGCGAGGGTAATGCTCTCTCCTATGCTTCCAAATTTGGTCACATCGGCGTTGTTAGAATCCTGCTCGACCATGGCGCTGATCCAAATCAGCGAATACCTTTCTGCAATATAGATCCGTTGAATGCAGCGGTGGAAGCTGGTCACCAGCATGTGGTTGTACTCTTAATTGACGCAGGAGCAGAACCGTACGTTTCTTGGGACATCGACATACTTTGATACAGCACGTTGAGGATTCTGTGCCTACTTCTAAGCCGAGCATGCAGTGTGTATAATCTGAGATGGATTTGAAGGCTCCCTAAGCGGCCAAATGGGGTACTGTATACACGTTATTCATTCATACCTATGCTTCGGTCTCAGTCGTCGGTGTGTGTTGAAAACGCTTCTGATCGTGCTGTCTCTGCGATGGTCTTTACTGCTTTTCCGTTTCCTATTGATTTTTTTATGCTTGTATCTTCAGCTTCTAGCGGTCATATATTTGTGTATTTTTCCTTTCTGTCGCTCTCCTTTTGCTATGAGACCGTATATATGTCCGCCTTGTAGATTGAAGTGGCTGCTGTGGAACGTGCCGAGATGTTGAAGAGTTGGTGATGATGGTGAAGGATGAAAAGACTTGCAGTCAAAGATACTTACTATTACTGAATTCACTCGTAGGAGGCGACTTCACTGCGGCCAAGAATAAAAAGAACAACTTGAACACTTCTGCAGACTCCAGAGGTTGGCACCTTCAACTCGTTCGGATATATAAGTGAAGACTAAACGACGTCAAATCCAGATCGGCTGATTCGTCATAGAAAAAGGGCGCAGTGTAAACGTAGAGTGCTTGCACCTGCTGGCGACATAGGTATGGTACCCGAGTGCTAGGTAACGAGCAAAGCGAGCCTCTCAACCAGACCGTCGAAACCGTCCCCGATGTTTCCAACATCGCTAGCGGAGCGCTATGAGATTGGTCGGAGTCTTGAAGATCTTGGACTGGAATCAAAACAGCGGCTTCCATTCCTTGTGTCCATTGGTATACTCTCAATGGCAGGACCATAGGTATTCCCTCGTACGCGTCCCTCTTCAAGACAAACCTCACGCGACGACTCGATGAGTCGATGGATTCTTGATGCAGCTTTGGACGTGAGATGACTGATAATAGCCATTAGCCAAATGCATATAGCTGTTCTCGCTTAATTGTAGCGCTAAGTTGATTCCTGCATATGTCAGTGAGCCTCCCCGTAGATATCAATGTTCAATTCTCCAGCGTCATCAACCCGAATGATGATGCTCCGTCAGTACCGGTACCTAACCGCTCCGCGGACGAAACACCAAACAATGTAAATTCGGTAGTGACCTGACGGCCTTTTTAACAAAAAGCCTACCTTTTAGCTGATCTCAGCAGGAATTTTCAATTACTTGCAATTCTGGCCAGATCCGAAGAGATTGAAGAATCAGTGACTGCGACGGAGGTTGACCGCTTTCGGTTGTTACTTGACGTTCTTCACATGGACTACCAGCCGTACCTATCTTCCCTCTTTTTTCCCTCTCCTTGGGCCACTTCAGGTCACAGCCTCTAACCTATTCGTCCCTCCCTATAGTACTACTAATCTCCAGCTCTTCAGCTTATTCTGACTGCCCGACAGGAGCAACTCCTGGAGGCCATCATGTCCAAGTCCCGGCGAAACGTCAGATTCCCGCACAGATCAGCGGCCAGCTCTGAGCTCCGGCGATTGAGCGTCTCAGATATCAGCGACGCAGTATCCGAACCGCAAAGTCCGCCCAAGAATGGTAGGAATCCTGCTCCTGCTGCGCCCAGCGAGGTAAGGAAATATTATTAGTTCGGGTTGTCTCGTGTGTGTTCTAGGATCCGATCCGTTCCTGGCTAACTCTCAGTCCGGTCCGGCAAAAGAAATCGCAGACGCCTCCCCTGTCGGATTACGAAAAGAAGAAGCAGTCCTTCATCACTCGAACGATATGGACGTTTCTTATGATCGGGTTCTTTTTCCTCTCCATGTTCTCGGGCCATATATACATCATTGCCATTGTCACGGCGATCCAAATCATCTCGTTTAAAGAGGTCATCGCGATTTCCAACGTTCCCAGTCGAGAGAAGAACCTCCGCTTTACCAAGTCGTTGAATTGGTATTTCCTCGCTACGACCATGTATTTTTTGTACGGAGAAAGCGTCATCTATTACTTCAAGCATGTCCTCCTCGTGGATAAAGTCTTGCTTCCACTAGCCACCCACCACCGTTTCATCAGCTTTACGCTTTATGTCATGGGTGAGATTTTAAGGAAACATTGTATTCTAGTGATAACAGCTAATTCCAAGATACTCAGGCTTTGTATTCTTCGTGGGGTCGTTACAAAAGGGACACTATCGGTTCCAATTCACCCAATTCGCATGGACTCACATGGCTCTATACTTGATAGTTGTTCAGGCTCACTTTGTCATGAATAATATCTTCGAGGGCATGATCTGGTTCTTCCTCCCGGCTTCTTTGGTGATAACGAATGATATCTTTGCCTACGTTTGCGGTATGGCTTTTGGCCGAACTCAGCTCATTCAGCTGTCCCCGAAGAAAACAGTCGAGGGTTTCCTCGGTGCTTGGATTTGCACCATCGGTTTCGGCTATTTCATGACGAACATCCTCATGCGATACAAGTACTTCATCTGCCCTGTTAACGACCTTGGATCCAACGTATGGACCGGCTTGGAGTGCACCCTCAACCCCGTCTTCGTACCCCAACCATACAGACTACCCGAGTGGACTGGTCTGAACAAGACAATATACGTTGAGCCAATGCAGTTCCATATCCTAGTTTTCGCGTCGTTCGCCTCTCTCATTGCACCGTTTGGTGGTTTCTTCGCGTCCGGCTTGAAGCGCACTTTCAAGATCAAGGATTTCGGCGAGTCTATCCCCGGTCACGGCGGTATCACGGACCGCATGGATTGCCAATTCATCATGGGATTTTTCGCCTACATGTATTATCACAGTTTCATTGCTGTCTACAAAGCCAGCGTCGGGGATTTAATTGAGACCGCCATCAACGGCCTTACGGTCGAGCAACAGTTTGAAGTTGTCGGGGGCTTGAGTAAATATCTATACAACCAGGGAACGGTATCAGAAAAGGTACGCTTCCATTTACCAATCTTCCTGGACTGGTGCTAATTCTATTCTCTTGGTTAGGTACTGGATTGTCTGAATACAGAGCTCAAGCAATGATATACGGCGAGCTGAATATTTCAACAATAAGCTCCCTAAACAGTGATGCTCTTTTTTTCTTTCCTTTCAATCAAAAGACGGAATGGGTTTTGTCTATTCAGATCTAACGATCTTATCTATTCTTTATTCCTTTTTTCTTTGCTTTATTTTTAACATGGATACTCACTTTATAATGAAAGGCTGGTATGAAAACTCCCATTCAACACAACCAGGGCCGTCAATAGGGATATTAGGTATGTAGGATCGGTGTCACTACGGAGTCGGAGTGTGGTATGTACAAAGCAATCTGAAAACAAAATCTCGGTTTGGTTCGCGAAAATACAGGTTGTTACTTGGAGCATAGTCTGAGTTTTTTATCGCTTGAATACCTTTGGCTTCGACGTCGAGACTTGGATATGATTGATGTCATGCCATTGCACTAGCACAGTATGATTGATAGTATGTTAGGGGGACGAGAAGAAGATAAGGACGGCTTGTTTCATTCATTCACGAGCTGACAGGGATTAATGCCGTTCAATCTCCAATGATGTATGATATGATATCCTGCCCTGCACCCCGTACTTGTACTCCGTAAGCGGCACGAATCATTGATGATGAATTCATTTCTCAACCTTGTCCCTTCTTTTATGAATACCTATGTTTGGTTGAATCCTGCATGATCGGCCGGCTTCTGGTGCACCTGGAAGGAATCCTTACATGTGGTGGTGATAACTTTTGATCTTTCCAAAGTCAAAACCCAACACGAAACGAAACGAAACGCCTTGACGCTTCTTTTGAATCTTGCCCCGACGTCCTGTTCGGGTGGATGGATGTATGGTTGGATGGATGGACGGGCACGAGGTGCGTGACGAGACCGGAAAGAGAAATTGCATTGCAATCCCCGCCAGGTATGGCAAATCGCTCAATTTCTGGAGGTGTCTGTCCCCCGTTACTAGACTGCGTGCGTATTTGCGTATTTTGGCCTTTGCAGTTGGACCGGTCCACCACGCCTCACTCTGGCGTGCCATTGCGTGAAGATTTGGATGGACTTCCTTATTAGTCATTCCAAAGAATATCATACCCAAATCGAACCGGAACTCAATCCTCCACTTCAAACTCCTCAACCTCAATCTTGAAAAACTTCGAAACATGCTCTTTCTCCGCATCGGCATGATCCGGATCAAGCATGAAGCGGACAGTACCCTCCCGTCCAAACTTGGGTTTCTCTCCAGTCGCAGAAACGGGGGTAAGAGGATGCGTTAAGGGAGCCGGTTTCTCGACCGGTTCGGGAGGCCTCTTCTTTCCGCGTTTCGAGCCGTTGGTCTTGGCCTCTTTTTCTTTGGTGGTGTTGGTGTCGGGGTGATGGTCTTTCGTCTTCCAGTTTGTGTAGCGCGGGAGGTCGAGTGCTTCTGCTTCCTGGTTTAGTGGGATGCGGGCTCTTAGGAATCTTTCTGAGGGGAAGTGCGGTCCGACTATTGTGGCTGCGCGGTGGTGTGTGTATAACTCGAGGAGGTCGAAGAGTGTTTCTAGGCAGGTTTGTGAGTTTCTGAACGATACCTAAGCTTAAGGTCTAGACGCTTACCCATTACTTCTTCGCGGCTGGTTCGCCATCTTTCGTATTCCGTCCTTGACTCGACGGCATCAAGACGTCTATCCAGTAGGCGGCCGGCAAGTTCAAGACAGCTGAATGCCATGGTTGAGGTAGTCTGTTTTATAGGAGCGAACGTTCGGTATAAGTCCAACGAAATGCGGTACGCAACATTGCATATTTCCGAGTCCTTTGCTAAGGAATGACGCTTGGCCAGTTTAATCAGCATTTTCTGAGGATGGCGTGTTCGAAAGTCGAAGCCGGACGCCTCTAGCATAAGTCTTTCTAAACCAATGATTCCTCTAGAACGAGCTTCGAAGGTCTACAAACGTCGTTAGCATAGAGAGATACATATATATGCAATTGCTTAGTGCGTAGACATGATGCATACCGGATCATCAGGAGCCAGACGGTACTCCGGAGACAACTTCAGGTTATAAGCAGCACAGACGATCTCCCTAGACTTCTTGAGAGTATCCTCGATCTTGCAAGCCGTAAACAGCGCCGCAGCAGCAGCATCCTTGATGATAATAGGTCAGATCAGAAACTTAACACCTCGGAAATCATAGCACAAAGTAGAAGTTACCAAATGATGATACTCATTATCCGGATGCACCAACCGAAATTTATGATAGTACACCACGGCTGTGTTAAACGTTCGAACAGGTCTGAAGCATTGCCATTGTCAGCGTAAAACCCGCCATACGTGAGATTGCCAGTAGCCAAAGAGCAACATGGGCAATCATTCAACCAACAGACGAATCGAAACCAGTCAATCCAACATACAGATTCAGCACCCTGCGCACACCGTCAATCCAAGCCACTCCCTGAAGCCGCAGAGCCTCCTCTCGCAAGGGATTCACTCCCATCACTGCAATGCAGTCTTGCACAATCTTCTCAAAGATATACGGCTTGGCCACCTGGATAAATGCCGGGTGTGGAATGGGTCGGTCATTTGGACTTGACGGACCTGGCGGAGCAGGGGGTGATTGTGCTGGCCATTGGCTCCTTTCCGGTTGCATTTTTTTGAATGCTGTGCTTTCTCCGAGAGATATAGGACGAACATGTATGTACTCCGTATGACTAGAAAAAATAGAGCATACAATTTGGATGGAAGAAGTTCAATGTGGGTCCGTCAATAGCACGTGACTATGTTTGGGCATTGAGTTCTGCCGTCACTCACCGCTGTCACTGCTTGGACTGTGAACTGACAAGTTGACAACACGGTCAACACCTCCTTCCCGACAACCGTCACTCGTTGCGTCCTCTGAGACGAAGTTGTTCGTCTTTTTTGATTCATATGTTTCATAGATTATAGACGGACTAACCGGGGACTATCATCTTGCGTTACTTAATTCGGAAAACTAAAACACAATTCCGTCAAGTCCAACCACCTGAGTTAACATACACGACTGCCGTACAAGACGGTACAGTTGACAACTGCTATTGCCAATCTGCCACTAATCCACTTGCGATGAGGTGGAAGTCGAATTGCCATTGCATTTACGAGCCTAAGACAGCAGCAGGAAGTAGGATAAGTGCTATGGAACATACGCCGCCTACGACAGCGCGAAACGCCATAAAAGTTCTCATCTTAATCCGCGGAGAAGCGAGGCGACCGGCAGCAGAGTAGGCCTACGTGGCGGAGAGCATTTCAACAAGACTGGAACAGGGCTCAAGCTCTCTCAGCGATCTGCTAACGAAGTCAAATTGTGTTTCTATATCACGCTGCGCCGACATTTGGACCTGTGCTTGTCCGCGGGCAGTTTCTTATTATGTAGCAGATCCAGCATTTGCAAAAATTTGGTCTATTATTTCGAGCCAATGCTGTTGCCTTCTTTATTGGCTTTGGATCGAAACGATAGGTCAAATGCTTGCCTGCTAATGACTAACTAGAAACTGCGACCAAGCACAGGCCCATTTGTCCGGTGCAGTGCGATAGAGACACAATTTGAACTCGTTAGTACATGCGTTGTGTACATAACTCGTTGTGTTGTAAGAGCTCAGGTCAATCTTGGAAGGCATTGCCTTCCGTCAAGAACTTCTGGTCATTCGATGGTAATAATTCAACAAGGCCATCAACGTTTTATCAATCTCGGCCAGCACCAAAACAATTCTGGGTCAACTCAAACGGTGAAAATAATCCTGCTTTACCACATGCAGTCTTTGACCGAGATGTCGCCTCAGTTAATAAGAAGTCGAGGGCCAACAGGCCTTGTTGATACTTTCCATCGCATGACCAGAAGTTCGTGACGGAAAGCATTCAAGAAAGATTCATGTTGGTACAACACCTGAGCTCTCACAACACAATGAGACTCCAATTCATAGTAAAGGTTCGTTCAGTACCGAGGAAGGCGCACGCATACATAACATATTTTGGGATATGAGCTGCTAGGAAGGGTAAAGGCTTGGACGTTTTCTCTACGTCAACTTGCAGACACGGAACGTATAGTTGTGAATTCACGAGAGCTGCATGATGCATACATATGTACTTGGCTCGTTTATGTACGTTTGATGAAAAAGGCGAATTTGCACTCCCGTGTCGGCAATTTCAGAAGGGATCATCATCATTTATCATGAATCAAAAGTCATTATATATGGTAACAAGCATAGCCGCAATGGCGAGAAGCATTCACAGCCGGTCTCCATACTTCCTAATCAGCGACTGCATTATAGACACAGCACCGGACTTGTAACCCATTCCAAAGATGGCATGGTGATTCAAATGATGATACCTATAGCCCTGTGTCAGTAAACGCAGCCAACACGAGAAAGTAAGGAGAACTCACAGTTCATACAACCTCACCCGATCCTCATACTCCGCCACCGGCTCCGTCTTGGGCACAATCTGATGATACTCTTTGAAGAACGACGCCCCAAACCCGCCAAACATGACCATAATCCCCAAATCAAACTCACTATGCCCATAGCACGCCGACGGATCATACACAACCTCACCAACCTGCTCATCCTCCTTCCTCCCACTCCCCACAATCCTCCCAGACGACGCATTCCCCGCCCAGAGATCCCCATGCACCACCACGGGGACAATCCCCTGCCCGTACCCGTTCTTATCATACCCCAAATGCCCATCCCCAAGCAGCGCCGGCACGACCGTACTCGCCGTCTTCTCAACAAGATTCCGCAACCCCACATCCTTCCCGTTCCGCGCCTCAGACTCCCGCAGGATCGTCAGCAGGCGCTCATTCGCATAAAACTCCGCCCACGAACTACTCGCCCGATTCGGCTGCTTCGTATCCCCGCAGAATGTCGGGACGGGGAAGCCGTAGTACCTCCTCCCCGTCTTCGGATCATGAGGTGCGGGCGTCGTGTGCAGTTTTCCGAGTCGCTGGGCGAGGTTGTTCTGCTTCGCCCCGCTTTTACCTCCTCCTCCTCCTCCTCCTCTTGCCCCCAGGTCTAGGAATTCGGTTGCTAGGAACCAGCTCTTTTCGCTGTTCTCGTCCAGTGGGCCCCAGGCTAGTGCTCGTGGGCAGAAACCGGGGACTGTCGTTGCGATGGCGTTGAGGGATTCGTATTCGCCGCGGAACATCTCTTCGGAGGCTTTGCCGTCTGATGAGGATTTTACGAAGTATTGTCTTTCTTCTTCGCCTTTGCCGTCTGCTGTTGGGACTTGGGCGCGTATCGTGCCGGTTGAGGTGAAGCCGGACCCGAAGCCTGAGGTGGAGAGATTGGCTTTTGAGGGATCGGGGAGATTGAGAGCTCGGAGTAGAGTTTCTGGTACTGAGGGCATTGTGGCTTATCTCTTCTGGCAAGTATTCTGGGATTTATTATGTGGAATTGGAAGGTTAAAGGTTGTTTGAGTTGAGGTGGTCAATTGAGTTGAGGTTGTGGAAAGTTTGTTGTTTGGCCTAAGTTATGACGTTACCGACGACCTCGTCGGCGCTCCGAATAATGAACTGCATAGCTTAATAATTCATTCCCTCATGATACATAACTTATTAGTGCTTTATACATAATTCCAATTACTCTTCCCTGCTCATCTATAAGACTAATAACTTATCCCACCTAAAAGAGTCAAAACAGCATAGCACAACAAGACATGAACAATGAAGAGCATACATATATAGGCAGAAAAGGAGACGCTATGCAGGTGCTAATGTATTCATTTGATGAATTGCTGCTTTTGTCCTCTCGCGCACATCCTGCTCCGGATCAGCCTCCAACGAGGACAACCGTTCCATCACACCAAGAGATCTCAACTGCAGAGCTCGGTTTCGACATTCATCCCGATCGCTCTGGTCATCTTCGTAGGTAAGGTTGATGACAATCCAAACGCAGTTCACACGCACTGCCCCATGAGAATGGTTGAAGTAGCCCATGAGGTTTCGCATGAGGTCGCGATGTGACAGCAGGTAGTCGCGATGTCGCGGCAGACCCGCAGCAATGTGTATAATTACAAACGTCACTGCTATTATAACCTCGGTAGGAACGTAAAGCGAGCGACTGGTTGACGATTCCCGTCGGTGAGGGAGTTCAATGGTGCGAGGGCGCAACTTGTCGGTTATCGCGTCAAGGATTTCATTTTGCCCTATATGGTTGAAGAGGTAATCAATCATCTCTATAGCGCCATCCGCACAGGCAAGATTGCGTATTAAGTCAAAAGTTTGCTCTTGTACGGCAATATCGTCCTGTCGGGCTTGCGTCGTCTGGTCGAGATCTCCATTCAGTGCTAGCTTGCGCCGTCGCCTAGCGTCAGGTAGAAACATGTCCAAGCTCATCTTAGAGGACGGCCTCGTGTCGATCATCTGATAATCATCTTCACGGTCCTGAGCGCCACCACGACCGTCTTCGTAGCTTTCCACTGGATTTAACAAGTCCACTTGTTCTCCGGCCGAGTTTGCCCTGCCCATTCCAAGTGGCGAGTTGTTATCTATTCCTTCATCCATCCCTCTTCTGGTCAATGCGCTGGTTGGATCTTGCATGATTATTTGCCTAATCCAGTCGGGCCCCAGAGCCCCAACGACCTTTATTTTGATGTCGGGAGCCGTTTTGTAGACGATATGCTTCAACACCCAAAGACTCTCAAGCCGTAACTTTGTATTCGATGAGTGTGCATGGTCACACAGAATGGGAAGGACATCAGCTGAATAAATCGCCTGGAGACAAAATGTCAGCCATCGTTTAGTTCACTGCACTCTAGCGTGTGCGTTTGGTGCTTACCTCTCTCATCGGACTAAAGTCTAATGCAAGATTGCATACAACCGAAGTAGCTGCAATCTGTACATCAATATCCGGGTGCCGGAGTAGCGCGAAAAGCGGCGCGGCGACGCCCGCATCGATAAGGCACGTTCTAAGAACGCTGACTGATCGAGTGAGCATGCGGGCAGCGCCGCAAGCCGCTAGCAATGTCGCAGTCGGGTTGCCATCTGCGGCCGTATTATTAGGACTGGATGAATCGACAGACGGGTCGTTTGAATGGGGTTTCAGCGAATCGATGATGTATGGAACCACTCCATTCTCACACATAGCTTTGCGATATTCATCCTTGAAAGGGACAAGAGCTGCCAGAGCCTTGAGGATATTCTCCCGATACCGCATTATATGACATATAATAGGAGAGTAGCCCGGAGGCCCGAGCCGACATTCTGGCGGTTGCGTGACATCTGAAAAGTTCGATTCACCACTTGGCCCATCCGCATCCCACATTGGCTGACTGTTCTCATGTACCGGATTGTAGGTCTCCTTGAGGAGCTGAGATAACCGCTTGATGGCACCACCATCAACAGCATGTTTCTGCATTTCCTGGTCATCAATAACCAATGTTGCCAGCACTGCAGGTGCCTCTTCCTTCAAGCGCTCTGTTGCACGGATGAAACCACCGTATTCCACAGTTTTCTCTTCCGACATGTACTCCTTGTCCAGCATACGAATGAGTACGGGAATCAACAACACGCTAAACATGGACACTCGGTATCTCTTGGCAAAGCCTAGCCGGAAGAGGGCTGTCACGAGACGGGCCGCCATCAAGCGGACCATATCAGACTCAGCACGAACTAGGTACAAAAGCCAGGGAACGACGGCATTTTCATCATCGTCGGAAGCCGAAGCATCAAGTATCGAATGACGAGCAGCAAACGCATGGCCGTGTCGACTGTAGTGGCCCAATGGCGGAAACTCGGACGTTGGGTTTTTGGACTGCGCTAATGAAACCGAAGGTAGTAAATAATCGACTGGACTCGCAGCAAAGTGATGCGGTACGGCGGATCCTGACAAATACGTTGAACCCCAAGGTCCCTTTTTAACGTCGTGCGGGGCGAATTCAGGTAGCAGCTTGGGAAACACGCTAAGGATTGCCGGGGACGAAAGGAAGTGGTCGGCTCGCGACTTGGAATGTTCGATGATTACCGTGACCGCGCGAAGGATAGGTGCAAGTCTAGCTCCTGGGGGCGCTGGAGATGGAAGTGTACCAAGGGTGCCCGGGTTCCGCAACCGCTCATCCGCGCCGGGTAGCATGAATCCTTGGGCAACCACAAACGACGCGACCTTCACGGCTAAGGCATCGAAAGCCCCAGACTCAGCCAAGGCTGTCTTATGCGTTTCTTCCGTGCATAGTTTCCCGATTAAAGAAGCAGCCAACTCGATAGAAACCTGGGCGCGATGGCATTTGTAATCCTGACCGAGAACGCCGGTGAGACAACCAATGTGTTCTTTGGAAAATAGAAGATCGGCTAAGCGCGTATCCGTCTGCCACTTTTGTTGGCTTTGCAGGGGTAATCGATCCGCTATGTTATTCAAAGTGCGAAGGATTGGGAGACATAACGAGCAGTGAGATGCATCGGATGAAGACAGTATCGATAAAAGGGTGGGAAGGATATTACTGGAGAAAATGGGGTAAAGAAAAGACGGTCCACCTAGTCGTCGCCATTAGCTGATACTGGCATGAATATATGACTTCTGGTAGGTTTTCTTCCGAGATACCTTGCGCCAAGCTACCAACGATTATAATGGCCTGTAGACAAGCATCCTCCACTTCTGATAAATTGCCTAATAAAGCATTCGAATCGACCTTTCCGTTGAGTTCTTGTCGACCACTATGTCCTTTTCCGCTAGGTCGCCTTGTTGCAAGTATGTTTGAGAGAATAGGGATGATGCCACCTCGTATCAAAGCCTCTTTGCGCTGACTGTTACCAATGGTTTCATTCTTGAGTGTTCGAAGAGCGGCGATCTGCGATGACAATGACTCTGCATTGTTTATTTCGAGGAGTATAGAAGGCGTCGAAGCGTGCGTCATTGTTCGACCTAAACCACCACCTCCCGTGACAAATGTGCTCGACACAACCGGCGAGATGTCTATGTATATCTAGACCGTCAAAATAAAGATAAAAAAGAAGCAAAGAATTCCCGGAATGGTTCTCTTCAGAGGGTGATGTTGGCGAAAGTGAATGTACAAGCGGAAGGAGAACGGGGAGAGGTCGGAGATCCTAGAAGGACTGTTATTTACGTATGAGCATGATATCGAGCAGAACAAGGAATGAGTGTAAGAGCTGAGAGAGCGCGAATAAGCCAAAGACAGCCAAATAGGTCTCTATACGCCGTGCACTTCTGTCTTTGAAGATTGAAGATTGGAGGAGGAGAGAATTGAAGCCGTCGAGTTGAAGTGTTGATCTCCGCGCTTTTCCCAAAACGGAAGTCTGCCGTCATCGGTCTGGTTATGTAATAATCCTTTGGCACGTGACCAGACTGGATTCCCAAATAGGAAAACCCCGTCATACTGTCTGATTCAGACGACAAAAATGGTCTGACATGAAGAATAAATAAATAAAAAATATACCAGCTTTGTCTGTCGAACTCTTAAACAATTTTCTTATATGCCATGTTCTCTCCCTGTTAAAACTTAAACAGAGGTCAGTGATCAGATAGATAAGTTACCTTGGCTGCACGTGGTCTTTTGGTTGGTCTAACTTCTTTTTTTCTCATCTTCTTCGCTCTTTAAGGCACCACTTCTTCTCCTTCTCTTCTCTTCTCTCCTCCTCCTCCTCCCCTTCTTATTCCTCTTCTCACCACTTCTTCATATATACTATCTGTACTCTCTCTCTTTCGGTAATTGTCATCGCCCTCCTTCTCTCTCGCCCCCTTTCTGTGTACTCCCATCATGAGCCCTCCGGGCTTTCTATTCGTCCCGTCAATCCGTAGTCGTCCTCTCCTGCCGCGCATTCTCCCTCTGTTAACTCCCGGCTGGCCCAGGGAATCGAGGAGCTCCGATCTGCCTTAACAACCTATTTCCTCGTTGAGCGCTTCTCCTACCTCTGATTTCTCCTCCTCGTTCCCCGGGCCCTTAGAAGAAGAGAATCAGCATCGTGTCGTTGTGTCTGCTGGGTTGGCTACCGATGGGACTATAAAACCTACGTCAAGTCCGATTCGGTGACATATCGACCATCTGAGCGCCCCTGATCCCAATTCCGCCGCTGTCTGTACCGGCACCTATCCTGCTATTTGTCTCTGGTGGTGGTGCTAATGCGTCGTCGACTCTTCCAATGTCTACTATCAACAACACGGCCGCCTACGAGCGCAACGGCCAGGACGCTAATGTTAATAATGCTGCGCTTCAACAACAAAGGCATCGCTTGGATTTCACCGAAGAAAGCCCTCAACAACCGAAGAGATTGCGACCGGCCGATCCCGCTGTTAAACTACTGCCGGAGCACTACGAACTCGCGGATCCGCGTGATATTGTCATTTTAATTTCCAGCATGTTGATGGAATTGATTCGCTTTAACGACAAAATTCCCTTGCACCAAGGTCGCTTGACTCGCTTCCATTCCCGCTCGCCGCCTCGAATTTCCGTGCAGGATTACCTTCAACGGCTTACGACGCATGCCACCCTTTCACCGCCCATTCTACTCAGCATGGTGTATTACATAGACCGGCTCTGTGCACTTTACCCTGCCTTCACCGTCTCAAGCCTTACGATTCATCGTTTTCTTATTGCTAGCGCTACGGTCGCCAGCAAAGGTCTTAGCGACAGCTTCTGGACCAACAAGACTTATGCTCGTGTTGGAGGCATTAGTCTAACTGAGTTGGCGCTGTTGGAGTTGGAATTCTTATTCCGTGTTGAATGGAGGATTGTACCTCAACCGGAGGTGCTAGTCGATTACTACCAGAGCTTGGTGGAAAGGTGTGAAGGTTACCAAATCCAACGCGGACCAGCCGATGAAAATGTGGATTATCCTGTCGGCGCGTTTGCTTCCTAAAGAGCGGGAGACGGGGTGTTCGAGCAGCATTCAGTTGCATGGTTAATGGCATGACTGTTGTCAGGCTCAAGAGTACAGTGTAACTTGAATGATTCATTTTCCAGGCGTTGTCGGTGTGTGGATAGTCTGCACTTTCTTCTTATCATAGAGTCATTATTTCAAGCCAAGACAGACGTTGAACGTCAACTTGACTCGGGAAGATCGTAATAAATACGGTATTGTAATTCATGCATGTGATGAAATCCGTAGGGCTTAGGTCTTAGGGCTTAGGGCTAAACTTTTCCTATCAACGGATTCAATTTGCGACATTGATCTTCCTCTTTCTCTACCCGTTCCTCTCTGACATACCTATTGCAGAACATAACCTCCAGTAGCGCCTCTCGAAAGGCGCTATTGCGCTACACAGCGCGGAATAAATTCGCCATCGACACTTACCAGCATAGGCGCATCGATCGAAAATGAGCAGTACAAGTACACTGCCAAATATAGCGCCTCTTTCGGGGAAAATAGTCCCCATCAAGACGGTCCAGGAGACGCAGGCGATTGAACAATTCGGTTTGTCACAAGGTTATCTCAACTTCTGACAAGAATAATAATAATGCTAATCATGTCCGTCTAGGCGATGCCTACGTTGCCGAAGTCAACCTAAGATCTGCATCTAGTGTGGCCAAGTAAGTCTGCACATTAGACGATATCGATATTCAAAGAGCAGATCTCGCTGATATCGGCTTAATCCATTCAACCAAAAGAGCCCTCGACTCTGCCTTCTCCCGACATGCATACCGCTCCTGTCAACATCTACGCCGGTTTGCAGTCCGCAACCATCTACCGGAGGGGCTACGGCTACAAGCAGCCGTTTCCGAGGGAGACACTCCACCCTCGGCACAGACGATCTTCGTTGTAATCCCACCCCCATTACCCGATCTGGACGCACTCCAATCCGTCCTGGCTCCCTTTGCTCCAGTGCGAGAATCACAGAAATCGTCCGAGACCGAGGATGTCCCGGTACCCGAGCAGATCCCAAGTCAGTCTGTCGGCGGTCCAGTCCGCATATTCACCACACAAATCCCACTCCGAGCTCCCATGAACGCCCAGCAAGCGGAACGGTGGTCCAAGACCCTCTGGCCCGTGACGTTTAATCCCGCCGCGCCTAGGGCTTTTGTCGCGCCGCCTCCGCAGGTTCTGCACCGGGCTTGGGGGTCTATACAGCCGCGGGCTGGGTACTATCTTGCACTTGCGCGGCAGGTTGCTGGAGAGGCTGAACGATCAGGACTGGGGCGGGGTGTTGGTGCTGTCGTTGTTGATCCAGAGCTTCAGATTGAGACTGAGGAAGATGGCGACGACAATGACGATCACGATCGATGGACGCAGGCCGTCATCGCCGTGGCGGGGGATGGGAGATATTCTCGACGTGAAGGTGGAGCAGCGTCACAGGCCGAACAACATCCCGGTATAAGTCCTAACCCTACCAGCCAAACGTACGACCCGGACCTGGAAGGCGGCCCGGAACTTCACGCATTGATGCGGGCTGCCGATATTGTTGCCCGTCGACGGCGTGAGAGAGATCGACAGTACCCCGAACGGCCTTTACTGAGCCAGTTAGAATCACACTTTCTGTATCGGCCTATCAAACGCCGCAATCCTGTACCAGAAATGACACGAACTGAGCCTACGCCCGAAAACCCAACACAGGAAGTACAACAAACACAACCGCAATCCCCAAACCCAGCTTCTCCAACTCCCCAAATTCAACCTCCATCCTCTTCACATCCCGACCAACAGCACCACCACCACCACCACCACCAACAACAACAACAACAACAATTACCCGACCTCGTCCGCCCCCGCTCCCAAGAGGGTTACCTCTGCACCAACCTCGACGTCTACCTCACCCACGAACCCTGTCTATGCTGCTCAATGGGAATGCTCCTATCCCGCTTCCGAGCCGTAATATACCCCCGCAAAGGACGCACAGCCACGGGTGGTCTTGCTTCTGAACCGGTTGTTTCTCCGGTTTCAGAGGTGGCTAGTCATGTTTGTCAACGTGGAGATGGACACGGTGATGAGCATCAATCTGAATCTTCCTCCGGTGAATTTGGCGAGGATAGGATGTATTACGGGTTGCATTGGAGGAAGGAGTTGAATTGGCGAGCGTTGGGGTTCGAGTTTGTTGAGGACGTGGATGGGGATGAGGTTGAAGCTTGTGGTAACTCTGCTCATGCGGGTTCTGAGGAGGTTGCTTTTCATGCTTGAGTTTTTTTCTTTTCTCTTTCTTTGAGACGGGCTTTTTTCAGTATAGATACCATTGAGTTGACACGGAGAGTCGTGTATAGTTAATACTTATCATACTCCGTATATAGGTTATTCCCAGGAATAACAGTGTCGAATGCAAAATTTCCCTAATTCCAGCATAGTATGGGTACACTGCAAGCGAAAAGAAGTCATCCCAACCAGATTGATATTAAGACGCTTACCATTAATCAGCCTTTCGGCTGACAAGTCCGGAAACAAAAGCAACCAAACCAAAGATTAAGTATTGTATACTATGATACTTTCTCAACAGCAAGAAAGGTTGATTGACGTCCTGAGCACCTCAGTCCGCATCACCCAGGGAGGTGAACGTATACCGACCACCAAAAAAAGCAGTATCGGTCCCGGTGCTATCGGTGGTCCCGATGCTATCACGAACCTGGCTCTCCGAGTCGACCTTCCGCCACATTACAGGTTTCTGCGCAGCGTTTTTATCAGTCTCGGGAGGATGACATGCAGCGCTGATTGCGGCGCTACGGGACATAGTCACCGGGATACTCGACTTGAAGCGACATAGTCCAAATACCAACAGTATAAGAGCCAGTGAGCTGAGCAGTATAACAGAACCGAGGACAGCACGAGGCGAATAGCCACAACTGTTGGAGTAATCTATCCCAAAGTCGTCGCCAGGTAGATCGGCGGGACCGACGTTGCCAAAGGATATACTGTCTTCGTACTGGCTTACTGCGCTGTTAGTGCTTGTTGGGACGTATGGCACCCAAGGTACGTAGAAAACGCTTTCAGAGACCAGCCAGTGCAGTACTGAAAATAGGATGCAAGTAGGGATGGCATATCTGTACGGAATGCTGAGCCAGTATGTCGATTTCTGGACCCCGACGGGGCTTGTAACTCGCAATGGTTTCCGCTGGACTCCGTGACTGCTGTACTCAGCAGCGGACAGCATGCCAGTGAATACGCTGTTGTACCAGAAATAGATAAGCGAGACGACCAATTGCGGTGTGTTTGCGAGAATGATCGACTGAGTGGTGCCAAAATATTTGCCATTTGCAGTACGGAATACAAGATGGTGTTCACTTTTGCCAAACGAAGTGTCCTTTAAAGACGAAGGAGAAGTCGGTCTCTCAGTCAGAAGCTTTGCCGCAAGTCCAATGCAGATCACGATTCTGCGATCGTTAGCAACAGGCTTGTCTACCATGTCAACAGGTGGCCGCTGAGGATATCCGGTATAGCAACATACAAGGACATGGAGATGAGCCAGCGCTGGACGCTCACAGCGTTAAACCATCGTTGCCTCCTTAAGTGAAGCGTTTTGGGAGGTAGCTTCTCTTGGCCCTGCCTATTCTTTCGGAGGATCCTCCTGCAAATATTATTACGGCGGCATAAGGCTAAACACTCTTGATCGATGCCATGGTCGTCAGGGTGCGAAAGAAAGGAAGCAATGGCATCCCCCGTAGTCAGCAAAAGCTCCTCTCGCTGAGTGCGACTTGTTAGGAATGCGCAGACTGCTTTAATTGCGCAACAAACGATAACAATGACACAGATGGGAGGATTGACCAGTAATCGGCAGTGCTCTTTGGTGCGCATGCTGAGGCAGCCGTCAAATGAGTAGGTATATTTCAAAAAGTAGTCCGGATCCGCTAAAGCCGCACCCTGGGCCAAAGTGTCATCAATCAGAAGAGTGTCTGGCACATCTGCGCACGTTACTGGCCCCTGACGAATATCAACCTCTGTTGCCCAGCTAGAATTCTTCCAAAGAGCAGGATTGTGCAAGGCTGCGTCTAGATTTTGCGGTTCCAGCCGCATAATCAAGTCCAGGGTTGAGTAGTCCGAGCATGAATCTTCCTCGGTATAGGTCCGAAAACATGCCGTTTTTGTTGCATTAGTTCCAGATGTCATCCTCCCATGCGTGTCCCTCACGGTATAGCTGCGAGTAATTGGAGGAAGGCCGAGGATCCTTGTTCGATTCGGTCGTACTTTTTCACTGGTAAGAACGGAACCATCATACAGATTTAGGAGGTCTCCTCCATAATTCGTCATTTCATTGGACAGAAACAACAAGAAGCCATTATGCTTCAGAAAAATGGGATCGTACGTCCGAATACAGTCCTCGACAGTGAACTTCTCGTAAACCGAATTAGCGAGTCCCGAAAAATACTCTGAGCCTGCGAGCTTGTATGGCAATTTTGACACGACACAGTCCTTCCAGGCAGAACTTTGCGTGTTCAGCGAGGCCGGAGAAAACCCAGGTGGACCAAGTAAGTATGGGAACGAGCTCGGAGGATACATGAATTTTGAGAAGTATATAGCCGAGTTGTAACTTTCACCCACGCTGTCAGCTCATCCACAGACATAATCCAGAAAAAGATCTACCTCAGTATGATAGTTAACCTACAGTAAATGAATGGGAAGTGAAGTGAGAAGCAGCACGGTCCACATAATTATACTCTTCTTCGGCATAACCAAGAAGTTGTAGAAGCTCTGTGCGCCTATCCTAAGTTGTATACCCTTTGCATGGGCCCAGTCGACATCCTGTCGGGTTGGTGCATTCAGATATTGCATGCAATAATTGCTTGCTGCGAGCAGACCCGTGCTGAGGATATTTATGAGAAAATGCAATCCCATCTCTGACCGATCTGTAGTCGAGCAAGATCCATCGTAAATCACGGCCGTTAAAAATGAGGAAGCCCGATGCTGCAGGAAAGCGAAGGCATATACGAGGGCAACGACCAACAAAACAATGTTAAGCAGCAGAACGGAAATAACGCCATACATGGCTAGTCGAGGCCCTCGATAGTAGGGTTTCTTCTTTGGCTGTTGGTCAGTGGCTCTTGCAAGATCCGATTCATTGTCCGAGTTCCTATACCTATATGATTGAGTCCGCAAGACGGTTCGAAGGCATTGTTCACCTGCATCGAAGTCCAAGCCATACCTTCCAGCATTACCTGGATCGTCCAATTCCACTTCAACATGTTCATAAGGCGGGCGTTTTCGCCCCATGAGCCAGCCTGTTGCCATGCCGTATTGGTTTCAATGGTTCTAAGAAATGGTCGTAAAATTGAAGGAGGAAAAGTCCTGCGGATAAGTCTTCCAGGTTGCAAGTTGCAACTTCTGTGCGGATTACATGTGCACGGCGATCGTTGTCCGGGATCTTCACTCAAGCTGACATGCATGATGCATGCTCATTGCTTAGATTGGCAATAATGCGCCCTGCAATCCGGCCACGGTCATAGTAGTAGTAGTGATTGGTGAGGTACATACAACGTTTGAACGTATGTACTGAACATCGGCTTATATTTTTAGAGACGCGGCCAGAGACAGTTGACGGCTCCTCATTGTTCCTCACCAGCACCCGCGAGAGAATTTGCCCAGGGGTTGCGGAAACTAAGTGTCCCGCACCATACTTATGTATTCATCACCCAACCAAGACGTTTGCTGTTGGTATCGAAATTCGAGATAAGAACAACCGAAGTCATCTTTCGTCAAGACTCAGCAACAGCAGAACATTCCATTCATCAAGATGCTACCACGTAACCGGCAGATGAGCCACTAACGACGGTCACAACTCAGTCACCAAACAATAAAGGATAGGATATCAAAACATAAGTACAGGGATCATGACTCCAAGAGAATCTCTCCCACTCCTGCAATCGTGAGACAGAACTGAGGCGTCCTCCGTACTATCATAGCCGTAGCCTTCTCACTTCACCAACATACCCATCCTCAAAACTGGAAATGGCTGGACGCCAAATTCCATGGTCTTCCACCAATTTTTCCTTTTTTTGAATCCTTTCAAATCGAGCAACCACCGAGGAGCAATCAATACACATTGCCCCCCATGCAAATCCCAAAAAATGCAACAAAGAACGTCTTCATGCAACCGCAGCAACAAGCTCAAAGCGGGTCGCACAATTCCCGCGCGCGCCGGAAGAGCGGGGGGATCCTGCGCAGAATTGGATCATGAGGAGTATTTGCAGCGATAGACTTATAAAGCGCGTCCAGTCGCTGAATGAGAATTTCCATGATTTGGTTTACGACTTCGCGGAGATCGGGGACCTATAGCAGCAGACACGTCAGCCATCATCGCATACATTAAACCGTCCGAGACTGTAGGAACATACCCTTATATCAATCGTTCGAAGGACCACCTCCAGCCACGCGAGCCGCTCCACGACATTTGTCCGCAAAGAAGAAGTAACAGCGACACCAACCGAGAGCGCGATAATCGGAGAGAGACCGGTCAAGTATGCAGGATTCAAGTGAACGAAGAGGTTATCAAACAATTCGGACTGTCGATTAGATTGAAGCCACTGCAGAGAAACGAAAGGAAGTCAGTAAAAGACCGTATTTTCGACAAAGCAGAGATGAAAGTTATATGTACTAACCTTAACCGAGCCCTCCTCATATCGGCCATCATTCATCAACTGAGCAATTTCTTCTAATTCAACCTGCTCGGCAGTTTTCTGCGGTTGGACCACCCCCGAAGGAACAAGCTGGCGCTGCTTCTCCTCCGTGTTTTGGGCCACAAGGCGGTTGAGTCTCAAGATCTCATTCTGGAAGCTCGTCTGGGCTGCTGCCATTGAAGACACAGTATCAGACAAGCCATGAACGAGACTGGTCAGCTGGTCAATCTTGGCTGAATCGCTGCGGCGCTGAGTTTCATAACGTTGCAACTGTCCCTGCACTTGTTTGTCCAGATTGTTTCCAACCCTCTCCGTAGCACGCACAGTAGCGTCCTTGAGAGCTGGGGCGATCGTGCTGTGCAAGGATTTGGACACTTCGCCCTGCACTTGGGAAGCGAGCTTCTGAGCGACCGCGTCAGACACGCCCTTCATCGTTTCTGGTTGCTGCACAGCACGAGCGACCACGTCAGGAAGAACCTGACGCAACTCGCGAGGCAGTATGCCTCCGACCTGCTTAGATATAGCTTCGTTCAACTGCTTTCCAACAGCGTCTGAGGCAACTTTGCTGATCGAAGGAACCACCTCCGACTGAACGCTGTTAGTAACAATACGCGTAAGGTTCTTCTCGACATTGTCAGAAAGCGTGCTCGATACCACTCGCAACACCTGGTCCTGTTTGTCAGCCGTCGCGGCATCCCAAGCGCGTCGCTCATCGTCGAAGCGACGCGACAATCCTTCAAACTCGCGACCAAGGCTCTTGTTGAATTCACTGAAAACGCTGTTCTGGAACCCCTCAAGGTGCTTGCTGAGGTCAGCGGCAGCGATAGGCGTCGAAGATTTCTCAGTCGAAGGCGCAGCCATCGTCGTAGGCTGCTGTTTATCAGGGATATCGCTACTGTCCGGTTGTTCCTTTGAAAGTAATTTGGTTGCTTGAGGGGTTGGGCGAGGTCCAGGTGCCACTTCGCTCGTAGTAGCGGGTTCGGTAGTGGAAACGTCTGTTTCTTTCACCTTCGCTGCAGATTCACCAGCAGCCGCTGCACTCTTCTTCTTTTTCTTTTTGTCTTGCTTTTCAGTAACGCCATTTGTGGTCGTCTCGGCTTGTTCTTCTCCGGTCTTCTTCTTCAACAAAGGCTTAGGGGGAGACACATTACGCGGCGCACTTGTTTCAGCAGCAGGTGTCTCAGTTAGCTTCTTAGGAAGCTCCTTGGCTGCTCCTTTGCTTGGGGTGGAAGCGGCATCTCCGTTAACTGACGGTTCCTCAGACACGTAGCTAGGGAAGGTCTGCAGGTCCACGATGTTGATGAAGCCTTCTTCCAAGGCATTGACCGGACGAATACTTCTAAATTCCGTATTCCACCCCAAGTCCTCCTTCTTGATATTCAAGCATGTCACTCCCCGCGAGTGCATTACGTAGAGTTCGAATAGACCATTTTCCTCGTCTACACCTCGCTTGTCGCTAGCAGTCTTCGATATAGGTAGAAGATCCAAGCTCCTCAGTTCGCCCTTGGAGGCAAACGAAATCTCCCGGATACCGCTCATGCACGCCGTAGACTCCGGTCTAGGCAGCTCACTGTCTCTCTCACTAGCACGTTTCACAAACGAAGCCTGTGACATGGGCTGCAGGTTATACCGGGGCGCAGACAAATGCACGAAGTAAATGGAGTTTCTCGTAGGGTGGCCCACGACGATGATGGAAGAGCCAGGATGGTATGCCACACTGCATATGGCATCCGACTCGTTCTCGTGTGGAAACCTGATCTCCTCCACAGCCCTGCCGAGCCCAATATCCCAGAGCTGCAGGGTGTGGTTTTGTTTCAGGCCAACAAGGACATAGCGAACCGCCATGGCCTTGGAGTGAGGTCGCAATTTGTCAACGAACTGCACAGACGTCGGCCATGACTTTTCAGTGGGAGAACCAGTGACGAAAGTGTTCAAAGGAACGCGAACTTCAGATTGGCCACCTCCAGTGTTGGTAAAAGTCTCGAGGTTATTGAGTACGTCGCGAATGTCCCAGAAACGTAATCTTCCTGTCTTATCAAGGGAAGCGACGACGGTATCATCCTCACTGAAGACAAAGTCCTTGCCAGCCTTGCCAGTCGAGATCTTCAAGGCGCGCTCCTGGAAGAACTTCTCGGTGTTGACGGTGCGCTGAGAACCCGACACAGTGTAGTCCATGGCTGCCTTGGGTGACACGACATAGATATTCTTCCCGCGTCCAATGGCGAAAAACTCAGGGTGACGAGCACTCCGTTTGGCCCGCGTTTTCAGCTGACCACCAGAAGTGTTCTCATCAGAAGCCGGGAACGGCGGGAATGTAAGGCTCTCGCTCTCCAAAGCATCCAGTTCAAACAGGTCCTTTTCAGGGCGCGAGATCATAGCCCAATAAACAGTTCCGCTGACTCCAATTCCCAAAATTGCCTGTTCTCTAGTCACACCTGCCACCTGCGGGGAGGTGCACAGAGCAACATTGAATACACGATCACGAGTAGAGCGGAAAACCTGCTTGTCACTACCATCATCCTGACGAATAATCCTCATTCCACCGTTCTTGGCAAGTGCGTAAACAATGTATTCAGTTGAAGCTGAAGTCAGAGAACGGTCCAGCTGATCGAATTCCTTCTTCAGTCGAGCGATGTCCATAATCCCATCATCTCGAAGGGACGGGATTTTTCCGGTATTAGGGTGCACGGTAATAGTAATGAAAGGACGGATAGGAAAGTTATAGACGGGGACCACGCGTTCCTCCTCCTTTGCAGCCTTGTCCTCCGCGTTCTCCCAGCTGTCCAAAACAGTTTCTGAACGGCCAACAGTCGTCTCCTTTGCAACTTCAGTTTTGACAACTGGAGCAGCTTCCTTCGTAGTTTTCTTAGGACCTTCTTCGTCCAAGTTCTTCTTCTCCTTCTCCGCTCCAGAAGCGGCATCGTGGGCCTGACTCTCGACAGACGACAACACTGGCTTCGAAGCATCATTCTCAGCTGCTGCAACAGGAGCGGTTGCTTCTTTGGGCGCTTTATCGGCGGTCTTGTCGGCTCCGTTATCAGCCTGGTCCGAACCTTGATGCGCAACATCAGGAACGTTTTCCTTAGGTTCCTTCGCGTTTGGTACCTGAGATTCCGCAGTTGCTTCTGGTGCCACCGGCGGCTTAGAAGTCACTGCTGGAGATACACTGCTTCTTTTACCCTTCGCAGAACCCACAGCCGGGCTGGCGCTTCGAGACTTTGAAGGCTGCGGAGCTTTGTTCGGCAAAGACACAGCAGCCAGTTGGTCGAACGGATTAACGTATGTAAACATAGAGTCCTTGGACGGTGACTGCTGCGCGGACCTCGCATTCTTTCCAACCCCCGGCGCGCTGGCGCGAGAATCTGCACGCGGCGGCAGGGACTCCTGAGCTTCCAAATTAGGTTTAGGCGACGAGGTGACGGGCGGGGTCTGCTGCGGAGCTGCTTGCTCTCCCATCCGGTCCTGAGCAGGTTTCGAGCGGTTAAGCAGTCTCAGCAACATGTCCTGCGTATTTTCGAGTGGCGCGGCTGGTGCAGCCGGCGTAGCTCTACCCGAGCTGGGTCGCTCAGAAGGATGTCGCTGCAAGCCGGCAGTCGGTTCAGTCGGAGCAGCAGGAGAAGGTTCTGGTTTACCCAGAAGCGAAGCAACAAAGTCCGACGCCGAAATACTCCTCTCATGAGCAGAGGCAGCCTGTCCGGAACCAGTTTCCTGGCCCGAGGATGGCTGAAGACGGTTGACAGGGGCAGCTGGTGCCTGCTGCTGCGGCTGCTGCGGCTGCTGGGGAGGCTGAGTGGGTTGATTGAATTTCAACAAATTCAGCAAGCTCGCGGCACTATCCTGATTAGGCTGCGGCTGCACGAGCGGCGGCTGCTGCCACTCTCCGCGAGGAGTAGTACCACTAGGACTAATCACATCCAAACCATTATGAGGCGGTGTATTATTAACGGGCGAAGGAGTGTAAACCGTAGTCACGGACGGATGGTGATAAGCCTGTTGCTGCGGGTGCTGCTGATGGAACTGCGGATGAGGAAGACTCTGTCCATCGTACGGAGGCGGTTGCTGAAGATAAGGCAGCTGTTGCTGCTGCTGATGCTGCAGACCTGGAGCAGGATACTGCGGCAGAGTAGCAGGGTCTTGACCTGGAGTATTATTCCCAGGCGACGGACGCGGTCTGATACTCGCCAGAAGAGCTAGGATATCGTTTGGAGCTGACATTTCTGTCACTCACCCTTTCCTGACTATTCTGGATGAGGTGCCCTTGAAACGGGATCCGAGCTCGGCAATCTCACGCAAACACGCGAAGCTCTCTTTCGAGAGCTCTTAGCGTTGGGAGAGAGCTAGCTGAGCAGACCGAGAGAACGACGGGAAATAAAATTCCGCGAGAGGGAAGAATATTTCAAACGCGATTAGACGAATAGAATGAAAGACTAGACACGAATTGAATGCAAGAATAGAAGAGCGAGCAAAGCGAAGGGAAGAAAGAGAGGATTTGGAGGAGGAGGAGGAGGAGGAAGAGGAAGAGAGGCAAAGAAAAGTGGAAGAAGCGAAGAAGAGCAAAATAGCCATGACTAATCGGTATTTTTCGTATCATTACGCGTACTGCGGATACCAAAATTACCAAAATTACCATACAGACATTGGGTCATCGCCGGTTTTCTTTCTGTGAACATCGTCAATAATCGCTCTCCGAACCACTTAAGGAGCTCTCGTTTTCGGCTCTTCGCTGAACGAACAGGTCCTTACTTCCGAAGAGTCAACAGCTAGCTTGGAGACCAGCGACCTGTGGCCATTCATCCTTTGTTCCCGAAGCGTCTGGTGTACGCTCTTGCGCGAGCAAGTAACAAACCGCTATATCATAGGTATCACAGAAGAGAGCCAACCACCATGTTCTGTCTAAGAAGGTAAGCAAGCAAGCAAAAGAACCTTAACAAGAAAAGCAATCCTTCCAGCATCTACCTAGAACGATTAGAACGAAATAGATTCACTAACAACAACAACAACAACAACAACAGCTGGCTCCCCCTCCTCTTCATCCCAACAAACGCCTCCCCCCTCTTCATCCTAACCTTCATCACTCTAACCTACTTCCTCCACCGTCCATGCATCTACTGCTCCGCCCTCCTCCTAATTCTCTTCCTCTCGTCTTGCAACTGGTCGGATCGCTGCTTCTTCGACCTGCACGGTGACTGGCTATCGCCGCGGTTTGGGCCGGGTTCGGGTTCGAGCTCGAATTCGTCGGCGGTTCCGAACGCGAATGCGAATGGATCGGTTTTGGGTGCTGGGGATGCGAATTTGAGCTCGGGCTTGGGTTCGGGTTCGGGCTCGGAGGTGCAGTCTGATGTGTCGTTGGCTGGGTTTGCGTTGGAGACGGCGGGTTCTACGACGAAGGCGCTTGCTGGGGCGGTTGTTGAGGGGGCGCAGCGGCGGTTTTCTAATGCGTCGTCGCAGTCGTCGGTTGGTGCCGGGCAGGACGAGTATATCGGTGTTGGGGCCGGGTGGTTGAGGAGTTTGGTGGGCAGGGAGGAGTGGACAGTGCCGTGTATTGATGTCAAGGTTCGACTATAGATAGGCTGAGGTTGGAAAGGACATGAGTTGGCTCATTGAATTGTGCTTTCTCTCGAAATCGACCAGCATGGCGGCGTTCAATTCGTTTATATATATATCACGACGGTGTTCTTGTAAATATGTATTATGCTTGTATATCCAATTAACAAATCCCAGTATTATATACAAATGCACCCGCTAAAAGAACAAATATATCCCGTATATCCAATTACCAATCATTAGATATCACTTTAACTTCTCGACCTTGGGACTATACTCCCATCTTCGCCAATTCTCCGACACCCACCATTGGGCAACGTGCGCTGCATCCGCAATCCAACCTACCGCGTCTGCACCCTCTTCACGCCCATACTGTCTCTCAACAAGATACGCCAGCTCACTTAGGTCGAAATTCGTCAAAGGCTGATACTCTTCCGGGTCTCGTTTTAGGTCAGTGAATCGCCACTCCATGTCGGCAATCAAGGGAATAACGAGACGGTACGGAGCTGTTGCAGACCGAACAGCAAGCCAGGTTCCCCCCGAGTTCATCACGGTGAATTGCCAGTCAGCGGTCCGATCGGTTTCCTGGTACAGCGGTCGGATCAGGGACTGTGCCTCATATAGTGGGAGGAGCTCTTTGATAGTTTGAGTGGGTTTGTTGTTCAAAGAGGAAGATTCGACAAGCAGGTCAAGGATGGTCGGTAAGATCTGTTTGGTTGTGACTGGGACGTCAACGTTGATTTGCGGGAGATGGGGGTGAGCGAAGATAAGCGGGACGTGGAAATTCCCGATATTAGGACCGTCGTAGGGAGTGATCCCGCCGTCGTGTGGTAGAGAAATGCCACTTATAATTATTCATTAGACGAATTTCAAATATAGGTCAAAAGAAATATAAGGAAAACGACTTACTGGTCTCCTGCCAAAACGAGAAGAGTTTCATTGGCAATTCCAACGTCCTCCAGAAGCTGTAGTATTTCACCGAGCCATATATCAATATAGCCAATCGAGTTGAGATATCGGTTCAATTTGTGATTCATCCCAGACCAATGATGAGGACCCGTAAAGACCTCCGTTTCATGATCGGGTATAGTCCACGGATGATGAGTGATGCCCGTAAGATGAGTGAGGAACAATCGTTTATGATTCTGTTCAGCGTCGCGGACGGCGTCCCCGAGATAATCACGTAGCTCTCTGTCCTGGTAGCCGTAATAATTGAGCAGCGGTGACAAAGGCGGGAAGTATTTGCTTGTCGGATCCTCTAATGTCTCCCGAGTCGTTGACTGTTGGAAACCCAACTGGCCTGTAAGCAACTTCTGATTGTCGAAGCCATCAGTCACGGACTGCATCCACGCCGAGTGCCACGGCCACGTAGTAAAGTCGTCACTCTTGGTCCAACGGGTATCGTTCGGCTGCTGGCGATTCAACAGATCCAAGATTTGAGGCAGACACGGTTGATAGATATGATTTTCGCATTCGCGATTGAAGTCGGCAACCAACGGTGACACCCCACATAGAGAGCTTACGATGCTCTTTAGAGTGTAGGTGCTAGCGGTAAAAGCGTTTGTTGCGCTGAGACTACCGTACGGCCGCTTCTTTGTGTCATGGACCCGCTTCATATCATGGTGATCGTGGGGATCGTGGTGGTCGTGGTGGTCATGGTGGTCGTGGTGTTGAGCATGTTCAAGACCGGTGGACACGCCGGACAACCGCGCTGCGGTTTGTGTCAAATCAGCCAGTCGTTTCTCCATCCATCTCGGAATGTGGCCATGGGGATGCGATTGGACAATACGATTATAGGTTTCGGAATCCTTGCGAATGGGAAAGACATCGGCCCGCGTGCTTTCCATCTCGATTAAAATGACATGTTTGAACTTCACACTCCCGTTGTGAAGGGCTTCGCGCATTGGCTCCACCACGTCGTTTTGCAGGTTTGGTATGTATAAAGGATCTCGTTGTACGCTGTAATGGAGACGTGGCCGAGTATTCTCGGCCGTATTATTCGACCAATCCTCAAACCCAGGTATTTTACCTTCGGGTAAGTTGTGTAGCACACCCGGTTCGACAAGAGCCGTAAGATTGGAAAGCCAGGCGTAACGATTACTCGTCAAACCAGTCGCGTCGGCACCAAAACCCTCATGTTTCCCATCCTTAAAGTAAGGCGACAACGGCAAGGTGCAAGAAAGAAATACATATGCTATTCCGGGAGGTCTAATGCACTGGAGGAACATCACGAGCAGTATTGGAAGCAAGACCACAAGTCGCTTTGTCAAGGTCGTCGGCCGGTCCGAGGAAAGCTTCGTTTCTGGATCCTGCAGAGCGGACAACCCGTCTTCTTCATTGTCACCATCGCTTCCATAATGTCCGAGTGAGAAGGCAGCCGAACGACCTTCGGCGTCACGACGGCGGAGCCTGTTTGGGAGAATAAAAGAAAGGGCCTGTTTCACTGATGAAGCAAGAATCCTCAACACGCCCTGCGTCCCATCGTACAGATACGAGGACAGAAACCACGAAATTGTCAACAGGAAGCCTTCCACGAAAAGGAAGCCAGCTAGGCCCGTAAGCAGGGTCTTAATGGCAGCACGATCTCGGTGGAAGAAATGGGCTCTACGCCAATGTATCTCGGCACCGGTCACGAAGTAGAAGGAAATATTGGCTGCGGCCATCCCTGACAATAGCAGACTAAGGATTGTCAGATCGAAGTCGATTTAAACCAGCTACCCACGCTATTCGCGAACGAGACAACTATTATCTTACGTACCTCAGGACTAGCACAGGCAACGCAGCCAAAACACGAACCACTTTCCACCCACCATCACGGCACATCAACCTCACGAGAAAGATCAAAAGGACATCCTGTACAAAGAAGGTCGAGCCCCAAATAATCAACTTTGAAAGCGGCAGAGAATTCCAATGAGCGTGCAAATGCGCCAACTTGGCGCAAATAAGGGACAAGAAGATTAGGGAAAAGCAGTACGGGCGCGGACCCAGCACGAGGATATCGGGGTGACGAGCGGCATGACGGGCGTTTCTGGCTATTAGACTTGGCAGGAAGCAGCAACGGGCTCCCTTGAGGAGAGCCATCTTGTTTGGAGGGTCAAGGAAGGCTGGCTGGAGGTCATTTGGGAGGGATTTGTTCCTCCATGGGGATGGAAGGGTTAAAAAGGTGAGAGGGGGCTTACTTGTAAGTTTAGTCCTGGGTCCAAATAAAGAATCCCCGGGCGGTTTGTCATTTTTGGTCTTTCTCCATAAACTCCAGTCAACGTTATTATTTTACGGTACATTACGGAGTAGTCCGTACTCTAAGTTACAAGCAGTACTGTAAGATTATTCCTGGTACGATACGAAGCGGATACATATCAACATAAGCCCTGCTGTTTGGTTCTTCCATAGCCACTGCTGCGTCCAATGCGAACCTGAAATTCGCTGAATCGCTCGTGAGTCGTTGCCCTGAGGAGTGCGGAGAAGCGTAGTCGTAAATGCGCTATTTTTAGTACCACTAGGATGACACTGACAGCAGCCAATGAGATATGCTCGTATATATTACTAGTACTAATTAGGTTTAGCTTATGCTCCTGATCATCCTGATGCTGTAACTTACGTATTATTTACATTACACGGACGTATGTATCATACTGTACGTACGTAAGTAACCCCGTATTAATAACGATACTACACTATGCGGCTGATACAGATACGTCTTTTAGCGTCGTTTGTAACGAGTCATGTGACTACCCCTGAAAGGTAATTTTCAGATTCTCCTGACTTCTTGTTGTCCAAATATGTTGCTCTCAAGTCAATGCTCTTCGTATTATTCATAGCAGCATGTCTAATTCTTTTTGAATTTTGATTATTGAGCCGAACCTTCAAGCGTCGACTTTGACCTCTGTCCCAAGCCGGAGTGTTTACAGCCGCTTCCCGGAGGCCTCGTCAGTCGTCACCTCGTGGCAATCAGCAACGGGACGATGCTCCGGTGCGGATTCGTTGGCGTCTATCTCCCTAGCCACGCGGATTCAAAACTGCGACTGCGTACCAGACGCTGGTTGATTGATGGTTTGGGTATTTACGTATTGTCATCTACTCCGTGCACGCTCAACACAATGGCACGCGACGGGGAGCTACCTCCCATACGATGATTGAAGGCACGCTGGGAAGCCAAGTGCTGCAAGCTAGTGGACTCGCCGTAAGCGCCTCCTTATGAGGAGGGCTCCGGCACCTGAATTCTGTGGACGAGAGAATAAATTGCTTCCGATGTGCTCAACTCAGTGGCTTGACCCCGCTTCAGCCGCTCGATGCTCACAAGAAGCTGCTGGTCTTCACGGTCAAGGGTCATCAAAAAAACAAAAAGCATACAACAGCAGGGATTCGCTTGTGGTCACCCACCAAACTACTAACCTGCCGGCGTGTGGCTTAAGTACGGCTGAGCGGACGGGAAGCCCTGTTCTCCACACCCTATGGTCGTATGCACTTGGAGGCGTTTATAATTCTGATATATGGAGTACAAGCGGCGACGTTAATTCTACACATCGAACAGGCACTGGGTGACCACTGACAACATCAAAGTAACATCCTGCATGATTTTAAAGCCGGGATCATAGGCCGGTCGATTCCTCTAATGTGATTCCCTCGATCGAGACGACGACATGACGACGTATATTCACTATTGTCGCTACCATCAATTGCTACTGTCAAGGCCATATTCGGCAGGAGTTGACTAGGTCAATATGATACTCCATTTTCAAGGTAAAAAACAAAAACAGTTGGCGAAGCCCTAACAGTATGATCTGACCAGCGTGCACTTTATTACTACCATCGAGAGCTCAGTACAACGACAACAACACAATCCGACCAGAAAAGAAAGGCTCAAGCAATTCACCTATCCGACCATCAATTACCACCTGATGCTTCCACAACCTCCATCTGGCAACCGCTCCGATTGGAGTCAACTAGACTCATCAAATAGCACCCAGTGCTGAGTACAACACTACTCAGACATCCAAGCACATGCCGTGGCCCATCATGAAGCTGTTCAATTCAGGCATGCACCTGGCGCATCGGCAGGTCTATTGAAGCCGTCAGTCACTCTGCTTGGGACACCAAGATAGACACTTGTATGTGTTCTCGAGGGTTGATAGAAAACATACCTCAGCATTGGTACTGATATCCTTCATGCAAGCAGACATGGCTGCCATGTTGTCGTCGTTGCTGCGTTGCTGGATAGCCTCGACCATGCAAGAGGCGCTGGCCATGACATTTGCGCAGGTGGCCGTGTTGCACATCTGGGGTTCGTCTTTCATCATGTCTGGTGGTTGGGTGGTTAGTATGGCTTGGTGTGCTTAATGCTGGTCAGGTTTGTCATACCAGCTTGGTGCATCTCCATTTTCTCTGGGCGGTTCATTTCCATGCCCATGTTCATGTTCATGTCCTTGTTCTTCATGTCGCGGTTCATGTCGCGGCTCATGTCCATGTTCATTTCCTTGTTCATCTTCATGTCCATGTCCTTGTTGTTCATGTCRCGGTTCATGTCGCGGTTCATGTCGCGGTTCATGTCGCGGTTCATGTCSMKGTTCATGTCGYKGTTCATGTCGCGGTTCATGTCGCGGTTCATGTCSMGGTCCATCTTCATGTCCATGTCCTTGTTCATCTTCATGTCCATATCACGACCCATGTCCCGCTCCACAGACCCCCGACTCATACCCACACCCATCCGCACATCCCCACGATGACGACGCCCCATATCCTCAGACTGCAACATCTGCAACCGCTCCCCACCACTCCGAGTGCTGCCAGCACGCACACCCTCCTGCTCCGAACAAGAACAGACCCGGGTCTTGTTCCCGTCGAAGCTAACGGTAACCGTGCTGTTCTCGTCCATGGTCCTGTTGGCCATCATCATGTCCATGGGCGAGTGCGAGTGCGAGTGCGAGTGCATCTGCTTCGACATCGGACGGTGGTGCTCGGACATGGGCATGTTCATGCCCTTCTTGTTGTTGTCCTTGTTGTCCATGCTCGCGGTTCCGTTGGTGGCGGGCATGTTCCTCACTCGCATGGGGTTTCGGAGAATGCCGGTGCGGCCCATGTCGGTACGGCCCATGTCGGTTTTGGTTTGGTTGCGGGCTCCGACCCCGGCTCCGGCTTGGGGCGCTGCCAGGGAGGCCGTTGCTAGGGCTAGACAGACTGGGAGGGTGAAATGCATCTTGGGTATTGGCGTTGAAGGGTCGGGAACTCTTGACTGGTAACGATTATGAGATCGATGACGGATGCTCTCAGGTAGCAAAAGAACAAAAGGAGGCAGAGAGGTAGAACTCCTGTCTCTATGCTTGGTCCACTTGAGACGATGATGAATTGATCTGGATAGATGAATTTCGTCTTGATCAGAGCGAACTGCGAAGAGGTTTATATATCCACCAACGCGATGATATATGCGAGAATAAAATAATAGGGTTAGAATACTAAAGAGCTAAGCACATGTCGACATACACAGTCCAGACCTCCATCTCACCGAACATGTTTCCCCTTTCTTTTCATCCTGTCTTGTTTGTCCGTCGGTTGTCACACCTCTCGAACCCATTTCGTCCTCTCCAGGCACGTCGTGCACGACTGACAATATAAGCCTTTATCCAACCATAGCCAGGATATTTCCAAAATCACGCCAAATTCCAACGGCATGTCGAGTATGCTTCCTTCTTCACCVMYCMCYCYHCYCCCCCAAGGACCTAAACAGAAGAGAAAATACTGATTGCATAGCACAAAAAAGATTAGCTGAGAAACGTAGAAGCAGGATTCTGCCTGGTACATAGGAATAATAATGAGAAGTCTTCTAACATAGCGTCAAACAACGATAATAATAAGCATCTGATGCAGGTACAAGATGATTGACTGGAACGGATGATTATAAGTCAAATAAAATATTCGGAAAGTAGAAATAAAAGAAGTGAAAGTATTCGGAACCCGTCTCGACTTAGAACAGGGCCCGAACGGGTATGTAGCAGAGACCCAAGTCTCGTCTGAAGTAACATGTCCAAAAAGTTCGTAACACATAACAAAAAGTACGTATATATATTAGAAAAAAATCATGTGCCCGCGGCATCAAATCCTCGGTGACCTTCTCTCCTTTCCGTAACCTCGTACCTAGTCAGTAGTCGTCGTCGTCGCCGCCGTCGTCGTCGCACACCCGCAGGTTTGTGTCTCAAAACGCAACCGCACAGGCAAACGGGTGTCGTGCATGGACGGGAAAGCAGCAGCTTCATAAGCTGCATTGGCCATTATGCAACCATCGTCGAACAGAGGAACGGAGTTCGGACTGGAAGCAATGGAGGGAGACGGCGGCCGGATTCGGTGGAGAAGAAATTCAACGCCCAATTCGACGGACGCGGTTCCCAGCGAGGATCGAATCGTAAAATAAACATCAATCGGCTCAGCATGAACATTTTCGTCAGATCTGAATTATGGCTCATTACGATTATTATTAGTAACATTATTAGTATGGTTAGTATGGTTAGCAGCATTATCCTCAAGCCCGCCTACTCCAACGGGAATAGGCCAGTCGTCTTCTGTAATACTGCTCCAGAAGATATATATCATGGCAACGGTTAGGAGAGTGAAGAACGTTTCAAACAGAGTGCCGTCAATTTTTCCATGAGTGCCTTCGCGTATGTACGGGCTGATCACGTAGGTGAAGACCTGACCGGTTGCGAATGAGAACAAGGCGAACGTTATGCACACTGCGCAAGACTATGAGTCAGTGAATCCACACCAATCCAAGCTCATTCAAGCTTGTCAAGTTGGACAGCCAACCCGGAACGGGAAGCGTCGTAGGGGCATCAAGAGAGACGTACGAATTGGCCGGAATTCACCCAACACAAAAATCACCAGAGCAACTTGCAGGATATAATAAAAAACAATACAGGCGAGCGGAAATATCTGATACAGCACGTAAAGAGCGATGTTTCGGTTTCGATCCGGGTCGTACGAGGACGATTCCCAGAAGTGAGTCCAATTAAAGCCCGTGTCCAAAGCAATATATCCCGTACCGATGAATATAATCAGGGAAGAACCCACAAAGAGGGCAATTGAGGATGCAGTACCATCGTCGAGAAGTTGGTAGCCGACAATGCCGTTCAGAAAGAGGATCCAACAAGTGACTGTGATAGCGGCAATGTGCACAGCCGAAAATCCCTAAATTAACGACACCGCAATGTTAGAGAAATTGACCGATACCAAGACTGAAAGCACCCAGACTCGTCCACAATTCAACCAACCTTCAGAACTCTTGTAGGGAGTGGAATTCCCCCAACGGTAAATATCTCACAAATCTCGACTACGATGTACCCAGCCAAGAACAATTGCATCTCCCTGATGAGTAGAGTTAGAAAGAGATACAAATGAAATACTTAAACTCAGTGTGCATACCTTCGGCCCACGGCTGCTTGTTTCCTCTCCGACCTTCTTAATAGGAATAAGGTCATGAGAATGGCTATAAACGCAAGAATCATTGACCCTGTTGACCCGTGTCAGCATCCAGTAGGGTTAGATCCTCAAACGGACATTCTACTTATGGTATTCTGTCATACCTAGATTTCGAAGATGTCTGCCTCCGTCGAGGCCAATTCCAAGAAGCTCATAACGACCGTAAGCCTTCCATGGAGACTCGTCACCCTTGACGAGCAGCTGTGCACACATTCAAGGAAACCCGGGTCAGTGCAAATATTCCAGTTGGTGACTCGATAGCGGACACGGAAACTGGAGTCTGCAGATGTTTCGAGGAGAAAAGGGAACAGGATTCACATACATTGCACACAGGTAAAGTACCACGATTGCAAAATCTCTGTCGCAAAGCACCAATTACCGTCAGTCCACCAATTCGTCGATTTCATCATTGTTTCAAAGGCAACTTTTCGGCTTTTCAATGATGATATCTGCTGAAATCTTCCACCATTCTCCCCTTAACGCACGACTCACATTAAAATTTCCAAACAGCGTAGAACCCATATTGACAATGGTGTGAATTATTTATTAGATATTATTATATCAATCGTGTGCGACACCGAGTATATAAACGAACAATGCCTCTGACCCGCGCAGTCAACCAGCCACAATAGCTCGCTTTGTTGCGGGTCGAGGGCAATTCGTGGTGCGCACGACCAAAACCACGCCCACGCACAACAGGTAACGCGATGAAATCGAACAGTAGCGGTTCGGCAGCAGCAGAAACACAGTGGTGCAAAATTGACTGGCTAGCTGGGAGAAACGGTAAGAGCCGAGACACGGATGCGAAGATCGGCGGGGACAGCTAGCACTCTGACCAGTAGTTATCCGAGGACGAGAGAACTTCAGGGAGCACCGTAGGAGTAATGACTACACGGACGAACAACAGGACGCGAGAAAGGGATTTCGCTGTCAAAAGAGCCGCAGACGATCCATGAGAGGCGAGCGAAGGGAGTAATCTTCATTGAAGAGAAGAAAAAGGGGTGGTAGATGCTAGAGACGCTAATAAGTTAGGGCCTAGGCTGATTATGGGACTTGACTAGTGCCAGTCTAATTTAGCCTGTGACTGGGACAACTGGCCAATAATGGCCCTTAGCTTCAAGTATGTACCTCCAATATAAAATGGTCTGATGGCTTGGATACCAACCACCAGATAAACTCACCAGATTCCACGGTTGCCAGTTCCATAAATAACTGGGGAATTGCAAATCCAGCTGGCTGGATGGTTCCCAAGCCAACAAGCCCACGGTTCGGTATCCGGGGTAATGGGTATACTGTCTCAACCTTAAACTGTGTTCAATCAGAGCATCACCGAGCCGAACCTTGCTGATAGCTCGATCGTAAGTACCGACATATGTTGGGTTCAACGCGAATCAATGCATGAGTTATCATGAACGCGATGAAGGGTCGCGTTCATGTTAGCAATAGCGAAGAATTCAGTCATCTCATTGTGCAACAGACCGACAGATAACCTACGATGCGTATGTCCATGCCACTTCGCAGAAACACCCGAAACATGACTCCATTGCCATAAAGGGTTTCTCGAATAAGGTCTCGACCATCTGGTGGGGCATGGGCACGGGCATCACTGACCACATTTTCCAACACACACTGTATGGTTGTTAAGAAACCCCCAGGACATGACTGGCTCACCATAGCTAATCCAACATTGATACCTCCCGCTTCGGCTAAGCTATCATCTCTCCTTTTTCCCAACATTTTACCACAACGATTCGTCGCAATGTAACACATGGTGGCTTTATCCCAACTGTCCAATGCACAGCGATGCGCAAGGTATCCACCTAGACGCATGCCTGTCGCACCCACACGGCCGTTGCGCGCCGGCAGGGTAATCGACGCAGAAAGAATCATCTTGCCACACGGTATGTAAGCCGCGAATTTTTGCATGCCACTTAGTGTACTCTGTTGTTCGGGATATCATTCATACCCGGTTTGCCACTCACGAATTGCTTCTTTTAATATCCTCTGCGCCCTATTTTAAGGGTCGTGATCTGGTGAAATCATGGTAGGCCGACGACGCAGGCTGCAGCGCAGATGCATCCTTGGCTGGCAATCTGCCTTGCGAACCGCGCAACGGCACTTCTGACTGTTCACTCAATCCATGCGTAGGTCTTATCATCGGATACCCAGTAATATAGGGTGGAAGACGCATCATGTATGATAGGCTACATCATGAATGCCTAGCTCACTTTTTGTATCAGCAATGCCTAAGTCGATGTCAACTCCATAGTCCATCAAGGGCACATGCCAAGTGACAAAAATCTCAAGACTCAATTGAGAACGTACCAAATGAAGTTGATACATACGCATAGTGACATTTTAAGCCCGCCTTGATTTGGACGTCATGGAAGACTCTTGTTTTGGTGAGTGATTCGTACAGTACATGTACTGAGTACTGACTCCTGGCTTCGCACAGCCAATTGACCAGACTGTTGAAAATCGACCAAAATGGATGCACCCTGCTGGCTATTATTATCTTTGGCTCCTTGCAATTGTTACGAAGTTAACGGTTCCTGACGTTGGGGAGTCGGGACCGTAGATTCCTCATTTGTGGGGTGCGGTAGGGTCACGTGAAAAATAAAGCCCAGATGACATGCTCTTGGTATCATACTTCATATTTGCTGTTCCTCGGATAATGAAGTCTGAACAAGCAGCAACTCCAAATGAAGTCAAGCCTTAAGAAAGCATGAACAAAACTATACAAAGAGAAGAATGTCAAGACAAAAGGCGTAAGGTCAAAACCAGTCGACGGCAGTCGAATATCATACATGGAAGATGAATTCAATATAAACGAAGAAAAATAATGAATTTTCATAGATATAGCACAGGTTCAAGACTGCGCAATAATGATACACGACTTCCTGTAAAGGACGAGGGAGCAGAAAAGCCGGCGCCCAATGTGCAATGAACTCTGGCAGATTGGGTGTCGCACGGCTACAAGGAAAGCCAGAATTTCCTGTTCATTAGATGACATACTACATCATAAATTAGCGTACGCTCCTAAGGCACGTTCATTTGTCGGTACAGTGACCACTTACCGGGATAAACAGGTAGGGCACTTGTCTTTCGTACTCAGCCCAAGCCTCGCCGTAGTTGTTACGACAGCGCTGGATATCTCTTGTGGCACGGTGAGCAATCATGCAAGCAAAGAAGACGGGATAGAACCACGGAAACGGGCTGTCGAAACCCGTGATAAGGCCCCAGTTCAATGCAAACCAAAGATCGCACGTATAGTGGATCTTGCGAGCCTTGCCATCTGTAGTGAAGTTAGCAATGAAAGTCGGATATATTAATGAATAATAGTCAACTTACACCACCCGTCAACAAGGATCTTGCCCCCATTAGCAGTAGTGATTGTCTTTGGATTCTCAAGAGTCTGCCATGGCAGCTGAGGGAATGTTTTGCGTGCAACCATAGTCCCGCGCTCCTGTTGTCGAAAACGGTTCTTCTGACTGTTGGTGGTATCCCAAACCCAGTACACAAAGATGTACGCAATGTACAAAAAGGCCAGGAAATAGCGATTCCAGTGATATTTAGCCGGGTCATTCTGGGCAAGATAGATTGTGCAATGGCAATAGCTCAATGGCACGCCGGCGAGGTTCCAGAATATGAGCATGAATCCCCATTTCTCGTAGTACATGTCCCTGTCCAGCGATCAGCACGTAAAGAAATCCAAGGGCATCATATAAGCTTACCAGGTCGAGACGATGCACTCCTCACCCTTAGAACAGGCATTTGCGTAAAGATAATGAGCCATCAAGATAAACCCGACTTCACCGGACACATAGCCATAGAGCTCATACTGTCTGGTTGCGGCGGCCAGCGAGAGGAAAAACAAAATGTACCACGGAAGTCGTACTTCAAAGAACATCTTAAAATCCAAGATCCCGAACATCCGAGGATTGAGTTCCGCACCCATGAAGAAGTCATATACTGTATTCCCGGTCATGCGATGTTGCGCCCCGCGAGCCAAAGCTGAGAAGTACGCGACGAATGAGACCAAAAATCCAGAGATGATGGCAACGCTCATTAGAGGTCCAAATTCGTCGATGATGGTATACAGCTTGAAAATGCCGGTGAAGTGAAGGGCCATTGCTAACACAATGCTGGTGTAAAAGGACCACACAGCAGAGCAGTAGTATGGAAGCTGCTTTCCTCCCAAGTGAGGAAGAGGCCGTCCAATGACCGTCACACCAGGGAGATACAAGTAGCAAGCGGCTTCGAAGATGAAGAAACTCCAGTAAATCGCCCAGGCTTTGAGTGAGGGGAAAGCACCCTCATAAGTTAGATGTCCCAAATGAGCCACAAAATCCGGGAGCTTCTGACCCTCTGCTGGCCATGGGAGTTTTCCATTGTAATAAGTAGCTCCAATCCACATGTAGTACATGAGCAGCGGAAACCCGATCATCATGGACAACACTCCCCATGGTCCTCCAAATTCGAATTGCCCGCTATAGTCAACTTTGGGGTCTTTTCCCTCTTCCCAACCATCGACGAGTCGAGATTTTTTGGCACCGTTCTTCGCTTTGATGTCCACCTCGTCATCTGAGGTGTCTTCGGTTTTGATTTTCGGGGAAGCGCGTTTTCGAGTGGATGGCTTTTCCTGGGCTGTGGAATTGGGTGGATCGGGGGTTTGCTCTGCGGTGCTTTTACGACTGACTCGTTGACTGGGAGTCTGGTCAGACGCCTCATCATACCCCAAACGGGTTACCTTTCTAATTGATTTTTTTCCAGTCAGTGGTGGCGTCCAGGGATCCGGAGGGATCGCGACGGCTTCGTTACTTCGCGTAAGGAGTCACACCTACTTTGGGGTTTTCCCTGCCTGGGAGCGCGTTACAGTCATGATGGATTAGCTGTCTTAATATGTGACAGCAATTGCGTTGTCTGGGGAAGGTCTTGTTATAGGGAAAGAGGACAGCGCTGCGGATCGAGTAAAAGGGCCAAACAAAAATATGGCAAGTTGGGTGGATCACCACCAAACCATCAAACGACACAGCACGGAGTACCGCGAACGAAGTTACTTGTGGTATCGTAGTTTATTCGTGCTTTCTCTACTTYTTTTTTTTTTTTTTTTTTTTTTGTCTATCATATTTATTTTGCCCGTTTTATAGTGCTACCGTACACTCTGTATACGTGCCCCTCGTGCATAACGGCACGAAATCGACGCTATGCGGTACACGGCCGCACGACAGAGCGTTGAAAGTTGCCTACTCACCTACCTATACTCCGTACATATGAGGTATCTCCTGGCAGCAAAACCCTCACACGGTGATTTGCGGCCTACGATCGTCGCTGGAGAAGCACGACTTCACAACTTCCGCCGCGCTTGCGGCCACAGCAAGAAATGTTCTGTTGACAAGCTGAGCGACCAACCATAACGAACCCGAAGACCTCCAAACGCAAATGTCATCGAAATACGTGCACTAAATTATTAAATTTTGTTTTAAGTTGGAGTCGCAATTGTTGCCGAAGGACCTGGAGTTCCCCGTCGTTGCCAGTTTCAATTCGCTTTGTGGCGCCGACGAGGCGACCCGGCACCGAGACCATCGCCAACGCTTTGGAGCGCTTCAGCAGCCGGGGCGCGATGACTGTATATGATACTTCCTCCTCCGAGACGCCCGGACATGCTATCACTATTATTATTATTATCGATTATTATTCTCGCGAACAAACCACAATCAGTCATCTTGCTTGCGTACTTCTGCTACAATAACAGCTTCGCTGGCAAGCTGTCTGCTGCTGAATACAGCGGTTATGGAGTCCAGCATAAACCGTTGCGAGTCACAAATCCTGTCGGGGCTTAGAAATCGACATACTGGCTTAGCCTTCCATATAAATATGGCATTCCTGTTTGCGTCCGATTTCCAGTGCTGCACTGACTGGTCTCTCAGAGCATGTTCTATGTGTCTCCAGTGCGATACATACATACGTGTCAACAAGCTCTGCAAGTGCGGTCAGCCAGTATGAAGACAGTGTATATCATTTGGCAACATCAGTCCCACTGACCCAGTTCTCGACAACTTGGTATGTTCTATCATACAAAACAAGTAGAGCTCTGCAGTCTCATCACCACTCAATTGATGGTTAGACTCTTGACCGTGCGGAGTGGATTATTAGCAGAAGCGAGATATGTATGTGGTTGCAACTTGCCCGGTATATGCTCATAATTGGGTACAGCACTTAGCAATAGATTGAGCACGAAAGGACATCGTCAAGGAATACATAGGAGTGGTTAGGGTTAATGTGAGAAGACCTGTGAAGTGAAGTGAGAGAATGTGCCAAGACTCTCCAAATTTAGGTGCCACGTTCACCGCCTTTAAACCTTACCTCACCGCCTTATTTATTCCACCAGAACCATAAAATATGTCCAGACATAACAGAGGCGGTGACTCGCAGCAGGGTGCCACTTCTACGGATGGGAGTGATTCTGTCCCAGTAACAACATCTGCCTCCTCTCTTTCTTTATCTTTGTCGTTATCTTTGTCTTCTGTTTCTGAGCATTCTGTAGTCAGTTCTGATTTTGGGAGTTTTGGATCCAGCGAGTATACCCGGTCTTCGCGTCGGTTGTCTGGAGAGGGAGGAGAAGATATGAGTGTCATTCTTTGCACCGGTAAGTCCTGGTGATAAGGGCTTCCTGTCCTCGAAAGCTGTCGATACGACGTCCGAATTGACTTGTTTTGCTTGTATCTGTCTGCATGCAGCGGGGTATGATCATACCATCCGGTAAGTTCAATTCAGTGTCCTGTTTATAGTCTAACATTGTGCTAATTATCACCTGGTTCAGCTTCTGGGAGGCTCTATCCGGCATATGCTCTCGTACCATCCAGCATCCCGATTCTCAAGTGAATCGTCTATGTATCACACCCGACAAGCGCTACCTCGCGGCCGCCGGTCATAACAATGTCAAGCTTTTCGACATCAAATCCACCAATCCCAACCCTATCATGACCTTCGAGGGTCACACGAACAATATCACAGGCGTCGCGTTCCATTGCGAGGGCAGGTGGATGGTAACCAGCTCGGAGGACGGTACTGTGAAGGTCTGGGATACTCGGACTGGTAGTTTGCAGCGGAATTACAACCACAGAATCCCCGTCAATGATGTTGTCATTCATCCTAATCAGGGTGAATTGATTAGTGGCGATCGTGCTGGTATTGTTCGCGTTTGGGATCTTGGAGAGAGCATATGTACGCATCAGCTTATTCCTGAGGATGATGTGGCTGTGCATAGTGTGAGCGTTGCGAGTGATGGGTCATTATTGACTGCTGGGAATAAGAGGGTATTGTTATTTACTGCCTTTCTGTTTTTGGTTATTGAAGGTGCAGACGGGTTGACATGCAACTTGACAGGGGAACGTTTACATTTGGCGCATGGTTCAAGATGCAGAGTTGACTCGCATTATCCCTATTTGCACATTCCAGGCCCACAAGGACTACCTCACTCGAGTCCTGTTGTCACCGGATGTCAAGCACCTTGCTACATGCTCGGCAGACCACACAGCAAAAGTCTGGAACCTTGACATGGACTACCTCCCACCCCGAGCCACAGCAGAAGCAGCAGCCATGGCCAAAGCCAAGAGCGCCGCGGGGCCAGAAAACCCAGAGAGCGCAACGGTGGCAGCGAACGAAAGAGCAAACGTCCTCAACCTGTTCAACATCACCGGCAACCCTCTACCGCCCAGTGAGCCGCAGCCGGCATTCCCAGCTCAGCCGGATGGACCGCCGATGAACCCTGTGTCGGGAACGCCTTATCTGGAGGCTACCCTGGCTAATCACCAGCGCTGGGTGTGGGATTGTGCGTTTTCGGCTGACTCGGCGTACCTTGTCACCGTTTCTAGTGATCACTATGCCCGATTGTGGGAGCTGGCGTCGGGTCAGATTATTCGACAGTATAGCGGACATCATCGTGGTGCAGTGTGTGTGGCGTTGAATGATTACTCTGAGCCTCGTTAATAAGTGTCTGGGTACTCGAGTAAGCATGAGACGTTGGACACACAAAAAAACTGCTTTTATGTACTTTTTTCACTGAGTCATGTACTATCACGAATTGACGGGTAAGGATTGGGAGCATACGAAAGGACAGACGCAGGCGTTTGGTCATGGAACTTTTTTGAACCCGATTTACTACTGGAGCTACTATTGTGTAATTTATATGAACCCTGAACACTTACGACAAAAAGATACCAAATAAGAAAAAACAAAAAGAACCCAACTAATAATGCCAATTCAAATAGATTCCAAGCCACACAACCAACTAACTCAACGCAAACCACGTAACACTAACAACAACATCCAGCCCCTTCTCATCAGCCCCGGGATACTTAAACGTCCACATGCCATCCCTCTTGACATCCCAAAACGCGGCAGAAGCCGAATGCATCCCGCGCTTCCCGGCATTGCTCACCTGGCCGTCGGCGGCGGCAGACTTGTCGATCAGACCCTGTTGCACGATGGTGCTGTTGACGGTGAATCTGAACGGAGGCGGGGTCGAGGGGGTGGAGGGGGTGGTAGCGGAGATGAGGGATTTGAGGATGGAGTTCTGGAAATTATTATGAGTATACCGTGTAATGGAACAGGCGTGCTCATTTGCTAGGTAGAATAGAACTTACAATGATTTGGGTATTCCATTCTGGGACCTTGGCGTGGTCGTATTCTTCGACGCCTTTCAATGCGGTGTCGCAGGCCTAATTAGGGTCAGCGCATAGCGCGAGGACGCCTTCGAGGAAAGGGAAGGAAAGGAAAGGAGAAAAGCGCACCTCGGTGGTAATCTTGGTAAGTTCCGGGATGGGCATGGGCTGTCGAAGAGAGAGAGAGAGAGAGAGAGGAATTGGAATCAGCAAGTGGTTCGTTTGGTTTGGTTTGGTTCAATCGCAGGTTAAATCGGAACCGTCACCGTCAGATTGGATTGGACTGGGCTGGACTGGATTGGATCGGGATAGGTAGACCAACAGAGGGAGCAGAGGTATCTTCGGCGACCATTGTGGTGCAATTGGATTGAATCTAGATTTCTATGGGTCGGTCGTATATGTGCAATCTCTAAGTATCAATGTATGACCACTACCGCGTATATATGTAGGGTCTGGTGTATTGATGATGGATAGATAGACTGTTGAATACGGGGTTAGCTTCTTGTCTTGTCTGCGGGGAATGGATTGGGAACTTGGGGTCTCCGGTTGCGGTGGTGAGTGGTGATTGGTTCTGTTTACTCACTAAGATATGTCTGGTAAATGGCTTTGCTTTCTTCAATTGATCGGAGTGAACGGTATAGGAGAATAGATCAATTGCGAAAGAATATAAGATATCCCTCCGAAGTCGATGTCGATGTCAGTGAAGTGTTGGACGGCCCGAGAGCTTGACGTGTCAGCCTCAGGCATCAACAGTACATACTTACAATACGGTACGGTAATTACGATGATATCAGATTCATCCATCGCTCTTCGATTTCTACAACAACAACAACAACAACAACATAAACTACAAACATAACTACGAATATACCAGAATACCATAATACAAAATGTCAAGCCAACCACTCCTCCAAACAGCACCAGGTTCGTACCCGTAAACCTCACCTAAGAAACTACAAAACTAACTAACAAACCCAACCCAGGCAAGCGAATCGCCCTCCCAACCCGAGTCGAACCAAAAGTCTTCTTCGCCAATGAACGCACCTTTCTCTCCTGGCTCAACTTCACCGTCATCCTGGGCGGGCTGGCCATCGGACTACTCAACTTCGGCGACCGCATCGGCCGCGTCTCGGCGGTTCTGTTCACGGTGATTGCGATGGTGGCTATGGTGTATGCATTGGTTACGTTTCACTGGCGGGCGCAGAGTATTCGGCGACGTGGGCAGAGTGGGTTTGATGATCGGTTTGGGCCGAGTGTGCTGGCGTTGGCGTTGTTGGCGGCGGTGGTGGTGAATTTTGTGTTGAGGGTTCAGGAGGGGGAGATGAAGTGATTTTCTTTTTTTTATTCTGATATTATTGGACAATGCATCGCTCGTATTCCATGCCTATATAATAATAAGTACGAGCCGTAATCATTCTGCCTTGTTTTTCTTTGCCACTTTTTCTTCTTTTCTTCTTCTTCTTCTTCTTTTCCATGGTTGGTTTCTTAGGTATGGCTCATGTGATGGTCATATGACCGGCTTCCAATAATAGCCGCGTCCACTCTTTCCTCTCTTCCTCTTCCTCTCCTCCAACTTCACTCTTACTACTTTTAGTACTACCAATTCTACTCCTATAGCCTCAATCCTGATCTTATAGTCTATAGTATTTACTAACCTGTACCTACTACTAACTAACTAGTACCATCCCCCATGCACAGCTGCGCTGTGTCTCTATCAAGCTTATAGACTTCTGCAACTGCGTCTCCCCAGTCTCTCTCTCTCTCTCTCTCTCTCTCT
>HG983339.1:167185-178606 GCA_900006255.1 Xeromyces bisporus
TCCTCTCTCTCTCTCTCTCTCTCTCTCTCTCTCTCTCTCTCTCTCTCTCTCTCTCTCTCTCTCGTCGCTGCCATTTACGCTGTAATATCTCTCGCATGGCATGTTTCGCCTGCTCCCTTGGTCCTCTGCTCTCGGGGGAAATAAGGTGACCGCGGATGATTTCAAGATGCTCACCACTCCGTCGCATTGCGCCGCTGCCAGTCTGACCGGTATCGCCCGGCCCCAGTTGAAGCGCAAACGCTCCGATTCTGACCAATCGGCCTCCACCGCTGGCACCGACTCCCACAAGCCTCCTACTACTACTAAGCAACGTACGGATCATACAGAAGACAACGACAACAACGACAACAACAACAACAACAACAGTAATAACCGGTCGTCGCAACATACCCCTGCTGCTGCTCCTAATGGCTGCCCGTCCACGCCAGCTTCTACTTCCACCGATTTTACGTCGCGCGCGTCTCCTTCCGTACAACCTACTCCGGCTGCCGATCGCGTGAGCGTTCCACGGAAAATGGATGTTGAGAATTTACGGGATACGATTGAGTCGGAGTTGAGCTTGGAGATCCTCCTGAGACACAATGAACTTCGATTGATAGACCAAGAAATGGCCAAGTGTCAGGTTGCACTGGAGCAACTTCGGCGTTGCGCAGAGATCCCCTATCCCGGTTCTGCTGTCGCGGGTTTGTCGCAGTCTGTGAGCAACGGTACAGGAGCTGCTACAGCGTCTGCGGTGTCCACGCCTGGAAACGGTCCGGCACCGCTTTCTCCTGCTCCCTGGGGTGTCACAGATGGTCCTTATACCAGCCACTACTCCAGATGGCTTCTCCCGGATCCCCGCTTCGATGGGGGCGACATTACTAGCGCCACTGCCCCGGTCCAGCAGCCGCAAGTGGAGGGACGCGCCACTCGCGGAAACTCGGGAGGCGACGGAAACGGTTACGTGGCCAGTAAAACTCGTCCACACAGAGGCTCCACGGGCGCCAAGCTGCAGTCGCTCCCCAGCGGATACCCTCCACCCAAGGAACGGGCGGGTCCGATGATCATCCGCCGAAAGTCGGATGGCGTCTATGTGAAACTGGTCTGTCTCGACTGCCGGAGAGACAACTTCTCCAGTACGCAGGGCTTCATCAACCATTGTCGCATTGCGCACAATCGCAATTTCGCCAGTCACGATGCCGCCGCCGTGGCTTCGGGCGAGCCTGTCGAGGTGGATGACGCTGGTGCCGTTGTTGGAGGTCAGATGGAGTCTTCGTCTTCCAGTGGCTCGACGCCTGGTTACGTCCATCCCCTCGTCCGATCAGCCCATGTCATTGAGTCTACGCCATCTGCCTCGACTCCACGTAGGGGGTCCCGAGCCGACCAGTCTTCTACCGTTAATAACACACCAACTCCTGCGGCAGTCCGTCCTCGAGGGGCTACGCGCAGCGAGTCTACGCAAACCGCTACCGCTTCTAATCCTTCGTTCTCCGCCTCGCCCGATGCGCCTCACTTGTCATCCTTGATGAAGCATAAAGGTGTTGGAGTCGACCTCGGCAATCTGGTGGGAGACGCCAAGATCACGGTTGACCTCAACGGGCCGTCTGAGAGCGAAGGAGAGGAGGAGTCAGATGCGGAACCCACGCAGGCTTCGGAATCTGCGGGCAAGGACCAAGCGTCGGCATCTTCACCACGAGAAGACAGAAAACCAATGCGAACAATATCCCAAGCGACATCCCGCCGACCCTGCAGCCGTGAAGGCGTTGACCAGAAAAGCGGCAAACCACCTATCCTTAAATCCCTCCCGTCGGTGCAGTCAGCACATTACAAGTCTTCATCATTCAAGCCGGTCGTCACCTCTACCGACCCCACCATCTCCTCATCTAAACCACCGCGAACCGATGGAATAAACCCCAACCCGTTCACGGTGGAAAGCCCGACAAACCTAAGCCCCAACACAATCGAATCCAACCAAGCACCAAGCCTGGTAAGCGACGACGACGACGACTACGAAGCCGCCTCTTCGGATTCGGACAGCCCGAGCTCCAACGGCTCCGTCGCCGACGAAGCAGCCGACGGGGACGATAAGCACTTTGAGCATATTGAAATGGGCGAAGACGAGATCTCTTCTGCTTCGACTACGTCTGATCCGAAGAAGAACCCGAATCCTGGTCCTACTCCTGCTCTGACTGGTAGCGCGGTTAGGGCGAAGACTGGGAATGGGAACGGGACTGGTGGGGATAATGCGTCGTTGTCGAAACCGGTGAAGCGTGGTGCTGGTGCTGTAACGAAGAAGGGGAGGCAGCGTGCCGCTACTGCGACTGAGGCTGCTTCGGCGGACCGCGGGAAACGTGTTGACTTTGTCAATCCGTCTACAGGTGCAAATGCTGGTGCAGGTGCAGGTGCAGGTCCTGATGCAAGTCCGGCTAATAAGGGGAAGAAGAAGGGAGCGAGTACGCGTCGGTCGTAGCAAGCTTCTGCTGCTTTCTTTCGTTCCTTTGCTTCCTTCCTTCCTTTCCTTTTCAAATCTCTCCTCTCTCCTCTTTTTACCCTATCCCTATCTCTCTACCTACCTATTCCTACACATCTCAATACATCAATCACACAACGCTACACTACACTACACTGCAATACAACACAATCAATCCACCTGTACGAGTTAGTTACTCTACAACAACAACAACAACAACAACCTCGAACACTTACTTTGCTGTCTCAAGCTCACCTCACCTCACGCTCTGCTCTCCTTTCCTTTCACACACACTCTCTCCATTCTATTCTCCCTTGTTAATTATTTATTTTTACCGACGACGCGACGCGTCACGGTTCCGTCCCGGTTTCGGTCATCTGCTCTGCTCTGTTAGGTTTATGTTATGTTAGGTTACGGCAGGTTAGGTTAGGCTAGGTCAGGTCCGGGGTATGGGTATGGGTATGGGTATGGGTATGGTCTTTTACTTTTGTTTTTGTGTCTACATACGATATGTTCATGTCAACGTCACGATACGGTTCTGTTCGTTCATAATTCATTCGGTTCGGCTCGGTTCGTTCGGTGTCAATGGTTTGATTTGACTTGACTTGATTCGATTCCATTCGTCTGGTAGGTAGGCTACGGGTTGTTCTGTTCTGTTCTGTTTGTTTGTTGTTTCGTTGGTTGGTCGGTTTGTTTTAGTTACTTGACGGTAGACCTACCTACCTACCTACCTACCTATCAATTAATATTATTATCATGCCTTGCTTCCTAAGGTTCATAATTCATCTACAGCACTGAGTATTGAGTAGTGAGACTAAGTAAAACTGTCATCGAATACGTAGAATGGGTATGGGTATGGGTATCAAGGCTAGGTAGGCTACCTACTGGCGGGTTCGGGTGTTGGTTGAAGTATCATACTGCACCAATCCAGACTCCAGACTATGTCGCAAATTGATGACTCTCGCACCTGCACTGCACCAGTTGCACTGCACTGCACTTTGCACATATGATATATAAAAACCTACCCTAACCTAACCTAACCTATAACCTAACCTAACCTATCCTATCCTATCCAGCCCAGAAGAAGAAGATAATACACCTAAAGATATATACAAAGGGTCACTGACTGACAGACAGACAAGACAGACAAAACGACGAAAGCAGGAAAACGAAAACACGAAAAAGGAGATCAATGAACAGAGACGAAATGAAATGGAATGAAACGAAATGAAAAAACGACTCGAGTCCCCCTGTCCAAGAAAGAAAGAAAAAAGGAAAAGAAAGAGACTCATCTCATCTCGTCTCGTCGCTTCGCATCGCATCGCATCTCATCTCGGATCAGATCAAATCAAACCAAAGAAATGAAAAGGAACTCCGTCGGACGCAAGCAAGCAAGCAGCAAGCAAGCAAATGTAAGTCGGGGATGACGGGGCATGCATATCCTCAGACATGAAAATGAACAGTCTGCTTGCTGAAAAAAAGTGAACGAAACTTATAATAGAAAAAGTAGAAAAAAACCAGAATCAGAGATATGCGATCTGCTTGTTTCGCTACCATTATTATAACGGGACATAAGGGGTTTCAAACGGTTTCGTGTCATGAGTTTGCCTTGAGCTGCTCTCCTTTTCTTTTCTCGCTTTTTTCTCTTCCATACTCACATCCGCTGCTTCTCTCTTCCCACGCAGCGGGCTTTGCTTCGATTACTCCTGTCCGAAGCCCAATGTCTCCTCGACGGCGATCGTCAGTTTATGTTGGAGAGCATCGTGAGACTTATATGGAGGAAGATCAAGACGGTTGAAACTGGTAATATGTTAGCTTAGATCATGTACTAAACTCATGAACAAACATACCATGTGTGAGACTTTGGCAGCGCCGCCGGGTCACCGGACTTCTCAATAGTAAACCGTCGTGGCCCATCAGAGCCCTGGAGATCCTTGAAACCGTTGACGGGAATACGCGAGGTACCAGTGGTGAACTGCAGGAGACGAGACTTTTGCTCCGCATCCCAGGTGCGAACGATCTTCCAGAAGTTCTGAATGACTTCGTCTTGTTCCTGGTATCCACGGTAGTCGGTGTGCTTCTTCCAGTCGTCCACATCAATGTCCGCGATACCACCAATGAGTAACTCCAATTCGCGTTCATCGAAGACGTTGACAAGGTCCGCCGGAATAAGTTCGTTAAATCCCGACATGAAAGCGTCGAATTGCTCGTCAACACGCTTCACAATCTTCCATTCCGTGACCAACCTGAAGGATTCCCCGTTAATACCAATTCATCGCTGCAAGTACCAATGTACTTACTCAACGTATCGCCCCTTATTCTCATTAGTAACATTGATGTCTCTTCCACCAGGCACCAAGTCAATAGTAGTACGCTCTCCGAACTTTTCATCATCAACGGCAAACGGTAACTCAATAATGCCCTCGATGTCATTGTTGCTATAAAATAGTCAGTATCAGCCGCACACACATAGTAATGCAACACTTACAGTGTCCATGTCAAGTTGCGGTGCAAATCCTGATCCACACCCTCCATATCCTGAAGAGTAACCCTCTTCCTCAGCATCATCTTGTAAAATGCACCGATGAAGAACGAATCCAGAAAACGTCGATGGAAAATGGCCAGACCGACAACTCGCCCGATGAACTTGAAGTAATTCAAATGCTCCGGGTTGACGCCCGAATGGGGATTAATCTGTAAGGTATAATTATCGTGGGCAGAATACTCAAAGAGACAATAGAAAGGATTGAACATCTCATGGGAAAGAAGGAAAAAGAATTCACTGTTTTCCTGTCAGCAAGCAATTGTTTTTCAAACACACAACGCCACGGATCATACCGGGATAGACCACCATAATCCAGACCATCTTCGCCGTCGAACTTGATCATCAGTCGTTTCTTAAGATCCGCAGGGGTTTGTCGCATGATTTCGGCGTACGAATCCTCAAAGATGCTATTACGACGTACTTTGACGTGGCACTGCCCAGACATAATGCGCAAAGCAGGTTGGGATCGGAAGTAAATCAACTTGCGTCTGAAATCACGCTTGTACTGAGGAACACCCTGGTCCAACGATGACGGTAATCGAGGGTCGTCCCATGTAGTCGTCTTGGTGTTGTGATCCACAAAGTAAACACGCGCCGTACTCGTCAAACGCATTTCCCATCCGCTGGGCAATGGACCTAATTGGGAGACTGGCTGCTGCTGGATCGTGGTGTTGGTTCCGTTCGCATTGTGTCCGTACATCCGGATGTACTGTTGACGACGTGGATCAACCCATGTCGTCGTTCGCGTGTTGTGGTCAACAAAGTAGGGTCGTCCTTCCGGCGTCACTCGTTGCTCCCATCCCGGAGGGAGTTCACCAGTGCCTGCAGTGGTAGCCCCTGCTGCCATCATCGAGACTGCGGTCGGGTTACCTGAGGGTGGAGTGTTTGCCTGACGCTCCGAGTTTGGTGAACTAGCCCCGGTGCGGTCCTCGGGAAGCATCCGACTCTGATGCGCCCTCCGCTCCAACTGCATATTGGCCTCTCGCTGAGTACGCGACGCATGTTCGTTGTAGTTCGCTGATGGTCGTGCCCAGGTGGTAGTCCGAGTGTTGTGATCCACGTAGTAAGTTCTTCCAAGGTTATCTTCTCGTCTTTCCCAACCCGCAGGTAGTCTTCCCTGACTATCCTCGAACGAACTCAGCGTCGTACGGTGGCCATTGGCAACACCATTGGAAGTTACGGGGGGAACAGGTCTTTGAGACGATGCACGATGAGGGGCATTCGGAAGAGCATGGTTAGATGATTCTGCGTTGCTGGGATGGGTGTGCGCTGATACTGGCGGTGCAAAGCTACTGGATGCCGACGATTGGGCTTGTGATCGATGGGTTCCATTTTGCGCGCTGGGATTGGGAGTGCTAAGGTTGGTCGAAAGACTAATGATGAGTTTTCCGTGCACGACGAGGTTATCGTTCGACTTTTTAAGATCTCGCGTGAGCATTTCTGTTGAAATAGATCAGAAAGAAGGCATGAGATTAGCTGCATATATGAAAATAGACAGGAAGAAAGGATACCAACCGTCACTATTTGACTGGAGATCAATTACATCCCCAATGCGAACGTTTATGACACCAAGAAAGCCTTGATCCTTCTTTTTGAACTTTTTCTGGTCAAAGATTTGGATGGCGAGGATGCTATCTTCGTTGGCTTTCCTAAACACGTTGACGACCAACCAATCAGTATGATCCGAACTTCAGACAATATGTAGCGGGGGAGCGAAATAAGTCAAGCCATACATATCAAACACTTCATTCCAATAAGGATACAGTGTTTTCTTCACCACAGACGTAGTATGTGTCTGTTCACCACCGACGGTAGCCACGGCGAACGGATCCGGTAGGCCTAGGAGCAGGAGATAAGAATGTTAGCCGATTCCGCTGAAAAGGCAATCCCTTGTCTTTTTCCGATGATCCTTTCGCTTCATTCATTCCAACAACGGAGAGACATACGGAATACATCACGCTTGTATAAACCATCCGCGGCAATAACTGCAATCCGGAAACCAATTAGCACGTCACTGCGAACATCACTCGACACGGAGGGGAGATAAAGGCAACGGAAGTATCGCTTACTCGTGACCCTAAGATTCGGACGACTTCAATTCATCAACGTCAGCATAAAGTCTTCAACGAGATGAAGAATATAAACAAAGAAAAAATCCCAGAAGAAACCACAACACCACATACTCAGGCAGATTGGAAGTCATCCTGTTCTTCCTTTCCCTGAAACCTTTGAACGTAAACCTATATTCGTTTCGTTCGTCTCTTCCTTCGGTTTCTTGTTATATCACCTCACACCAATAGGTGCAAATAAGGCCGATCAAGCAAGCCTAAAGGAAGAAACCCGGCGTGCACATCCACCACGTTTATACCAGGGGGTAGACCACCCAAAGAGCCGAAACTAATCGAAACGTAGGCGGTGAAAGGAGCGAAAAGAGGATCGATCGAGTAGTGAACCGGGGAAGAAGGGAGAAAAAGGGAGAGAGAGAGAGATGACGATGATGATGATGATGATGAAGGAGAGTATGCACGTAAGGGAGAGAGAGTAGTAGTAGTGGTAGTAGTAGTGGTAGTAGTCGTACGGAGTAGTAGGGTAGGTAATAGGTAATAGGTAGGATGTATGTAAGAGAGGTGGGTGAGACTTGAGTGGTGTGGTCAACCGTCAGACTTGGTTAGGCTTGGCGGAAGGAAAGAAAAAACCTCTCTTTTTCTTCTTTATTTTTTATTTTTTTTATATTCTTCAAAGGAGGCTGAGCAGTGACAGAGAACGACAGGCTCCGGTTCGACTTTTTTTCAGAGCTGACCTGAGAAGACCTGAGGAGAGGAATGGATTGCTTGACGTGAGGCGATCTGGGCCAATGACACTTGGCCAAGGAGGTGAGAGTCACGGGGTCTGGAGGACTTGGACTTAGTCAGTCAGAAGTCAGTGACCGTCAGTGACCGTCAGTGACCGTCACGTTGCTTGTGGCGAGAAAGAGTCTCTTCTTCTTCTTCTTATTTAATCGAGATAAGAATAGAAATCACAGTGCAATCCGATGGAAATGATGATGATGATGATGTATAGTGGAAGGAATGGAAGAAATGATGGAGTTGTTGTTGGAGTTGACTTTCCCTTTCGGCGGCGGTTATGAATAATGAATCGCGCCAAAAAAAAAAAGCAAGAATTCCCGCGTTTTCCCGTGCTAATTTTTGCAGCTCTTCCAGGCACTTCTCAGGCAATGCACAGTTCAGCCCGTATTTCGTGCTGTTTCTGCCCAATTATGGATTGGGTTGTTTCTAGGGATATCATACGGAGTAGAGTATCTGCTGTTCATTGAGACCGAGTATGATATTGACTTGGAAATTGACTTGGGACAAGAATATGTTTGCAGGTATCAATCAATCATCCTTATAAACCAGTGACAGACACAAAGATATCAAATGGAATAATCAAAGAAAAATATTGGATCACTGGTTCATAGTAAATCAAAAATCAAATGATATCCGATAGCAGAAAGAAAACAAAATGTACCATACATAGGTAGTGAGTGTCTTCCTGCTCGGTGTTCGATGTGTATCGTACATCCCATTCCCTGGCCCTAACTCCCAAAAGACCCCCCATCCATCCCGTTTCCGTGCCTGTCTGTGCCTGTGCCATGCCATCCCGGTCCATGTCCATGTCCATGTCCATGTTCATGTCCTGATTCCTCCTTTTCCGTTGCACTCATTATTCCTGGAACAGTCACGCTATCAAACTCGATATGTCCTGGTAACGTCCGGCTAGTATGGTGCGTAGCCTCGTCCCCGGCCGCGGTATCCTCCTCCACGGTATGCGCCCCGGAATGGAAAGCCACCACGGCCGTAGAATCCACGACCCCCTCGGAAGCCGCCTCGTCCGCGTCCACGACCGCTCATTCCAGGCAAGTTGGTTCGCTTGGGAGTGACCTGCCAATTCCTCATGTCAGTACGCATTCACGCAAAAGTTCTGGAGTCGAGAAAGATATCTCGCCATCCTCACCTTCAAATTCCGACCTCGAAAGACGCTCTCATTCAAAACCAACGCTTGTGCAACGAGACCCGGTTCGGCAAACTCTACGTATGCATACCTAAGAGCACGTCAACCTGATGACCCAACAAAACCCCAAAACAACTCAAAAGCAGCATTAAGCAATCCCCTCATCAAAACAACATACCCCTTAGGCTGACCCGTATACTTATCCAAAAGAATAGTAACGCGATTTATCGAACCACAGCTCTGAAAATGTGCCTGAATCTCCTCCGGAGAAGCGCCGTAATCGACATTGCCAACAAATATACTACGCGCGTCGATCTCCTCCTTGTCCTCGCGCAGGTTCTCCGATTGCTGGTCCAGCGTGGCTTGCATTTCGCGTAGTTTTGCGGCCTCGGATTCCATCTCCTCTACCCGTCTTTTCATTGCCGCAATTTCTTCCTATATCGTACATGCATTGGGTCATCGCGTTAGTGCATTGACCGAGAAAGCACGTCCGAATTCGAATGTCCAGAATTGAACATAACATACCTCTTCATCACCTCCTTCGTTGGTGGTATCTAGAGGCTGCTCCTCCTTCTTAACATCATCCTGTTCCGTAGCCATGGTAGATAGACAGTAGCGATCAAACGTATAAAGCCGCGCCTCTTTCCGTAATCTCCTTTCTTTCCGTACAAGTCGTTACTCGAAACTGACGCGGAGTGGAGGAAAACGCCTTTTGCGGTCGGCAATAATCGTAGCGCGCCGCGGAAACGAGGGAGCGTGTGAAAAAGAACGACTGGCGCGGTCCTCCGACAGAATAGGGATTCAGAGTCGATAGTAACTAATTCAGGACCAGCAGGAGTATCGTGTAGCAGGATCAAGTGGGTTTAATGGTAAAATGGAGGCAGAATTGACCTTCAAGGGAGTGAGCTCTGAAATGCCATGGCTTGAGTTGATCGGCGTTGAAGAAGTCACTGTTTCCTTTTTGGGTTTAGTGGAATTTGTCATCTCGACCTCCATTCTGAACTTCTGAACTTCTGAACTTCTGTCGATTGTAAAGGCCATTGCTCATGGTGATATACATATGCAAAAGGAAAGAATCGAATTATTTAATTGCATCTAGCTTACTGACTGCATTATTGGAGATTTCGAGCGAGACTGAGAGACTGAACTAGGACCACACTATGATGCTTTTCCGCGTCGTTCACTACGATATGTTTGCTGAACAACATTGAACATCACGAACCTGGCTACAGTGACAATTGAGACTGTCCCTGATCAACTCAATTGTCCATTGCCAATTGGCAGACAACCCGTAACAGACATGACAAGTATAATATAACCTGAGTATTGAGTAAAACGTGCTTCGGCGCAATAAGCCACCGGCGAAATAGACAGTTATGATAGAGCAAAGCAGACTCACGCATGCATTAAGGTATCAGAGTAAAAAAGGGGAAACGAAACCATGAAAAGTTCAAGACCACAAGCAAATCCGGAAGCAAAGATATATACAAAACGGACCACCATAGGAAAAATCAAGGTAAGGACACAACCCATTAAGTTGGCACACCATTCTTGCGATAAGACACCTTCTCAACAGAAACAGAGTCGTTCCCGTTCGCATCCTTCTTAAGCTGGTAGACGTAGAGTACCAGGACATTGCCTTGGATCTGAAAAAGTATCAGCATCAGTCCAACAACAACCAGAGAAAAAAAGGAAACTCACATCCATCAAACAGAAACTAGGCCTCGGCTCCTCCCCCTCAGGCCAATAGCCCGTACTCAACGCCCCCGTCGCACTACCAGGATTCACAAAAAACCGACCCTCCAACTCAAAAGCCTCGAACCGATGCGTCCCTCCCCACAAGAGTATATCTACGTCCATCTGGCGTGCAGCGATAAGCAACGCATCCGCATCCCCGGGCGGAATAATGGTGTGTCCATGGGTGAATCCGATTCGAAGACTGCCGTGGACGACAACTTTGGAGAGAGGGAGGGTGGGGGAGTCGACGTCGAAGTCGCCCTTGACTAGTTGCAGGTCGGGTGCGATTTGGCGTAGGAATTCGAAGGTTTCGCGGTCGGTGAGGTTGCCTAGGCAGAGGATTTGACCGATTTTGCCTGGGGTTAGGAGTTTGCGGAACTGCGATTGGATGTATGTGAGTTGCGAGGGGACGAAGCTGGGAGGGGAGGAGGGGAGGGGGAAGGGAGCGATTCTTGGAGGTATACCTTTGCTGGAAGATCCTGCAATAGCAATTAGCATCAGCAATGCTTAAGAGAGGTAATACGACAAATAATATAAAATAGAAAGGGCCAAGTTGCTTACAGGAGCTCTGTCCGGAATGAAGAGGTCGCCAATGACCAGGACGAGACGCGAGGTCATCCTGGAATTGCGCAGTGGTATTCAACGACCCATACCAAAGAAAACGAAATGAAAAAGGTAGACGCGCAAGAGCAACAAGCTG
>HG983339.1:179461-221644 GCA_900006255.1 Xeromyces bisporus
AGAAGGAAGAAATTAATCAGAAGTAGAGCACATCTGGAGAGCGAATCCACTCCGTATAGCGAGCGTCTGGTACGGAGTAAACAACGACAAGTCGATGCTATGGAGTTCTGCCACTCGTAGCCCTAAACCCTAAGCCCTAGTAAGAAACATATTGGGGTCATCTACAGCTTTGCTACGCATATGCCCCCAGTCTTCTCACAACAGACTAAACATAGCAATGATTCCTATGCATATATGGGCGACTCAACGAGATCACCTATCCGTCGCCTTCGCCCTTGGCCCTTGAACCTTCATAGACCAGAACCAAACCCCCAGGTCTTACAATGACAATCCCAATCAACCTTCCCACGGGAGCATCATTCATTACCATTGAAGGCAAAAGCAACTACTCCTTTGGGAGAAATTGGATTGACGGCGCCGAGAGCCATGAGCAACACAAGCAGACTGCAGTCGTGATTGGAGATGTGTTCCATGACCGCCGTCGTAGCGTAAAGAGCTCTCAGCTAGCTGCTAGACTTGAACTGCCTGACTTGCGGAGCATACTACCATACCATAGTAGTAGGTACTCCGTAAACAGTAAGGTAGCCTACCCGTCATGGAGAGCTGTCGATATTGAGGTCGAACAGAAGCAAGTCTATTTATAGCCCAAGTTAACTTGACCCTATAGGGTTAGCCAAACTTAACTGGATGATTAGTAAACCCCGCAACTCTTTTTCCTCGGGAAAGTCATAGGATGTGCCCCACCGTCCACGGGCATCCGATCTTGTTCGAATAAATACCGCCGAGCGAAGTCTCTCATCAGCGACAAGAATTCATTCTCATATCCTTACGCCTAAACACTCTGATATACACTGGATAATCCTGCCAAAATGTCTTCTCAAGCCCCCCACAACTCCCTCTTGATTCCCGGACCCATTGAGTTCGACGATGCCGTCCTTCAATCCATGTCTCATTATGCGTATGAACCCTCATGCCCTCCCCAATCCCAACCCAAAGAAATAAAGAAAGAAAGAAAAGAAAAGAAACTAACAACCAACAGCGAAGCCCACACCGGCCCCCCCTTCGTCAAAACCTTCAGCGAAACCCTCAAACTCGTCCGCCAGCTCTTCCAATCCACCAACCCCGCCGCCCAACCCTTCGTCATCTCCGGCAGCGGCACCTTCGGCTTCGACCTCGTCGCCGCCAACCTCATCGAGAAGGGCGAGGACGTCCTCCTCCTGAACACGGGCTACTTCTCGGACTACTTCGCCGCGTGTCTGGACACGTACGGCGCCGCGGTGACGCAGCTCAAGGCGCCGATTGGCGAACGACCCGCGCTGGAGCGGGTCGAGGCGGCGCTGAAGGAGAAGAAGTATAAGGCCGTTACCGTGACGCATGTGGATACGTCGACGGGCGTGCTGAGTGACGTGAAGGGGGTTGCGCAGGTCGTGAGACGGGTTAGTCCCGAGACGCTTGTGGTCGTGGATGGGGTGTGCAGTGTTGGGTGTGAGGAGATTGCGTTCGACGAGTGGGATCTTGATGTCGTGCTCACCGCTAGCCAGAAGGCGATTGGGTGCCCGCCCGGTCTTAGCGTGACGCTGGTCTCGGGCCGTGCGCTCGAGAGGTTCCATGCTCGCAAGACCCCGCCGTCTTCTTTCTACGCTTCCATGGCCAACTGGCTCCCTGTTATGCAGGCTTATGAGAGTAATAAGCCCGCTTATTTCGCTACTCCGCCCACTCAGCTTGTGCATGCTCTTCACACCTCGCTGTCGCAGATCGCCGCCCGCCCGCTTAGTGAGCGCTTCGCCGTCCACGCTCAGGTCTCGGATAAGATCAAGTCTGCTGTCTCCGGGCTCGGTCTGACCCAGTTGGCGTCCAAGCCGGAGAATCAGGCTCACGGCATGACCGCCATCTATCTGCCTGAGGGGCTTACGCCGCCTGACGTTCTGCCCGGGTTGTTGAAGCGGGGTGTTATCTTTGCGCCTGGTGTGCATAAGGAGATTGCGACTCGTTATATTCGATTTGGACACATGGGAGTTGTTGTTACGGATGCGAATAGGAAGGATGTTGATAATGCTCTCTTTGCTTTGACGGATGCTGTTGCTGAGGCGAAGAAGGCTAAGGGGTTGTAATGGTCAGTGTGATAGACTTGGTTGGCTATGATGATTGTATATACTAGTCGTCTTGTCGGATTGACGATGATAAAATGAGAATAGAACAACAGATTAGTTTTATGGCGTTGCTCTTTTTTTAATTCGTAGTTGTATCATGGACATCATCAATCTTCGACTCATCAATTGAACTTTTCATCTATCATTAACCTGACTTTAAAAGTTGATATCCTCCCTACGGTAATGATCCGAAACGATACGATATAAGAACGACGGAGCATGACCACCCCTAGAAAACGGGTTAGCAGAAAAACAACAAACCAGTAGGAAGATATTACTCACAAATTCGTGATATAGAGATCAATCAACTCGGCAGGAACATAATCATACAACGGATTCTGCACATCGATCTGATCCACCAAATCTCCATCATGGTAGCCAATGACCTTCCCGGCATCGCCGTATTCGATCAACGACTCAAAGTCGAACGGATACACAGGACTCAGCTTGTACACGCCACTAACCACCACGACGGGTGCCTGGTGCACCTTGGCCGCGCGGGCAATGACCCTGGTGCCAGCGGCGGCGACGAGACCGCCATTCGCGAGCACCGAATGCGTACCGAGGATGACCTTGTTGACGCGAGACATGAGCGCGAAGACGGCCGAGTCCGGAATAAGAATAACCGTGATGCCCAATGCGATGAGCGGTTTCTGGAAAGACTCGAAGGACAGAATCTCCTCGTCGCCAGGACTGGTGCCGCTGACGGTGGCGTGGACGGACTCATGATCGTTCGGGTACGACTCGGCGTGGATGACGGTGAATTTTCGCTTTGCGGCGGCCTTGAGGAGGAAGCGTTGTACGGTGGTGGAGGAGGTGTGGGTGAGGATGATTTCGTTGGAGTGGATGTGTTCGGGGGCGTAGGCGGCTATTTGGTCGTCTACTTGGCCTAGCTCGTCGATGATTTCGCCAATTCCTTCGATGACTTCGGCGCGGATGTCTTTGCTGGGTGCGTGCAGTTTGCCAGATGGTGAACCTGCGGCTGGCGAGCTTGGTGATGATGGTACCGTCTCGGGGTAGGAGAGGAGACTGAACATGGAGAGGGGTGCTGACGTGGGGGCCAAAGATGTTGCCAACGGTGGTCGAGAGGATTTTTCTGGACCAGAATCTTGGATGACTGAAGGATCTGTAGTCTCATACGTTAGAATTGGTGCAAACAAGCATTAAACATGTATATACTGACCATCAGCCGCTCGAGGCGTCTGAGGCTGACTTTCCGAGCCTGCATCGCTCAAGGGAAAATCGGCATCTCTCTCATCTTCTGCCTCGTCCCGAATCAGACCCAATACTCGTCGCACAATATTCCCCACGACCATTTCCTTGGGCTGCGCGGCCACCAATCGTCTCCCCACCGTCTGGACGCGCTCAATCAACCTGGCGGCCTCGGTGGTCCGACAAGCAGAGATGACACGGAGAAGCAGATAGGCGGTTGCCGTAGCGCATGATCGGGGATTCCGGATCTGTCGTCGCTTCAGCAGGCTGCATGCTCTGTTAGTTCGGTTTCCGTGTATGGATTGTGAATTTGTGACTCAAAAACGTACGATATCAGGTTGTCGATGGACGTGTCGACGTGGTTTGCCTTGAGGGATTTGAGGAAAGAAGCGAGATTTGGCGTTAACGCCAGCGAAGAGGACGGCATTGTGGTAGAGATAGAGGAGAGACAGGGAGCTCCAGAGCTCTCCAAGTTTAAGTCCGGAGGAGGAGGAGAGGATTGATGCAGTCAGGTGAGGTCAGGTGAGAGAGAGGCAGGTGACCTCAGGTAATCTCAGGTGACCTCGGGTGACCTCAGGTGACTTTTCTCTTTTCCCTAACCAAACGGACCCTTAGAAGAAGAAGAAGAGAAGAGAAGAATCAACCACCGGCTAAACCCTCCGCAGTCCCCAAGACACCAGGCAGTATAGCTTCATATAAGATAGTAGTACTTCTGCGTACTAACTACCAACATAGGAGGGAGAACTGATATTCCCTGCCGCTGTCCATCCTTACTGGCCGGAGCTTCATCTTGTCCCGTTTCATCGTCGTCGCTCGGAGTCTCCTAACTTCCTCCTCTCCTCCTCTCCTCCTCTACTCCTCTACTTTTCTCTTCCTACTGCTATCTCTGGTTGCTCCTCTTATATACCCAAATTCATACCATTCTCCCTCCGGATCTACTCTAGAATTGGTGACGTGGCCGCTAGTGACTTTCCTGAGACTCACTTCCTCCTACTAGGATAACATCGCTACATACATACACACACACATTGGGCACACGGAACTGTTTCCGAGGGACGCAGTCACCGACTGGCGCATTGAGGTCCGTATATTGTTATCTTCCGTCGATCTCTCAGATCCTCTTTGTCCCCGTAGACCTTACATGGTCCCTGTCTCCTTGCTTTGGGTTTTCGGGGGTCTTTGTCGTCGCGACTGCTCACTGCCCGCTACTCACTGCTCACTGCTCACTGCTTTTAGATACCTGCGCCAGCCGTGACTCCGCACCCCCCGCATGGGAATTGTTGTATAAGATGAACTCGTTGAGCCTATTGTCGTCGCGAGTCATCGGCCAGTCTTCCCTCTCCAGTCGAACACGTCATCAGAGATCCCGTTCACAAGGCGATATCAGCCCACCCGATAATCCCTCTACAACGAATCACCACCAAAGACACAGGTCTTATAGCCAGGATACCTCCCGTACGAGCGATGTTTTGGAAAAAGAGTCTGAGGATGCTCCTCCGCAAAGCGAGAATCTAGACGGCACCGGAGATACCGGACAGCATGAACTCGACGAGAAGACGCCGCTGCTGCACCAAGTCGAAAAAAAGGGAGGCACAGTTTCGCACGGTAGCTCCCTGCGATTGATTCCTCGACGGATTTTCAATGCCATTGCCGACACGATTAGGGTCATATTGTCCACGCTGGCTGCGCCTGGGGTGTATGTCGCTCGATGCTTCCGGGGTGACGATGGCCGTTATTCTATTCTAGTACCGCTGAGAAAGCTACGGCGAGCATGGATTCGGTCCTCACCCACGGGCACGCCCAGTAGGAGCAGGACCAGGACCAGCAGAAACCGTCGTCCCGACTCAATCAAGAAAATAAGAGGTCATTTGTCGCGAGATTCCACGCTATCATCAACCACTTCGGAGTCAGAGGAGGACCAAAGGAGAGTGAAGGGAAAGCGGCGATCGTCGACAACAAGGTCACCCAGTCCTGGACAGGCAGCTGAAGAAACCCCACCACGTCGTTCAATACGCATCAAATTGCATAGTGATGAAAGCCTAAAACGACAAAAAGAACAACGACGGTCTCAAGGCGCGGCTCTTGGACAACCTGCACAGAGTCATGCAACCTTGAACCCGGATAGTCTCAAGTCGCCAATTTCCCCGTCTGTCCACAAACTCACCAGATACCCTCACTCCCCTGCACCACCTCGCCCACTTGTTCCCCTTCGATTGCCTTCATACGCTTCCTCCCCAGCCAATCCCAAATTACCTCAGAAGACATTAGTCCTGGATCTCGACGAAACACTCATCCATTCTCTGGCCAAAGGCGGCCGTATGTCCAGCGGTCACATGGTCGAGGTCAAGCTCTCCACCCCGATGGTCACAACGCTTACACCCGGAGGACCACCAACGGCACTAGGACCTCAACACCCGATCCTGTATTACGTGCATAAACGACCGCATTGCGACGACTTCCTGCGAAAAGTCTGCAAGTGGTACAATCTTGTCGTCTTCACGGCAAGCGTGCAGGAATACGCGGACCCGGTGATCGACTGGCTCGAGCAGGAGCGCAAGTTCTTCCAGGCTCGGTATTATCGTCAGCACTGCACGTTCCGGAATGGTGCGTATATCAAGGATCTCAGCTCGGTGGAGCCGGATTTGAGCAAAGTTGTTATCTTGGATAATAGTCCCATGAGCTATATTTTTCACGAAGGTGGGTTTGTTATTTGTTCTGTTCATTCGGGGAAAATACTTCATTTTCCTGTTTCTTGTGGCTGATTGATTACCCTCATATATATATAGACAACGCGATTCCTATTGAAGGTTGGATTAGCGACCCCACGGACAACGGTCTTCTTCATCTGATTCCAATGCTGGAGGCGCTGCAGTACGTGACAGACGTACGGGCCCTCCTCGCATTACGCAGAGGAGAAACGGAGACATGACGAATGCATTGACAGGAGACGAAATATTCAAGAAAAGGAAGAAAATGATTACAAAAAAAGTGGAAAAAAGAAAAATTTCGAAGAAAAAGGAGAAGAAAAAAAAAAAAAGATTTGCACTTGCAGCAAGCTTAATACCATCAATACCATACCATATCATGCATTCAATTACTTCCAGTCTTTACCTTTTATGATGCTTATAGCACCAGCATTCATGTCCACATTCATGTCCAACCCAACCCTGTCCTGTCCTGTCCTGACATGACCTACCCTACCTACCTAACCTACTGTTCCTGGACCTACATATGATACATACATAATAAATTCATTGATTTCATTCCATTGATGCATTTGAATGAGTTCTTCCGAGTCATTGTCACGTCTGTCAACGAACGAGAGCTAAGCAGAGCTGAGCCGAGCAGGCTGAACTGGACTGGACTGAGTCTTGTCGACTTCGACTTATCGATGGGTTAATTGCACTGGTATCATACTCCGGAGTGCTATCTGCTGCTACGTACATATCTGTCACTATTGATACATACGCTGTTCTCTTCTTGCCCTGATTCTCTATCTGTTTAATGATGACTACTGAGCTTCGGGTCTAGGGCGCTGATTTTGAGGGGATTTGATTCAACATGAATATCGACTGACTTTAGCTTTGTTGTGTATGTATGATTTGATGCCATTGTATGGGTTTTTGCGTTCAAACTTTTCTTCTGAATGTACCATAAGTGACATATTCTGTAGAATAGATCGCCATGACCACTGAAACCGGTATGAAACTGTCCACATATCAGACTTAGAGGCAGAGAAACTACGACAACATCAGAGAAGAGACCAAGAAACTTTGATCCTCCCAAATACTCCTCTCAAAGTCCTAGCAGAACCATATCCAGCCAGAGCAAACCACGAAAAAGATTTTTCAAACTCGAAATGCATTTCAGGTCATAATTAACGTAGTAGACCAGATAGGTATTCCATTCCATTCCCATACAAATCCATATCCATTCCAACCCGCTTGAACAATCGAAAAAACACCACGAAGGAAAGAGAGAGAGAGAAAAGACAAAAAAAAAACCCTTACGAACGGGGCTTCTCCTTCTTCTCCTTCCACAAGGCGAGCAGACCGACACCGGAGACCTTGACGACCTTGAAACGGACACCGGGAATATCACCCTTGGCCTTACCCTTACGACCGAAACCGGCGAGGAGGACTTCGTCGTTTTCGTCGATGTAGTTTAGGCAACCGTCATTGGGGACTGTATTTATTAGCAAACAATCCTTCACTTCAACCCTTATCACCTCCAAACCAAACCGCCAAGATAGAAGAAATAAGTAAACATACCGAAAGCAGCAACCTTCTTCCCGTTCTTAATCAACTGCACCTTAACGCACTTCCGAATAGCCGAGTTGGGCTGCTTAGCCTCAACACCGACCTTCTCGAGAACAATCCCCTTGGCGTGCGAGGCACCTCCGAACGGCGAGGACTTGTAGGCAGTGCCCAGAAGACGGTGCTTGTAGTGCTCGTCGGCCCATTTGTTGTCGCGGCGCGTGTTGGCCAGCTTGCGGGCGGCGTTCAAACCACGGGGCTTTCCTTTACCCATTTTGTCTGTTGTTTTTTTCGGGGTTGGTTGGTTAGTTTTCGAGTGGTTTTTTCCTCTTAGGTTGGCTTTGGGTATGGGTGCGTACCGGTTGTCGAGGTCGAAAAGGTTGTCGGAGTGGTGGGAGGAGGGTTGGAGGTTTGGTCGGGTTGGTTGGGCTTGGGGTGGTTGTGCGTGATTCCGCCCTAAGGACGCTAAGCGAGGTGGTCGGATTTTTGGTGTTCCGAGGGTTATCTTATCGCATTCTTATCAGTGGTTATCATTGTTATCAGTGTTATCAACACATCCTCTCCCAAGTCACCCATCATCATCACTAACCCTTCACCAAAACAACCACAACAACCACAACAACCACAATAATGTCCAAAAGCCCAACACAATCCCGCTCAAACCCCCCCAAACCCCCCACAACCCAACGCCTCCCCCCACCATCCCTCTTCCAAGGCCCCCCCTCCTACAACACCTCCAGCAACTCCCTAGCCCCCCCACCCCCAATCCCCCCAGGCCCAACCACCACCACAGCAACCACCACCACAACCAACCCAACCAACCCCAACGCCAACCCCATAACCCCAATCCCCACAAACACCACAACCGGCACTGGCGCTGGCACCACCTCAACCCGCCCGGCCCTAAACCGGGGCTTCAGCGCCCAAACCCGGCGCTCCTCAAACCAATCCGCCGCGCTCTCACCGTTTGCTTCCAGGGTTACGTCGCGCGGCGAGGCGGACCGCGATCGCGACCGGAATCGCGACCGCGATCGCTCCGACGCGATATGGCGGGATATGCAGAATGCGTTGGCGGAGGTGGAGCTTAGTGCGAGGACGGAGCATCATGTGTTTGGGGAGCGGCATTCGAGGGCGTTGGAGGATTTGAGGAGGAAGCAGTTGTTGCTTGCGCAGGCGTGGAAGAGGAATGAGGCGGATGATGAGGTTGTTGATCCTGGTGGTGGTGGTGGTGGTGGGAGTGGGAGTGGGAATGAGTCGTCGGGGAGGGAGGGTGGTTTTGGTGGTGGTGTTGGGGAGGGTCAGTATGGTGGTGTTGGGATTGGTGTTGGTGGGGGTGGGACGGTGAGGAAGACGACGACGTTGGGGTCTTCGGCGGCTGCGTCTGCGTCTGCGTCTGCGGCTGGTGGTGGGATGTCGGATCGAGAGCAGCAGCATGATTCCGATGGTGGTGGTGGAGTTCCGTACACCAGGACCAAGACACTCGATGAGGAGACGGAAAAGGATATCCTGCTTGCTCGGGAGCGGAGAGATGCAAATGATCGGTACTTCAATCGGGTGAACAATGGGGTTTTGGATGTCGTGGCGAAGCTCGAGGAGGTTGCGAGGGCGATGCGGGTTGTTGAGAAGGAGAGTCGGGAGATTTGGAGTGATTCGGAGGATGGGGATGAGGAGACTAGGACTGCGCCTGAGGAGGGTGATTCCCGTTGATTCTATTGCCTGGATCGCTGGCTGGATTGGATAGGTCCAACGTCTGACCTGGACCTATCGTTCTGACTACATGTCGAGTGCATCCACGAGTCCAACCATCTTACTGTCTTGGAGACCTCACTGAAGCCGCGAGCGTTCATATACAAACTCTTACGAACCGTTTCGCAAGCACAAGGACTCCCACCTTAGCTACCAGACGCCAAAAGAACCATTAGGGTATCTATACACATATACCATACTCATACAGTACCATCCCATTGGATATCAAACAGTCATTGAACAACCATAAACGAGAAACCAGCAACATAAACTCCCAAGAACAAGCCCGATCCACCAATTGGCAAGAAGAAAAGAAAACGAAGAAACCACCGCAAAGCCACTTGCAATCAACCTAACTAAACCTAACCACCCCCCAAAACCCTCCTCGCCAACCCCTCCACCTCTCCATTCCACTTATGCTTAAGCACATCCAAAACCCGCGGCTCAGCACGCCGCCTCTCCCACTCCCGCTCCCTCTCAATCTCCCTCCGACTCATCCCAGTGCCAGTGCCAGTCCCGGTTCCCGAGTCAGACACAGACACCAATCCCATCCCCAAATCCCGACTCGACTTGGGGAGGTGTCGTCGATCGTACGCGCCTGTGGACGCGGAGAGGTAGTTTAGGAGGTCTGTTTGGGCGCGGATTTGGGCGCTTTGGTTGGATCGGGTTTGTTTGTGTGTTGTGTGGGCTGTATAGAGGAGGGTTGTTGTTAGGGTGAAGCCGGCTAGCTGGGGGTTTTGTTAGTGATGGTTGGTTGGGTTGCTTAGGGGTTCACGTACGAAGCCGGAGGGGAAGTTCATTTTTCCTTTTTCTTTTTCTCTTTTCTTTCTCTTGTGTGACTTATATCGGTCAATTGCTTCTAGTTTTGTTTTGTTCTATTTGGTTGGTTTGAATTGGTGGTAACTTATATACCTAAGGTAGACATAGTAGGATATATGTAGGACTCGGAGGATTGAAGTAAACGAGCTCTCCGATTGGCCAACCGCGTCAGAACTTCACCTCAATCTTCAACGGCAGCAGTTGACCTCAGCACAGCAACAATCCTCCCTCACCAATCCAATAAATCCAACTGCAAGCCTACAACTACCATAGCAATCCCCCAACCGACCCGACCCAGTCCACCAAAACCACACCACCACACCAACCAAACCAAACCAACCAAACCAAAAGAACCTGAACAACCACAATGGCCGGAGGCGCCACAAAATACCGACACCTAAGTCGCAACTCCGCGCACCGACAAGCCCTCCTCCGCAACCTGCTGACGTCGCTGTTCAAGCACGAGTCCATCACCACCACCTGGGCCAAGGCGAAGGAGACGCAGAGACTCGCCGAGAAGTTGATCACCTGGGGCAAGAAGAATACCGAGGCGAGTCGGAAGAATGCCATGTCGGTTTTTTATGTATGTATATGTATTTCATCGTTTCCTTCTTTTCTTTTCTGCTTTGCTTTGCTTTCGTTGTTTCTGCTTTGCTTCTTTTTTTCTAGAATACAACGCTAATGCTAATCAGACCCCCCACGACCTCCTCCCCAAACTCTTCGGCCCACTCCGCGAACGCTACCAATCCCGTCCAGGCGGCTACACGCGAGTCCTCCACGTCGAGCCCAAAAAGGACGACCGCGCGCGCAGCGCTATCCTCGAGCTCGTCGATGGGCCCAAGGATATGCGCTTTGCCATAACCGCGCGGACGTTGATGAGGCAGCGCGCGCAGGGCTTTGAGACGCTGGATGAGACGACGGCGATGAATGCGAGGAAGGTTACGCGGTATCGGAAGAATGGGATTGAGGAGTTGGAGGATGCTATTCGTCGGTTGCAGCTTAGGGGGGAGGGGGAGGAGGAGGAGGAGGGGCAAGGTAATGGTAAGAAGGGCGAGGGGAAGGGGAAGGAGAAGAAGGAGGTTGAGGGGGTGAAGGCGTAGGTAATTGTTATGGGCTTAGGGTTATGTTTTTTCTTTCTTGGGTTTGTTGTTCTGGTTTATGTTATGGGCTTCAATGTTCTTTGTATGATATGTATACTTCCTACAATCCAGAATCATATAGACAACACTCTATTCCACCTTTTGAACTGCCATTGCTAACTATCACAGCGAGCAACAAACAAAAGAAGCAAATCAGAAATCACTAATAACCACGATTATGCGCCAACGTCCATGCCCAAACATGGCGTACTAGATGATATTTTCAAATATTAACAAGACAAGAAGTCGTCCCATGTACGCCATCCGCCAGCGGCTTCATTTCAACCTTACCGCATCGTCGCTCAGAAACTCACGCGCCGTACAAGCAGAAACTGCACACAAGGACATGCTCCTGGACGAATTAAAACACCACTCTCAATGCTGACTCGGCAAGCCTGTCCCACCAGACACAACAAACGGTCCATTGCTAGACTGTGCTAACCCATTCGCTGCATAGGTTGGAGTGCTCCGATGTTTCATGTCAAAGTCCGACGGAACCTCCGACGGTGGCGGCTTTGGAGGAAGATGAGATGGTGTCCCCCACTTCGCTATCGAGTCTCTGTTTCCCGTAGACATCAGCCGGTTTGGGTTGTAGCCTCCCATGGCTGAAGAAGGACTGGCCTCGGGAAACCGAGGGGTCCACTGCGGCGGCTGAACACCTTGCTGCGCATTTAGGTACGTGTTCACCCTATACTGATTACCTTTTCCTGGATGCCGACTTCCAGGGACAAACGATCGCGTCTGCGGATTAAATAGGGATCTGTTGAAGCTTTCCGGTATTGGGCCAGGGGGATTCTGCATTCCTGGGTTCATAGGTTGTCCGGAAAACTGCCCATAAGGGTACGACGGCGAGCTTGGCGCCATCGGGTGGGATGGATAACTCGGCCAGTGGACAGGAGGCTGGTTTCGGTATGCAGGTTGCTGTAGACTTCCCGGGTATTGAGGCGGCTGCCAACTGGGTGCCATGTGCTGATACGGCATGGGGCTAGGTATTGGGTAGTTGTTCATCGCAGGTGACGTTTTATGCGACGGCTCTGGCCCCATCATTGTCGGTTGCTGCTGCAAAGAGGCGTATCCAGAAAACGGAGACTGTTGCGGTATAGTCCTGCCGTGCCATGGAGTGCTTTGTGGCACCTGAGGGGAAACAGCCACGGGGTATGGAGGTAACGTGTTCATATTCGCGGGTCCCGGATACATGAGGTTATTGGGGCCGTTCTGTACATAAGTCATACCAGCTGGCGAAACACCGGGTCCCACCATATAAGGTTGCTCGTTTGAGAATGACCCATCGCTCGCGTACGGAACTGGTCCGTTGTAGTGATGGACACCCGGATAATATACGTTGTACTGCGAGCGAACCTCAAAGGTATCGTCGTGAGGAAGTTTCTGTCTGTGAGGCTTCTTGCGTCCACTCGCGGAACTGGTGCGAGACATATTGTTGTCCCCATTCTGGTTGTTATCTGAAGTTTTCGGATCTGGAAAATCGCTGAAAATTCGCTCCCTAGCTTTTTGGTACTTAACTTCCTTTTCTTCCCTAGACAAGATCATCCTGTCTTTCGCAGGTGTGGCGCTCGCTGACGAGCCGGCACGATCTCCATCATTTCCACTCTCGCCAGCTTCGGACGTGGTCTTCGAAGCGCCCCCAGAGCCAGCGGCACTTCCGTCGGCTGAAGGGCCGGTCCGGCGCATAATCCTCATAGGAGGCGCGGCTGGCGGAGGAGTGGCGTTCCTAGCAGCATGAATTGCGGACAACGGTGTCGGCCTGATTAAGGTAAGCATCTAGGTCATTCAAAATGGAAAGCAAAGAAACTCACAATCGACAAAACGGCGTTCTGTGAAGCCGGACAGAAGTTACATTATTATCAACAAAGTGGGTAAGATGGTAATAATCACCGAGCTTGTGGGCAAGAAGTCGCCCGAATGCATTTGAAGGCGGGAGCTCCAAGGATTGATCCCTTTGCAATGTTAGAGCACATAACCTAAAATGTGCAAAAAGTGTCACTTACTTGGAGTGTTTAAGAAAATGCGTAATTTTTTCCTCTAACTGAAGTATCAAAAGACGATCCTTGGGCGTCTTCATGGCTTCAAGAAGCTTCTCGTCTGGCTCCAGAGGGAATACGTTTAGACCGGCCCCGCCTTGCAATACCTCCGGGGTTGGAGTTACGAAATTATTCGATACTGAATCTGGAGGAATGGTTCCACTAGTCTGCGCACCGCCATCGTTCAATACTGCTCCAGAACTTCGAAGAATCGCACGGGGTTTCTGAGCACTGTCTCGAGCATGTTCCCTGGGAACACGAGCACCGGACTCGGACCCCATCAACGAGTTCGGAACGCCAGAAGCAGGCCCAGAAAGGGACTCTTCCTCATCCACAGCCTGAACACTGGCACTGTCATCCGGCCGCAAGGAATCCTTCTCATCCATAGCAAACGTGGTTACCGAAGCCATACTTTTCGAGTCAAAACTCGTCGGCTTCGTAGATGAATTAGAAAGGTGAGTACGATCGTCTTCAAAAGAGGTTTCCCGCTTGAGAACACCGTTCGTATTAACGGCGGCTGAGGCTACAGAACCCTCCTGGTCCTTGTGATCGTTTAGACGGACATCGTGCACGGTTTTGCTGAGACTATTGACGTCTCGGTCGATTGGGTTGTCATCTCGTGAAGAATCGTTCAACCCATTCTGATGTCCAGGAAGGTCTTTTGAGCCATGCGATTCAGAAGATGCTTCCCCAGGCTGCGGAACGCCCTTTTCATCAGTAGGATCGGAAGACTGAGATTGTGACGGTGGGGGCATCGCTGCTATCTGCAACACCAATCAGACGTACGCGACACGACGACAAATTGCAAATCTGATAAGCATCAACAAAAAACCATGCGTACCTTTGCAAAAGAGAGACGGTTTTCGCTCCCTGTAGTATTCGATGCCATAGTAAAATGAATCCTCCTCGTCTGAGAGATAAATCTCAGGGATCTCTAGTGACCCGAGGAAGGGATAAATAGAGAAACCGAAGATTCGCTGCACTCAACAAGTCGCAAGTCTAAGGAAGGACGACAAAACCGAAACTCGAATTGAGGTAGGGTAACTCAGGAATCCCGCATCACACAAGCCCAAAAAGAAAGACGACATATCTTAGAAAAAAGGGAATTCGCCATATGGAATGAAGAACTAGACATGGAACGAGTAAGCTAGTGAAAATGGGATATGTGTATAGTTTAGGAGGGCTGTTGCCTGCGAGCTGTGCCTAGGCTACGGACACGCCATATTGCCCTGGGACGGACTTACACACACAATGCGATCAAAACGACTGGGTCATATTCTGCAAACTGGCGTAAAGCAGGCTGGAAGAAAACGATGCCGTGTCTCCAAGCCGACAGTTTGAAGCCAGAGACGAGCTCAACTGGAGGTTTGGAAGGGGGAGGTTGGAGGGATTCTGGGGGGGGCGAAAGAAGGAACGTCGCCCAAAGAAAGAAGAAGTTCCTTTCGTGGGTGCGCGCGCTTAGTCATTTGCCGCGCGGCTCTTAATTGCGGAAGTCAGCGCGCCTCTATTTCTACCTCCGTACGAAGTGCATATGTAGGCATATAAGACTCCGAGAAATCGTGTCATTTTATGCATGAAACTAAGATTGAAGCTTCTCGTTGAGACTCTCTAGCTGCTACAAGGGGAAAAGGAATGAATCGATATCGGAATGCTCCCACGTTAGGAGGCCCTACAAAGGCCACCGCTAGCACACTCTGCCAGAAATGCTTGCAACGAGATATGTTTACTCCCGTGTCGAGAAGTGTGAACCAGGTGCTGACTATCTTGCACGACATTATAGTTATGAATGCAAGGTATCCGCGCAAGATCGGCCATATATATCTAGACCGTCGCGCACTCAGCAATTGCAAAACCCAAAACTAGTACCAAAACTTGCAAATGACGCTCCGAATGAGCTTTTACAGAAGTATGCTTGTTCTTGATTGCTGTCCTGATTGCGTACAATTCTAACTCGAATGCAGAAAGGGCGTGGCGGACCAACTATTGACCAAGCGTGAGGAAGAGCGTGGTCGAAAAAGAGGTTCCGGAGACGATCTCGATGACCCGAAACAACAAACGAAGCGTTCAAGGTCGAGTTCGTCACATTCTATGGACTCTGTATCGACAATATCGACCAATCGTTCACCCTCTGTTTCACCCGTTCGACATCGACGTTCCGACGCGAAAAGTACCCGCCACCGGACACGTTCCTTGTCACCCGTTCGTTCAAGGTCGCCCAAGAAGCGTCGGTACAGCGATTCATCTTCCCATGATTCTGACGCCTCGTACTCTTCGCCGAAGCGGCGATATTCGCGGTCAAGTGAAAGGACACGTGACAGGGATTATAAGAGAAAACCAAGGGAATCGAGTCCTGATGAAAGAGGTCGGTCGAAATACTCCACGCGAGACAGATACAGAGGCGATGAATCTCGCACTCGGAATGCGGAGCGAGTTCGAGAGTCAGGGCGGGACGCAACGCGAAGGAATCATGGAAGGTATCCCTCCAGGAGCGTGAGTCCACCGGCTAGCAAGCAACGGTTTGGACATGGCCGAGAGGACAATGACAAATCGGCCCAACCTCGAAGGGAACGCAGCCTGAGTCCTTTCAGTAAGCGTCTTGCTCTAACCCAGGCTATGAATATGGGAAGATAAATGGCGACTGGAATGATCCTCGAAATTACGTGCTTGACATACGCAGCTATGAATGCTAGCCCTATGAAATACACATGTTGACAATGTACGGATATTATTTGACACATGAGCAGTCACCATAGTAATAATGCATCGACTGACAATTGTTTCTAGTATCATTCAGATTTCAGCGAATGTCCAAAAGGCTCCACGCATAAATTCTTGATACTAGACTTCTGAGCGGCAAGCACTCGATGTTATCGGTGGAATAGGAGGGAATGCTTCCACCTCTGAGCATCGAAGTCTTTTACTGGTCAGATTTTGAGTAATTTCATTCACTCGGTCGACCGGCTGCATATGGACATTTTCCTTGCGGAAGCCCTAGGGGTGTAAGCCATGAGATGCATGTTGCACGACGCTCTCGGAAGTGAAGAGGACGCAGAGAGAAGAGCAGAAGGATGCTCAACGTGTTTTACCAAACCTGGCGAAAAAAGACTCGAAAACATCAAGTAACGGAAAGGATGCAGATGACACGCTGCTCTAGTTTGCCAAATGAAGGGATTGACGAGAGGCAGTCGATGACAGAGATGTCGATGGGATGAGGCAGCAGTCCAAATTGGAGTGGTGAGGTGGGCATTCGTGCACGTTGCTCCTGGTTGGACTCGAGAGATGGCGCTAAAATATTACTTTCATCGTCATCAGTACCTCCTCACTACTCCGTACACAGCCCGAGTCACTGCGCACCGATCTGCGCGGCGTCAATATTGACTACATGCATGTCAGCGTGAGCCTCGGAAGCCTGGAACGACGATCGCCCTGAAACATTCATGGTTTCCCGGGTATATAAGCGGAAAATTCTTCCTTCCCCGAGTCCACGCCAATTCAGAATTCAAGTCAACGCAGCATGGCACCAAACTGAACATATAAGAGCTCTTGCTCTCCCTGCGGTGGCTCGCAATTACACTGCGAGAGACGTGCACGGGGAGATGAAATCTGGAACTAAAGCGTTAAGGTTGGCGTGTGGACTGGATCATGAAGATTCTGGAATCTGAGGTGGTGTATTTCTATCGTGATACATCGGTACCGGTATCATGCATGTATGGATATACATGTACGACCTTGGACTTGATTATGCGGCTGGGACCACAAAATTTGCACATGTGAGCGCGGCCTTGACAATCCTCAACAGATGTTGATGTCCGTCAGGAGCGATTTACGTGCACAGCCCCTAGGTCAAGTTTCGACTAATTTCGGCTCACTCTATGGTGCTATACAGAATCCGGGCTGCCTTTCAAAATATGCGTACTCAGTTGACGGCTGCCTGAGCATGAGCACCAAGGAGTACTGCCGATTGTTACTTTATCCTCCAATTTGTGTCATTGTCGTTTATTGCGCAAAAAGTAGCCTGCGCGTTCCTAACAAGACGCATTCAGTGAAAGGAGCTTTTGCTGACTACGGGGGATGCCATTGCTTCATTTCTATCCCGCCCTGACGACCATGGCTTTGATGAAGAATGATCAATGTTAAGGAGCGGTGATAGTATTGGCGGGAAGGTCCTCGGAAGGAGATCGCAAAGCCAAGGAAAGGTGCCTCCCAATACTCTCTATTTAACGAGGCAACGATGGATGACTGCTGCGAGCACGCAGCGCTGGCTCATCACCATGATTTTGTATGATGCTATATCCTCAATAATCAAATGCTGAGCTTGATAAGCATGTCTCTTGTGGCCTGCATCGGAGCTGCGGCGACGCTTTTGCATAAGAAAGCTACTTATTTAGCACCTCCTTCGGCCAAAATGAAAAGAATGACATCTTCCTTACGAAAGACAGCAATTGTTTTGGAACGACTCAGTCCATAATTCTCGCAAACACACCGGAACTGGTTGTCTCGCTTTTCTACTTCTGCTACAACAGCATCTTCACTGGCATGCTGTCTGCCGCTGAATACAGCAGTCATGGAGTCCACCTTAAACCATTGCGAGCCAGAAAACGTCTTATGATTGTGATACTACTGGTTTATTATGGAGAACGGCGCTTGGTCGTGGTTTCTTGCTTCCACCGGTCCAAGAAGAAACTGGGCCAGATTCAGTTTGCACTTCTGCGTGGCAGCTCATAGTTTCCGTCGACTGAATCCCTAGCACAATACAGGGCGTGAATGACGACGGACATCTTCAAGCAATGGTTGAAATCGCTTGATTGTCGTGTGTGCGGACTTCCTGTGGTGCTGCTAATGGATAATTTGAAGGCACACAATGACGCTTGGGGCGGTTCTGCAAGTTCTGGAAAATACGATAGTGGTTTGGCTTCCGAATACGACGACAATCTACTAGTACCAGGACCGAGGATGAATTGCACTTGGAAGGCTTGAATGATGCCAAGGCGCCCATGGATGATATGACCGTATTTGTCGCATGTCACTCCATTACCGGACCTGAAGCTGTTCAGTAATCTCACCCAAGCACTCTTTTACATCGTGTGACGGCTTCAAGTTAAAGCTCTTATATGCGAGCGCAGCTTGAAGCCTTTTGCACTCTATTTTAGCGGTAATCCTGTGTGAATGGGCCCATATGTAGCCGTGACACATCGGCTTTCAGGTGCGAATAATGGGGCTGGCACGGCGATGTCGCCTTCGGAAGCCAAGTCATCCTCGTACTCAAGGCTTGCCGCGGCTTTTCAAAAGCGTTTTTGTGCGTTTTGGAATAATCCATTAACAGCGCCACGGAGAGACCGCGCACCTGGTCATCCGCGCCTTCGTATTGTGCTTCCAAACACAATCCAGGGTTTCTATCCTGATTCCGGCATTTGCAAAGGCTCGAGGCTAGGGTCTGCCATTTACCCAAGGGCTCAGTCAATGGAAACTGTCTGCTTCATGCAAAAGTGGATGTTAAATCTGATTTTTGCTTTCTTTCGGTCGGGGACGTGAGCCGTTGTGACAGCACGAGTATAAATTCTGTCAGGTTGTCAGACGATTCTAATGGACAGGGGAGCACCAATTCGCTTCTTCTATTGGCGTGAGACATTTCAAGGAATGGAGCAGGATGGTGAAGTGCTTGAGAAAGTAAAATGTTTGAAAGGAAGAACAGGAAGAGATGTTGGAAGTCGGATATCCACATTCACTATCTCTAGCATGTCTATCTCTTTCCGGTTATTGCTTTCATATACTGTCCGCAATGTTCCGTGCTCCTAACAATCGTCGAACGATCTGCCAGTGGCAATGTTTTCGGTACTTTTACGAATTACGATCGCCCTATTCTTTCGTCAAAGGGGGTTTTCCAGCGACAGCGTCGTGGACAATAATCCCACGAGTATCTCACCTTTAATTCGCTCGCTCACTGCTGCCTCAGGTGTCATCGTTTACCGTTTCGGATTCATGATCCACATCTGCCACACGTGACATGATTGGACCCACCAGTCAGCCCTATCACAGTGTCGTGGCCCGTGCCCGGTGCCAAGTTTTCAGCCTTAACTTTAGGGCAGAGATCTTTTCTGCTGTACTCTTCATCTACCCATAAATGATCCCTATATCATTGGCATCTACAGCAAATTGAACCAAACAAATAGTAAGACTATTATGAATTATATCTATCTAATGGACATTCTCTGATTTGGAATTCCACAGAATTCAGAATGTACTGTACAGTGTACACTGTCGGTACTTACTGAAGGACGTCGCCAGCGCTTTGACCGTCCATTGAACCGTTGGTGCGGATAGATTGCCGAGCCGTGGCGTCATCTGTCAGGTACACTAGAGTCTATGACTCTATATTATCTCACGCTTAACAAATGATTATCCCCACAGCGTTTTCCGCAAAAAAGCCCCGTCGTTCTCTTGAGTCTTGGCTATAGAAACATGACATTTTGATTTTTAGGAAAGTTAATCGCAAGCCGATGGCGATCGTTCCATGGATCCTCGTGCGACATGACCATTTCTCAGTCGAACTTACACAGCCTACTTTGAGAACCATGGTTTTCATCAGCTCTCGTGGGAACCAGATCTCGCAAGGAACGGCCCGTGTGGAGATTCGGGTCTCGATCTCTCCGATAGAGTTCATCATTTCCATGGTTCTCGATTATAATCTCGTATAATCCTGCTAGGTATCCTTCTATACTAAGGCCCATGGCTTAATCGGATCACATCTATGAGTCTAGTCGTACGTAATAGCCTGCCTCAGGTTGCTGCGAAGGGACTGTGGGAAGAAAGGGCATAAGAACCCCTTTCTCCCTGGCCGGGTCCTGCTCTTTTTCTTCTTTCCTACACTCATCTTCTCCGAAATCTTTTATTGCTCTTTTACTTTTCGTCCACCGACCTACGTTACACTTTATCATTTCGATTTTACCGTCCTACGATCCGATTCACCTTCTATCTTATTTTCTATCTACTTATCCGATCCGCCATATACGTATCACTCTGTCTACCATCTACTATCGTCGAAGTAACTCGCCTTGCTTACTTCTGTAGTATGCTACCCTACTCATTTACCTTGAAACAAACTAACCACTTTCAGCTATCGATCTCTTGTCTTTGGTTCATATCGGCAAACCAACAATCGCCATGCCTATCCAGTCTAAGATTAGCGACTCCACTCGGAGCCGCCACCTCAGCATGTCTCGCCAGTCTGTTGAAGCGTACATCAACAAGGCGAGAAGCATCTTCCAACGCCGCCGCACGAACCCGAAGTCCGATGTTACCGGACAGCAAGACAAGCCCAAACCGCCAAAGCAGTCAAGTTTCAAAACACCAGTCGAGCTCAGACGCGAGACCGAGTGTTACGCCACACCAGACCCGAGTATTAGCAGTAGCGACAGACCGAGCACGAACAGCAGCGAAGTCGCCAGTAGCGGGAAGTACGACTTCGAATACGAACCTATCCGAACAGGACGTGTCAGCACTATTTGCAATCGATGCGAATATGCTTACGGTTATATCGACCGTTGTGATTACTGTCACGTCACGCTTTGCTACGACTGCGATCTCAACCTTTTCGAAGATGCCGTCTACAACGGCCGTATCGCCGCGAATTCTCTCCACACAGAAGGTGTCTACTGCGACTGCGAGAGTCCTGTTCTGCCTCTTGCACTTAACCGTCATCGACAGCACAGAACGCTTGATTATCACGAAGACACCCAGTTCCAGCCGACCCGATTCAACTGGTGGCAGCTGACAGCGCCTGCCGAACCCTCTTATGACGACACTTACGCCGATGAATATCAAGATGCCCCCAGCAGTAGCTACGACATGGGAGAGGCACAGATCGAGCACCAAATTGACCAAGTCGAGGGAATCAGTACGAATTGGGAACTGGAGTTCCAGCGACGGGAAGCACGACTGAGGGAAATGGAACTTGACATCGAGAGGAGAGAGCACGAGCTTGAAATCGAAAAGGAGAGAATCCTGCAAGAGGAGAGGGAAGCCGAAGCCGAAGCCGAAGCCGAAGCCGAAGTCGAAGACGAGGATTTTCTCATCGATTACAGCAGCGACTTCAAGTATACCATGAACGAAGAAGATTGGAAAGAGAAGATATGGAATTGGAAAGACAACTAACATTGCGGTGCAATGGGCCTTATGAGACGTACTACGAGGGCCGAGGTATTGTAGTCGAGAGTGTGGAATCCAGCATGGAGGATTTTTGGGAACCTCTCGAAAAAGTCGAACCCTACGCCAGCAGCGACGATGACGGCGACGACGACGACGATTACGACGACGATGCAGACATTTTTGAAGAAGCCTGCGATAGACTCATTTCATCGGATGACCACGATAATCATGACGACGCCGGCTTCAACGATTGCTTCAGCCAATTTGACAACTACTACGACTCCGACAACGCGAGCTACTACTCTAGTACCGAAGCAGACGACGCCACCGATCACGAAACTGGCCAATCCGAATCCGACCAATCTGAATCATACACTACTATCAGCGACTCGGACCACACGCTATTTTGTGTTTTTTGTTTCATTTTTTATTTGTGTATTGTTGCTTGTGTTATTTCTTTAGCAATCGAAGTGTCCAGGAATCCCCCTTTTATAACGGATTCCTGGGGGTTTAGGGAGGTGGGAAACTACTTCGATTGTTATGTAATATGTTCGTCTGCTTATTATAGCCTCTTTGTCTTATAAGTTGTCTCAGCGATGCTAATTTGGTTTGACGTCTTTATGTCTAAGTATCCATGAAGTTTCTTGTTGATATCAATAACAATGCTAGAGCTCGAATTCAACATTCAAACCTGACTTATGAACTACGTACTCCGTACTGCATGTAGGATGAATTACGTACAGGCCCTCCTTTTGTTGACGATGGTTCACATTGAAGCCCTGTAGAGAGTCTAGAGACTAGGCCCACAGTACAACGGTAGGTTCATTCAAAGTGGAGCTCACGTGTATTGGTGCATGCGTAGGGCTGTCGGTTTCAACTCCGAACGGCATGCAACGGCCGTTAGCTTCCAAGATAAATTTAGTATTGGGGAATTACCCACTGATCGTCCACGGTACTTCTGTTTTTAATCGGGACTAAGAAGAAGAACAGGTTACAGTACTCCATTTGGCCACTGGAGCGGCCTTCGGATCCATCCAAAATATGTACATACAAGACTAATGATAAACAACAGCAGTATCCAAAAGTGAAGTGTCAACAAGTACCAAGAGAAAGAAAAACAACAACAGTCACGGTAAAACCGTTAACAAAGCAAAATATTAAAATGAGCTCAAAACAAAGCAAGCGCAGTTTCAATTAGGAATCAAATCGTTTGCAACAGAGTACATCCCCAGGCGCCCAATCCTTAACCACGATTTTGTTAGTCTGTTCGATCCTCCTCGAGTCGTCATCAGTTCATTGAAGTCTAAATGACTTCCTTCTTTGAGTTCCCAGCGGCGGTCACTGTATCTCCGGCAAAATACAGTGACATGCCGGGGGGATTCCCAGACATTACACTTCTCACAACGTGGTGAGGGGTGGTCTGGTACTTTCCTCAGATAAGGGAAGCTATTCAGACCAATCTTCCCCGTTGACAGTTGGGTGGCAAGCGAAGACTGGGCCTTGTGCAGCCCTCGGTTCAATGACAAGAACTTGCCATCTGGTTCCCACGAGATTTCGGCTGTCCGGCTTCTTCTGTCATGCTCCCATCGTCGACGCCAATGGTGCTCAGTCACTTTCCGTAGCTCTTTCTTCTTGCAATCCCAGATGTTCGCACCGCTGCTCGTTGCCAGTCCCCATTCCAGGGGCCAGTTGTCGGGAAGTGGTTTCGGTGCGGTTACCTGGTCGATGGGGACGGTCTGTTTGAATGTTTTCGACACGCCATCGCAGGCGGATTGAATTAGATGACGATGATGACGGAGGCGAGCTGAAGCGGCGACGGCGCGCTCAGTGAGTAGAAGGTCGAGCGGTGGAATACGGGCAAGGGTATGGAGGGAGGAGACAGGAGTGGCTTTGAAAGCCCCGAGCACTTGTCGAAGACAGGCGTTGTGGACGAGCTGCAGTTCGCGGAATAGGCCCGATTGGGTGGTGCAAATTAAAGTCCCCTACTACCAAGTGCTGCCCGTGTTGTTGGAGTGCGGCGTGCAAGGAGGAAAGGGCAGACTCCGGTTGACGCGTTGGGTTGGGAGACGGGTTATAGAGGTTGTGGATGTGCAGTGGGCTATCATGCTGAGGTAACCGGAGTGATAGCGTGCTGCAATCCAGAGAGTGATGCTTGATGGCCCACCGGGTCGAGTCGAGGTTTTTATTGACGTAGAAGCAAACTCGTGGTGGGCAGACGTCCGAATTGGGGGTCGGTTTGAGCAATACGTGAAAGCGGCCATTAAGGGCTTGTGAGTACGTCGAAATTGTGGCTGTCCGTCGGTTGATGGAGGGTTCCTGGATCGCGAGGATGTCGAGCTGTCGTACCTGTTCATCTCCGAACAGGTGCATCATGACCTTCTCGCGCGATTTCCAGCAGTTGGCTTGCAATATTTTGAGATTATGAGGCTTAGTATAATACATTCTGATTGGCGGGGCGACAACGGGGTGAACCAGGCTGAGGACAAGTAAGTCATTGCGGGAAGGATGACCATAGTGTAGACTCTTCGGGCTTCTAACATCGGCAACCCCCACGCCTTGCCAGTTAGCCTGCTCAAGGCCAACGTCTGGGTCGCCAACTTAGCTTTGATCGCTGCACGGTGTGAAGTCCAGTTCAGTCGCGGGTCAAGGTGTAGGCCAAGAATGCGGACGTTGTCGGATGGAGGACGGTAAACATTGCCGAGGCGTATTCCGCAGTTGCGGTTGACTTTGCGGCGCCGCGAGAGATGGATAAGCTCGTATTTTTCCGGGGCGAACTTAGCACCGTGCCGCCTGGCCCAGTCTGCGCACCTGTCATGGACTCTTCTGAGAATTAATCGGGACTAATGTATTGTAGGTTCACTCTAGGTTTAATCTAACGTACCTCGACGAGAACGTAGATGGCTTCTTCTGGTTCTTTTTGGCCATCTTGGTGTCATTTTGGACATAGCTGTAAAGCCGCGTCCTTGGCCATCCGCAACCCCTCCTTTTCGGCGTCTTTTTGCCGCTTCTTCTCCTCGTCTTGTTGGCGGCGTATTTCTTTATAAAAAGCCTGCATCCTCCTGTTTTCTTCTGCAATCCGTTCCTTCTCATCTCCCTCTCTTTGATTAAGTAGCTTTTCCTTCTCTTTTGCAACCCTAGTGGCCTCAGCTGCCTGCTCCCTTTCACCTAAAAGGTCTCGTGCCTGTTGGATCTTCTTAGGCGGATAGACAACGGCATTGCCATTCTGCGGCTCCTGAAGTTGAAGCAGAAGAGGCTTCCCGCGCTGACGCTTCTTCTTTTCGTTCGCCATCGCGTTTTTCAGGCCGTCATTCTGTAACCGAAGCAAGGTAGTCCGCGTAGAGAGGTGGTGGGTCGTTGATCTAAGTTTTTTGGTATCTGGGTCATTAACGTCAGAAGAAACTTTGTGCTCAGGCGCCGTGGACTCGTAGTGGGTTTGGGAGGTGGTCCGGTAGCGCTCGGCGGCATGCCTCTTCGCGCGGGCGATGGTCAGTGGAGAATTGGAGGCGGGTATCTTGCAGGCCTCTTTGGCCAGAGAGTCTGCAATATCGTTTCCGCAAATCCCGATATGGCTCGGGCACCAGCGGATATCCACTGGTCGTTTCAGGGAGGAACGTATTTCCTGAAACGTTGCACGGATGTCGGAGGAGACGGCGGGAATCCTGCAAGCCAATCGGATGGCCACCTCTTAGTTGTCGGATACGATGGTGAATCGTCGGGCAAACAGCGAAAAGCGGTTTCGAAGTCTGGCAGACGGGACATGCCTCGACGTAGCGACCTAGTTCCTTTTTAGCGCCCGGCAAAAAGAAATCCTCACTCAACCGACGGTAGGTTCGAGAGAACCCAGGATGTCCATGCTCGTCATGGATTGCTGGAAACAACTCGGCAGCAAATTGACGCGGTATGCAAAGTCTGGCCTGTTCGGGCCGGCGAGCGTTGTAGAGAAGATCATTGTCGAGCCGAAATTGGTGGTATGTTGACGCGGCGGGGTCTGTCTGCATCTGCTTTTGGTTTTTTTTTTTTTTTTTTTTTTTTTTTTTTTGGATCACAGCGCGCAAGGATCGGTCAGAAGATAAGTTTTCGCGTATTCTTTGAAGGAAGTCGGCATCGGCGGTTAGCGCGGTAACGGCATGAACTTCGGTAAGGTTGCGCCGCAAGCGGTCCTGTTCTGTAGCGGTTGGTACCACGGCTGCGTGATCCATCTTGGGATATCGTGATAGGGTATCGACATCGGCGTGCAACTTTCCCTTCCGGTGTAGAATAGTCATCCGAGGCAGAAACGACGATAAAAACAGAGCCCAGCGGTTCAACCGCGCTGATCTTTGCGTGGACTTCTGCTGTAGGGCGTGCACCAACGCCGAGTGGTCCGTGACGACCGAGAAATTGTTAGCGTCGAAGTACTGGGGCAACTTCTGGAGGGCCCATACGAGGGCTGCACATTCACATGCGAGCCCTACGTCGTTGTTAGTCCAGCCAGTCGGTGAGGAGGTAAGGAAACAAGGTTGCGAGTCCGCATTGAAATCCTGCAACCAGCTGTTTTGCGGCTTCCCGGACGCTGCCTGGTATATTAGGGCAGGCGGAAGGGAGGTAGCGTCCGGACAAATACATGCAAGAGTAGTAATCCATTTCCTGTTGCCGTATTGCAAGCGTTGCTTGGCCCATTGACTCATAGGCACGCCGGGGGAACACCCTCTTGCCCTTTGGAAGGACTCCAATGAGGAATCCCTTCTCATCCATATTATGCATATTTTCGGGCTTAATTTCATATTCTTTCAATTTCCGTTCTAGAGCTTCAAAATATAGAGAATATTTGTAGGCGGAATCGGCTCGCTTCCTTGGGGCGTCTATGGCGGATGTGAATCGGCTCACAAGTTCGTCGTCGTGTCTTTTCACAAAGCGGGAAACCCAGTTTTTTCCGGGTGGTTTCCCAGCAATATTCTCAGCGAAATTTGCAACCATCTGATGGGAAGGAAATAAGCCATCTACAGTCATTCTATTAATATGACTTATAAGGTCCTTCTCTTGCCGGTCGTTAAGAAAAAAGTGATTTTTGTACTTCTCTGTCAAGGGACGTTGGACATGTCGACTAGGGCTCAGTTAGGGTTCCAGCACGAGTCTGTCATTGGCTGATCAACCGAGCTCTTGCTCACAATATAGCACACATCTCCCATAGATAGTTCCAATACCATCCTGTCGAATCGGGAATGCGAACATAGGACAAACTTCCGTAGGCTCTCAAGTTGCCAAGATTTGGCTTGTAACCCTTGATGACTTCGAACGGAGATTTCCACTCAAGTTTCCTGGTGGGAATTCGATTAAGCACCCACACAGCGTGCTCAACTGCAGTCGGCCACAAGTTAGACGGAAAATTGGCTGAAATAGTGAATGCACGGGCGAGTTTCACAATCAATGCTCCGGCACGTTCGGCAGCACCATTCTGCTCATGGGTATATGGAGCAGAAGAGGAAAAATAGACGCCTTTCGCTTTGATATCTTGCACGGTCTGTGAGCCTAGAGACTGCTCGTCGTCGGAGTGCCACTTCTTCGGTTGAAATCCCTGGTTTCGGAGGAGACAGTCAAAGTCTGCAACGGCATCGGACGTTTCATGTTTCCCGAACAGAGTGGTGACGCTGTGAGCTGGAGCGAGTCTGCCTATCTTGAGGATTGGCTGTCCACTTATCGCGCGGCTATTGACCTTGAAATATTCGGAACGAACACCTCACGCCCTCAGCTTCAGTTTCTTCTCGCAATCAGGAACCTTGAACCCTCGTTTTTCTCCATCTGGACCTCCAAGATCAAAGACGACAAGAGCTCTATCTCCTTTCCCGAACTCGTTTCAAAATTCGAAAGTGCGCGCGAAAACACCCGTCTTGCCGCTGCATCTGTCTCTCGTGGGCATGGACGACATAACTATGCCTTCAACGCCAATTTTCGCGGCGATTCGGAGAAGTTCCAAGGGTCTGACAAGTCACGCACAGCAAAGGACCAATCTAACGGCAGGGGAAAGAGGGCTTGCGTGTGTGGGAAGGGTCACTTCTTCAAATCATGCTGGTATATAAATGGAAACCAGCGCTCTTCCTCATTCAAGTTGGACGAGAATATCATGAAGAAGGTCCGGGAAGCTTCAGAGAAGATCCCACTAGTCAAATCGCTGATGACTGAAAACCGAGTTAGCTCTAGTACCAATGAGAAATCCAGCGATGACTGGAACGTTGCGTCTGCTTATGTTGGATCCATCTCTGCTTACGCCAGTGATTACTCCGATTTGACACATCCCGTTAGTCCCTCACTGAGGACTCTCTCATCCTTCCGTATGCCGTCTTTCATCAGGACACCACGGTGACGCCTTGACAGTGTTGACCGGCTAACACCATGGGAAGCCGCAATCTTAGGGTGATTGACAGATTCTCCTGGCTTCAGAGAATCTATCTCTGCCAATGCTGCTTCGATTGAACCCATGTTGACTGGGATATGCAAATTTCTAACCTAGTTGAATTGTGAGAATCTGGGCGCAAGGCGGGGCTGGTCGTAACGTAATGAAACACGGTACTACTATGCAGTAGACATATACCCCGCCGCAGAACGGCGTAACTATCGCGTCGATTAGGAAATGGTGTTTGAGTCCAGAGCAGACAAGAGGTATTGGGAGTACGCTGTCGTGACGGCAAACTTCCTTCGGAACAAAATTGGCCACATTGGTGCAGGGGTGTCCAGAGGAGTTCAACGAATAAAGATACCATTCGAGTTGTGGCATGCTCACTGACTGACCCTGACACATCTGAGAGCCTGCGGCTGTTATGTATTGAGCCACCCCGACAACAAGATAAACAGCCGTGCGAGCGAGGGAGCATTTTTCTTGTATGGGAAGAGTGCTCGGCAGCGTTTGATGCTTCCCGGGAGGAGGCAGGATGTGAAATTGACGGCTATCCCTGAACCACTCATTGCTAGCATATCGTGTTCAGATAACCATCCTCTCGTTCACGGGACTCTGGGATAGTCGCAAACCCACGTCCTGAATTCCCCTCGGCAGCACTAAACGCTGCCTGCCACCTTTTCCGTACGACAGGAACGTTCCTTCGCTCGTATGGCTGTCTATTTCTTGTCAGGTGGTTGTGGTACGACACGCGACAGCCCCATGCCTTTGACTCTCTGCGGACGGGTATGGTATGTCTCCGTGGGAGGTGGGTTCCCAGATCGATGCCGATGCCTTGTTCCTCCGCCTGTTCTCTCGAAGCAACAAAACTCGGCTGCGTGTTCCTGCGTGTGAGCCTTACGGGTGTGAGGTCTGATCCTGAATGTATGAAAGGTATGTTGTGTCTAGCTACGGATGTGTGGGCGCTATATAGCAAGCGAGGTCACCTGACCATACAGGTCAATACTGCGTCGTCTCACTCTGGAGTCTGGCGTGTTTTGAACGCGGGTTTTCCGATTCGGACACCGTAACACGCTAGTGCTACCGCCTTCTGGACCAAGCAATGGCCTAAGTGGCAGAATTAATACTTCTAACTAAGGTAGGAAAGCGGTAGCTCTACGTCATGCCGACGGGCATCAGAATAATAATCAGATAAGTCAACGACAGACTCTACAAAGCGTCAATGCCGACCATCGTCAACAAAAGGAGGAAATGTGCCTGTACGTCGTTCATACTACATGCGGTAAGGAGTAGGCCCTAAGTCAGGTTTGAATATTGAATTCGAGCTAAACTTAGACATCAAGACATTAACATCGCTGACATAGATAACTAACAAGACAAGCGGCCTATAATTAACAGACAAACATAACAATCGAAGTAGTTTCCCACCTCCCTAGACCCCCAGGAATCCGTAATAAGAAGGGGATTCCTGGACACTTCGATTGCTAAAGAAAAACAAAAGCAACAACAGACGAATCAAAAATCAAAAACGAAACAAAAAGCACAAAACAAAAAACATCACAAGTCATCATCCCCTTAGTACATGAAATCAGATACTATCCCATCCTTATATCCTCCCATATCAGTCGATTACTTCTCCTGAAATTTCCTCGCGGCCTCGCGACAGTTGGGCCAACGTTGGATTCCTTCCTTTTCCAATAAGCCAGCCAGCTTCGGGTCGATTCCAGGAGTGTTTCTGCAGAGGTATCCGGGGTGGTACAGTTGTCGACATTCCCTGCAGATCACAGCGTTGCATTGCGGGCAGCGGACGGTAGGACCATTGACCCTGGGATGGGCATAGTCGGTTGGCGAGCATGCGATAGATCTTAGATAGAAGCCCGGAGCAGCGTTTTCGTAAAGGTGGTTGAAGCGCTCGACAGGCCGTTCGAACCACGAGGTTGGAAGGGACGACATGCAATTAGGTCGGGGGCATTGGTAGCGAGATGCTGGGGTCTCGCCCGAGTCGCTGACAGTAGTGTTGGAATCGGATTGGCCAGATTCGTGGTCGGTGGCGTCGTCTGCTTCGGTACTAGAGTAGTAGCTCGCGTTGTCGGAGTCGTTGCCGTCAAATTCGCTGGAGCAGTCGTTGAAGTCGGCCTCGTCATGATTATCGTGGTCGTCCGATGAGATAAGTCTATCGCAGGCTTCTTCAAAAATGTCTGCGTCGTCGTTGTTATCGGTGTTGTCGTTGTTGTCGTCGTGGTCATCGTGGTCGTCGTCGTCGTCGCTGCTGACGTAGGGTTCGACTTCTTCGAGAGGTTCCCAAAAGTCATCCATGTTGGATTCCACACTCTCGATTACAATACCTCGGCCCTCGTAGTACCTCTCATAAGGCCCATTGCGCCGCAACATCAGTTCTCGTTCCAATTCCATATCCTTCTCTTTCCAATCGTCTTCGTTCATGGTATACTTGAAGTCGCTGCTGTAATCGATGAGAAAATCCTCGTCTTCGACTTCGGCTTCGTCTTCGTCTTCGGATTCTGCTTCCCTCTTCTCTTGCAGGATTCTCTCTTTTCCAATTTCAAGCTCGTGCTCTCTCCTCTCGATGTCAAATTCCATCTCCCTCAGTCGTGCTTCTCGTCGCTGGAACTCTAGTTCCCAATTCGTACTGATTCCCTTCACTTGGGCAATTTGGTGGCCGATCTGTGCCTCTCCCATGTCGTTGCTACTACTGGGGGCATCGTAATATTCATCGGCGTAACTGTCGTCATAAGTGGGTTCGGTGGGCATTGGGTGCTGCCACCAGTTGAATCGGGTCGGCTGAAACTGGGTGTCCTCGTGATAACCAGGCGTTCTGTACTCTCGACAACGGTTAAGTGCAAGAGGCGGAATAGGTCTCTCGCAGTCGCAGTAGACACCTTTGGTGTGGAGGGAATTTGCGGCGATACGGCCGTTGTAAACGGCATGCTCGAAAATGTTGACATCGCAGTCATAGCAAAGCATGACGTGGCAGTAATCACAACGGTCAACGTATCCGTAGGAGTAATTGCATCCGTTGCAAATAGCGCTGACGCGTTCGGGGCGGATGCGCTCGTATTCGAAGTCGTTTTTTCCGCTACCGGCGGCATTGCTGCTGTTCGTACTCGGTCTGTCGCTACTGCGGATGCTCGGGTCGGGTGTGGCGTAACACTCAGTCTCGCGTCTGAGCTCGACTGGTGTTTTGAAACTAGACTCTTTTGGCGGATTGGGCTTGTCTTGCTGTCCGGTAACATCGGACTTGGGGTTCGTGCGGCGCCGTTGAATGATGTTTCTCGCCTTGTTGATGTATGCTTCAACAGACTGGCGAGACATGCTGAGGTGGCGGCTCTGAGTCGAGTCGCTAATCTTAGACTGGATAGGCATGGCGATTGTTGGTTTGCCGATATGAACCAAGGACAAAAATTCGATAACTGGAAGTGGTTAGCTCGTTTCAAGGTAAACGGGTAGGGTAGCATACTACAGAAGTAAGTAAGACGAGATACTTCGATGATAATAGGTGGTAGACAGAGTGATACGTATACGGCGGATCGGATAAGTAGATAGAAAATAAGATAGAAGGTGAGTCGGATCGTAGGACGGTAAAATCGAAATGATAAAGTGTAACGTAGGTCGGTGGACGAAAAGTAAAAGAGCAATAAAATAATACGGAGGAACAGAAGAAGATGAGTGTAGGAAAGAAGAAAAAGAGCAGGACCCGGCCAGGGAGGAAGGGGTTCTTATGCCCTTTCTTCCCACAGTCCCTTCGCAGCAACCTGAGGCAGGCTATTACGTACGACTAGACTCATAGATGTGATCCGATTAAGCCATGGGCCTTAGTATAGAAGGATACCTAGCAGGATTATACGAGATTATAATCGAGAACCATGGAAATTATGAACTCTCAGAGAGATCGAGACCCGAGTCTCCACACGGGCCGCTCCTTGCGAGATCTGATTTCCACGAGAGCTGATGAAAACCATGGTTCTCAAAGTAGGCTGTGTAAGTTCGACTGAGACTTGGCCATGTCGCACGAGGACCCATGGTACGATTGCCATCGGCTTGCGCTTAACTTTTCCGGACAGCCAACGAGCATCTAAGATCGGGCTGTGCGTATGGGACGTCATGCTTCATGGATGGAAACGATATTCGGTCGAAGGTCTCCCGAGAGCTGGTACATTTAGCGGGTTGAATAAAAATCAAAATGTCATGTCCCTATCCAAGACTCAAGAAAACGACGGAGCTTATTGCGGAAAATGCTGTGGGAATAATAATTTGTCAACGTGAGGAAGGAGTACCTGAAAGATGACGCCACGACTCGCCAGTCTATTCCGTACGAACGGTTCAATGGGCGGTCAAAGCGCTAGTGACCATGGTTCTCAAAGTAGGCTGTGTAAGTTCGACTGAGAAATGGTCATGTCGCACGAGGATCCATGGAATGGTCGCCATCGGCTTGCGATTAACTTTTCCTAAAAATCAAAATGTCATGTCTCTATAGCCAAGACCCAAGAGAACGACGGAGCTCTTTTGCGGAATGCTCTGTGGGGATAATAATTCGTCATACGTGAGATAATATAGAGTCATAGACTCTAGAGTGCCTGACAGATGACGCCACGACTCGGCAATCTATCCGCACCAACGGTTCAATGGACGGTCAAAGCGCTGGCGACGTCCTTCAGTAAGTACCGACAGTGTACACTGTACAGTACATTCTGAATTCTGAGTGGAAATCCAAATCAGAGAATGTCCATTAGATAGATATAATTCATAATAGTCTTACTATTTGTTTGGTTCATTTTGCTGTAGATACCGATGATATAGGGATCATTGATGGGTAGATGAAGAGTACAGCAGATAATTTCTGCCATGAAGTTAAGGCTGAAAACGTGGCACCGGGCACGGGCCACAACATTTTGATAGGGCTGATGAGTGGGTCCGATCAAGTCACGTGTGACAGATGTGGATCATGAATCCGCAACGGTAAACGATGACACCTAAGGCAGCAATGAGCGAGCGGAGTAAGGTATCTTCAACACTTGAATTATGAGGTACTCGTGGGACTATTGTCCACGACGCGGTCGCTGGAAAACCTCCCTTTGACGAAAGAATAGGGTGGTGGTAAAGATACCGACGATTGGAAATCCTGCAAATCTGCCTGGCGATTCTTGAAAGATGTGACAATGCGCAAGCACGGGCGCACCAATTGGTTTCTTTTAGAAACACGGGGCATTGCGGACAGTAGATAAAGGCAATAATCGAGAAGAAGTGGACATGGTAGAGATGATGAATGTGGATATCCAGCATCCCACACCTCTTCCCTGTTCTTTATCTCAAACGAATTACTTTCTCAAGCACTTCATCATCCTGCTCAATTTCTTGAAATGTCTCGCGCCAATAGAAGAAGCCAATTGGCGCTCCCCTGTCCATTAGAATCGTCTGACAATCTGAGAATTTATACTCGTGCTGTCACAACGACTCACGCCCCCGACCGAAAGAAAGCCAAGATCAGAATTAACATCCACTCCTGCATGAAGCAGATAGTTTCCATTGACTGAGCCCGGTAAACGGCAGAGCCCACTCGAGCCTTTGCAAATGCCGGAATCAGGATAGAAACCCTTGATTGTGTTTGGTAGCAGAATACGAAGGCGTGGATGATGGGGTGCGCGGTCCGTCCGTGGTGCTGTTAATGTATAATTTCAACACGCACAGAAACGCTTTTGAAGAGGCACGGCAAGCCTTGGATACGAGGATGGTTTGGCTTCCCAATGCGACATCGCTGTGCCAGCCCCATTATTCGCACCTGAAAGCCGACCTAAAGGCGTACTTGGGTGAGATTGCTGAACAGCTTCAGGTCGTCTTCGCGTGCGGTAGTTGGATTGAAATGCGATAAATACGGTCGTTTCGCTTATGGGTGCCTTGGCATCATTCAATCCTTCCAAGTGCAAGTCATCCTCGGCCCTGGCACTAGTAGAGTGTCGTCACGTTCGAAAGCCAAACCACTATCGTATTTTCCAGAATTTGCAGCACCAATCCAAGCGTCTTTGTGTGCCTTCAAATTGTCCATTAGCAGCACCACGGGCAGTCCGCACACACGGCAATCAAGCCACGTCAACCATTGCTTGAAGACGCCCGTCGTCATTCACTCCCCGTATTATGCTAGGGATTCAGTCGACGCAAACAATGAGCTGCCACGCAGAAGTGCATACTGAATCTGGTTCAGCTTTTTTGGGACCGGGGGGAGCATGAAACTGCGCCGTTTTCCATAATAAACCAGTATTATCATAATTGTAGACGTTTTCTGGCTCGTACTGTTTCAATGCTTCGCGTACTATAGCCGTATCTTGCTCCGTTACCACCTTGTATACGTCTTCTGCTTCTCGTTCTGGATTCGGGGATGAGGTAGGCATAATGCTAATCATGCAGCTTCGTGTCGTGGGTAGGGATGGGGCCTGAAATTTTGCAATGAAATTTATTCTGAATATTTCAGGAAAAATTACCGAAATTTTGGGCAAAATTTCGTCAAAGTTTCAGGGTGTTTTAGATATATGAAATATATGTATGTCTATATGTATGGACAGTAGAATTCTCGTCCAAATCTGATCGTTGACTGCTTTACAGACGATTTATGTACAATCGAGGTTTGTTCAGGGTCACTCAGGATCGCTCAGTGGAAAATCTCAACGAGCTTTCTGATCTGACGCCATACCCAAAATGGAATAGCGTATGGTCTTGGAAATTTTGGTGAAATTTTGGATTTCAACTTTTCTGAAAGATTGACCATGATTTCCGAAATTTTCCCAATCTTCGGTAATTTTCCCATCCCTAGTCGTGGGTGTTTTGATTGTTTGGTTGAATGATTAAGAAAACATCAATCCCGAACACACCTTGAATAGGTAATGAATTAGCTCGTCATATTTCAATGCCATATTTCAACATAACAACACTGCGCAGCCTACCTCAGGAAGCCCTTTGGCCATTGAACTTGCAGTTGTAACTTGTTAGATTTGGAGACGTATTTGTGGAATAAGCCACGATGTAGCGCACGTGATATCGGCTAACTTAATAAATGGAAGGACAACATCAATCAAGGAACCAGGGTCAGAAAACTTTCAAACTGAAATAGATGATGCTCCCGGAACTCTTCCCAGTTGCTTGGTGACTCAGGACTGTCAGGTAGTAGTAGCGGCTTTGTCAACCGCGTCGATACATACCACAGGATGAGTTGAGACGATTTGCAGTGTTAGGATTGAAATCGTTGAATTACAGGGGTTAGGCCGGTTAATGTAGGAAGAGGTGATGTTGTAACTTGTATAGACACTCATTAGATGCTTTAAAGTAATATTGGTACACTGGGGCTTCGCAGTCCCCAGACTTCTTTGCCCATGAAGTCAAGCTATGCCCACGCCCATAGAGACAATTCCATGCAGACGAAGACGGTGTAGGTTGTGGTCTGCTGTGGCATTACAGCGCACAACACCGAATTGACGTCTGTTTCCCAATAAATGGTAGTATGATACTAGTAGTATCCCGGTATCCTAGTATCCAGAGCAGAAGCACCCGATCTTAATCGAACCGGATTCCATAGATCGTCGTAGCAATGTACAGCGCATAAAAACCAACCGCACTTTAGACGACCTCCTCTGCCTTCCCTTCCTCCTCTCTTTCTCGCATATGAATTCCCTCAACCAACGACTCCCCCTCAATGCCAACTTGTTCTCCTTGACCCTCCCCTGCCTTGGACTTCGCCCCTTTCTCTCTGGCAGCACGCTGCGCATTCTCTATCCGTTGCCGCACCAATTTGGCAATCGCATTCTCCGTCCTCGTATTAAGAATCCGCATCTTCTCATCCAAATCTCGCTTTAAGTCCCAGTTGGGCTTTTTAGGTTGTAGCTTAAACAGATCAATCGGTTCATCTGCTTCCTCGGCCTTCCTCGCCTGTTCTGCCGTTGTCTGCGCTATTTGAGTCGCTTTGGATTCTAATGTGTACTGTCCGTCTGTCGGTGGCGCTTCGAAACCTAATCTCGGTCCTCGGGTTTCTGGATCGTAGTTTCGTCCGGATAAATATGCTGTTGTTACATCGGGGGCGGCATCTTCGGTCTCCTCGTCGCCGGCTCGAGTCTCTGATAATGGCTCTGGTTCTGGTTGTTTTCGCTTAAGCGATGCTAGCTTTGCGAGTCTGGCTTTGCGATCTGTTGCGGCGGCGTCGAGAGAGGTTTGCGAGGTGGCCATGTTTGATGCAAATCAGAGGAAGAAGAGGATTAGCAGTATAATTATTGAGGTGAACAGTAAAAGACTGGAAAGGAGATATAGGCACTGTCACTGACTTTGTATGTACCTCCGCAAAGAGCCTCACCAGCCACAACCCAAGCCTCCACCAGCCACAGTCAAAACCCTCCAGATTCGGCAATTCCTACTAGTGTCAGCGGAGGGAAGGTCACTGACCATCATGCTCCCCCGTATTCTCTGCAACTTATAGCGAATATTTACTGGATATTTTATTCTTCATTCATTGTACAAACTCTCGGATTAGACCTCCTATTTAGCTTGTTTCATATCTCCTCCTTATACTCCTCAATGCCTGGCTTGAAATATTCCTGAATGTCAAATTGTCCGCATAACCTCCTTCGCAACACCATTCGCGCCGGACTCTTATCCTGCACTCCGCATTACAGGATATGTCTGGAGCATTGGTACCGGCAAAGAGCAAGGACTCTTGCTGCTGCGAGATGTATGGCTTATGATGCGACTAAGCGGGCTGCTACAGATCCAAGCAATCTGGGATCTGTCGACCTTGAACCGTCGTCGAAGCCGACAACTTCTCCAGATGTCAAATCGACCAAGGTCAGTCCTCAGTATGCCAATTTCTCTACCGCTCGACACTGATTTACGTGATGGTCAGCGTGATGGGACCGAACCTTCGCCGTTTCTATACTACGACTATTACTACGATCAACGAAGTCCAGGAAGTAGAACGAAGTCGAGGCGCTACGAGACAGACGGGAACGGACTGGACTCTATAAGTACACGTCGAAAAACGAGCAGGGTACGTCTATCGAGGGGCACGCGTCCTCTTGACGAAATTGATGTACGGTATTTAGTCCGCCGGAGGGGAGGTATCAGGTTCAAATATGTCAAAGGGGTCGTCTCTCTGGTTAACAAGCTGTCAAAGCGTCAGACTAGATTTCTCAAATCGGCTTCATTACGGCGGGATGCGGATATAAGGATGATATCTCTTTATCCAAACCGGCTGAGCCACCGCCAATGGACTGTTGCATACGTTGAGCTTCGCGAAGCCAAGCAGCACAAGAACGGAATTCCTGACAGAGCGTTGATTCCAACGATAAGAAAAAACGACCTGGAATTGCTGGAATTGATAAAGAAAGACTGCTTCGGAACATTTCGCGAGGTTTGGGAGAAAATGCCTAGACTCCTAAAGGCGTCGCATTGGCAGCGTTTGGCATTTTGGTTGCTATTGAATTCTCCTGAACTTGCCATGGGATTCCTCCTGGTCACGGCGTCGTGCGCAGTAAGGCCAGACTTCAAAATCTTGAATGGATATGTGACTCTTTTGCATACGTATCATTACAACACCGTGGTCAACTGGAAGAGCGGGACACACGATTATGCCTCGGTTCTCCAGATTTGCCGGGACCCAGAGAATTGGCCGGTATTGACCCTCCCACAGAAGGCCGTGCGTCGCTATTTGAACAGAACAGATTATCATGGCTTAGTCCGTGCATTCCGGATGGTCTTCAACCGCGAAACTTATCTAGTTGCGCAAACGCTTCTTTGCTTCATGTTCCGCTTTACGGAATTTGGAGATATTACCCGAGCCCTGGTGGCTCTTCGGTTCACACTGAACCTCAAACAACCGGGATTTGGGGTGAATTCCGAAGGGGTCATGCGCCACTGCAATAAACTCCTCACTCTCGACTCGGTGGAGGATAACGATAATAAGGGACGCAATTTCAGAATCCTCCCTCAACTACTGGAGCTGGGAGTGCGGCCGGACCAGACCATGATGAATATTGTTCTCTCGAATGCTTTCAGGACGGGCGATCCCCAATTAGGTCTTGACATATTGCAGTACATGAAAGACCAGGGCCACGAGTTTGACTCTTACACCTACGTGGCGCTGTTATGCGACGCCGTTGCTCGCGAGGATCGTGAACGCGTCGGAGAACTGGTGCGAGAGTATAATCAGAAAGGCGACTGGAGAAAAGACAAGTACATTGCGAGCAAAGTATTCCATGCGCAGTATGTCTTCACGACGAAAAACATGAGCCCAGACTCGGATCCATCTGAGCTATTTTACGGCATGCTTGACCTGTACAATGAATTGCACGACATTGCTCCGCTTAAGGAGCTTTCCATCATACCCGTCAACTATAATCCTCCACAGGAATTCCCTAAAAGTCCTCCGTCCCTGATGGCTCTTTATATCATGATTGCCACGTATTTTCGATGCCAGAAGAGTATCCCGCTTGTTCGTCAAATTTACGCCGGTTTTCGAGAACTCGTCCAGGCTGGACACCCGATTATCGCCCCGCTAGCAGAAAGCGATCATACATACAACGAGTTTCTCTTAGCCTACCGGCATGATCCTCGGGCACTGCAATATTGCGTGCAGCTGGTTGAAGACATGCTCCAGCCTCTTAAGCAGGAAGGTGGTCCCCAAGAAGGGAGGAGGATGATAAAGCATACCAAGCCTACCGTCCTTACCTGGTCAATCCTTCTAAGCGCCTTCACTTTCAACAAACAACCAGTCGCCGCGGAGAAGGTGAAGGAGATGATGAGGAAGCAGAATGTCAAGTTTAACCACTATACGTGGAACATCATCGTCAACGGCTACGCCAACGCCCAGGACGTGTCGGAGACTGCCCGATCGATCAAACTGATGGAACAACATGGGTATCCGATTGATGCTCACACGCTGAAGTGTCTGCGCTATCTTCATGACCCTGAACGAGTGTGGATTGCTTTGGAGGATTTGGATCACAAGGCTGCTGAGGAGGAGGAAATGAAAGCTACTACGGCAGCAGCGCCGCAAGAAGATTCTTCGCAGGCGCGCGAGCTGAAAACTAGTGGGGCAGCGCCGCAAAAAAGGTTCCCGCATGCGTGCGAGCTGGTGCTTGATTGAGGTCTTCGCCATTTGGAAGGAAAGTCATAATCATTTAGACTATGGGATGAGATACCCTTGCATCTGTTGTATATTAGATTTCAGCTGGTGCATTGATTTGAAAGCATCGCGTCTTTTATTGAAGATTCAGCAATGATTATAGCCGGCGTCATTTATTATTTTATCTAGCAATTTTGCATGTATCATAGGTATATTCATGTACATTTCATAATGAGGCCTTCGCCGCTTTGGACAACGCCATTAGTTCAATACTATTACAGTGGTAAAATTAGGATATCAGCGCCAGCTGGCAATTATGTCGAATATCAATCACCGAAAAAGATCGAAACCTGCCATGACTCGGATTAGCATCGAAACTTTCCACCATAACCTCTGCCTCTACGGCGAGGATCATCACTCACAGCCATCAGAATACAGCATATGCTAACATACGGACTGAGCCGTTCACCAATCCGAGCGCACTTCCAAAACAGCCCGAAGAACCTGATAGCAGAGAACGAGTATTAACATGGTATCCCAGCCACATATTATATCAGGTTTGACGAAACCGCAGAAGCACATCCAAGCTGACACGCTTCCTTACCCATTCTGATTCCTGTCCATGATGCTCGGCATCATGGAGTGGGCGTATGTGCTCGTGCAGATGACGAGGAGGATGACTAGGAGGAGGGACTGGAAGTTGAAGAGGGCGGACTATACCATTGGGCTTGTTAGCAGGGGTTTCTTTTTGCTTTTATCGTACCGTTCACGGGAGCGACAAAGGGCAGGGGCTCATTGATATTGGTTGGTGCTTATGGAAAGGTGTTCATTCATTCAACACTCACCATGGCGGGTGATTTCTTTGTTCACGATGACCAAGCAGAGTGTTAAAGGAGGTCTATCCCATCAATACAACGTGCAGCTTCTCGTCTTTTAAGCCTCCCAAACTGCCTGGAAATCGCCGACTTCTATGCAAGTCGTTGAGGTGTGAAGTTGAAGAAGTTATCAGATCAGATCAGATCAGATCAGATTAGGACACGTGAATTCTGCCGCCATGGACCCTCCTCACCGCTCTGACGTCAATGCCGCCAATGATAATAATTCTTCCGATAACCGCGGCGCGTCGTCGAGTCTGCACCAATCTCAATCTCAATCGCATCAACCTCCTCCTCCTCCTTCACCTTCTTCTTCTTCTTCTTCTTCTTCTGTCCCCGGAACGTGGGTGGTTCGGTTTGATAACCTCCCTCCTTGTCCAACTTTTCCGCCACGCAGGTATTTTGTTCCTGATCGTCGTTATCGTCCTCCGGCTGGTTCTGGATTTGGTGGACAAGGTGCCGGTTCAGTTCCTTCTAAACGGACAACTTCTGGCCAAGAGACCACTGCTTCTAATAGACAGACGATCCCTGGTAAACGGAATCGGGGGGATCCTACTAGGACTACTTCTGCTTCTTCTGCGAGACGGACAGATACGGTTTCTACTACCGCGCCAAAAACTGCTTCTGCAAGACCAAGGCCGATTGCTTCTCCTGGACCGGATTCGTCTATTGAACGGATAGATTTTGCTAAATTAGCGGTTCCTGTTTCGCCAGCTGCTTCTGCTAGGCCGACTGCATCTGTCGCCAGCGCTACTCCAACTCCAACTCCACCACCAACTCCCACTACCGCTACCGCTACCGCTGCGCATACAAGAGACGCTGCGTTTATCCAAGCGGGATATTGCCCTCATCCGAATCCACCTCAAGAGGAACCAGATTCGCCTAAAAAACCTACCAAGAACAAAAGCAAACAACCAAAAATGACTGAACCCAGAGCGCGTGCCGCTAGGCACAAGGGACAGATGAACTTTCCATCTGAATGTAAGTCTACACAACGCGGTTAATCGATGGAGATAGCTCTAACAAAGTACTTCTCAGTACGTCTCCTCCTCCTCGCCTACGGTGACCCCAGTCCCCACCCCTCTTTCCCATCCGAGCCACTCCCCGAAACCGTCCGCGTGCTCGACGAGATCGTGACCGATTTCATCCTCGAACTGTGCCACAACGCAGCTCAGTACGCGAACCACTCGCGTCGGCAGAAGATCAAAGTCGATGATTTCAGATTCGCGCTACGGCGTGATCCGAACAAGCTCGGTCGTGTACAGGAGTTATTACGTATGGAGCGGGAGCTGAAAGAGGCGCGCAAGGCTTTTGATCAGAATGATGACCAAGTGGCTAAGGATGCTGCCGGGAGGAAGAATCTTGAGAATCTCGCTGCGGCTAATGGTGCTGATGTTGGGAAGAAGGGGAAGGGAAAGGGGAAGAAGCGTGCTAATCGGGAGTCGGATGCTAATGATGACACTGCAACTGCTTCCAAGAAGAGGAAGGGTCCTGAGTCTGTTGGTGAGTGAGTTGGTTTGTTTGGTTGGTGTTGATTCGGTCTATGGTGGTTTTTCTTTTGTTTTCTTTCTTTGCTTTGAAAGCATTGCTTTTATGATACCTCTTTCGTCGTTTGGTTTGTTTTGGGATGTTCATCGTCATGGAGCCAAAATGGGTGGTTTACTGGTTTATGCTTCTCTCTGGTCGGGTCAGTGGGAATTACATCGTCGTTGCGGAGTTATTGGTATGTATATGGACACTGAAAATCTCCCGCTTACTGTGATCTATCAGGGACACAATTTTATGGCTTTTACGAGGCAAGTTGATATTTGCTGCCAGAGGAACTCTCTGTCCTCCATTCTTCACGGCTGGCATATTGATGCCAGTTATAGTACAGCAATAACCAGACAATCCAACCCGGTCTACATATGTTCCCTTCCCTTGGGCATATAAGAGAAAGACTATCCAATTACCCTGGTTTAGCTTCTTCCAATTGAAGTCTCACAACTGACTCCGATACGCCGGGTTTTTTGTCTTTTCCGCTGTCCAGAGCGACCAGTCCAGTCAAAATAAAACAAGTACGCAGAAACAGGCAGGACAACATCGGCAAGGAAGACCTAATAAGAGACGAGCAAAGATAAGAGGAAATAAATCCCAGGAGTATCACCATGCTAGTATAAATAAGAAAGGAAAAAACAAGAGGAAGAGGAAGCCATAAGAGGTAAAAAAAGATAATAGGTAATTGAACAAAATCAACCATGCTTTTTTTCATCATCACAATTAATATATCCACCACACCTCTCTCTCTCTCTCTCCCTCTCACTCTCTCTTTTTCTCTAT
>HG983339.1:221664-240025 GCA_900006255.1 Xeromyces bisporus
TTTTACTACTACTACTACAAWTAATATATCCACCACACCTCTCTCTCTCTCTCTCCCTCTCACTCTCTCTTTTTCTCTATGCGCGAACTTCTTCGGAGGTGCGTTCTTGAGTCCGCTGTTGACCTCCACGACCGCCTTTCCCGCCTCGCTGACCGCGATCTCCACCGTTAGCAGCAGGTTCTCCGAAGCCGAGTGTCAATTGAGCGGTTGCCAGGCGATTAGACAGTTCCATTTGTGTACGGATGGTGTTGGCCAGGTAGGACACAACGAGGACGTCTTGGATGTGGTTATTGCTGGAGTTATGGCTGGTTAGTATATATGAACTATAGGGAGAAGATAAAATGGGTACATACAAATTCTTCTCAATATCAGCGGGCTCGACCTTAGGCGACAATGCGAGAGCGTTGAGCAGGAATTGGCCCAAAGCCGTAGACGCCGGCGTCTCCTCATCGATAACAGATTCGACATATCTAGACACGCGGTCAATCATGCCGAGAACCTCCTCAATAGCCCGCTCCAAAGCCTCGATATCCGTAAAGATACTGGCGGTGCGGTTCTCATTATCCCTAGCATTAGCAATAGTCTCCAAGCCACTCTTCTCAGCATCGCCATAACGAATCTCGCACGGAACAGGAACAAAAGCCGCGCTATCAGCCGCCCTCTCCGCGGTCACACCAACCGGCGAAGAGATATACGCGCGCGTCTCAATATCCTTCCCGGCCTCGGTAGACACGGTCAAATGCACCGCGGGCAACGGCCACGTCCCATCGCCCTGGTTACTGTAGAAGTTCTGGATCAAGGCGGAGAAGGTGTTGAGCTCGGACGACGTCGCGTACCAACCGACCAGCACCTCGCGCGGGTTCGCCTTGAGGTGCAGCGCGAGCATCTGCTTCTGGTACTCCATGTCGACCTCGACTTGTTCGGGGGTTTCGGTGTGGCCGACGGCGAAGGCGCTGCGGATTTCGACCTCCGTGCCGTCTTCGGTTCGCGTGCCTAGGAGAGTTCCTATGACTCGTTCCTGGTCGGCGTTGCGGCGGAGGGAGTGGTCGAGGATTGAGAAGATTGCCTGGTAACGGGTGATTAGCGACATTTATCTCCACAATCACTGCTGCCATTTCACTAGCAATTGCGACACTAACCTGAGGCTGGATGACAACATTCAAGGGCGCCGTAGTCGGTGCAGACCCCACAGCCACGGGGCCCAGAGGGCGAGCAAGGTGAAGGAACGAGTCGGATTCGGCCATATTGATTGATTGGTTGATGCTGGGAGGACGACAGGCAACGGGGCAGTCTCTGAGCAGTGTCCTTTCTTCTTCTTCTTCTTCTTCTTCCTTTTCTGTTTCCTGGCGGCGGATGGAAGGGAACAGGGTCGGTTCGGGGGGAGAGAGAGTGGTGGATCTTATAGCAGAGTTGACTTTTGTTTCCGCCCGCCAGACTTGAAGTGGTGAGGCTCAAATTGTGTGTGGGAAATTTCACGCTAAGATAAGATAACGATCAGCATCGCAAAAGTTCGTTTTTTTCAACGATTTTTGACTGCGATTTTTTATACTAGAATATACACTTATTTCTTCATAATGGCTCCCAGAGGAAAAGCTTCCAGAGGTCGCGGCAGAGGTCGCGGTCAAATTAGTAGGAGAGACAGATTCCCGACTTCGCGACTCAACGAGATTGAGTGAGTTGATATCAATTAATGGATGTGCGAGCTTTATTTGCAGTCAAGATAGCTAATACCATTCGACCAGGTCAAGCGATGAATCCCAATCAGAGAACGATCAAGTTGGCGAAGATATAGACGGCGATGTTGACGCTGGCGACGCTATCGACGAAGGATCCTCAGACAGCGAACAGGAGGACCAGGAGAGAGGAAAGCCGTACAACGAACTACTGCAGTTATTCCATTCCGGTTCGGATTCAAAGGGTCACAGCCGCAAGAGGAGAAAGATCGAGCATAAGAATGGTGGGAGTCATGAAAGGGCTCAGAGTGAAGCCATTTCCGAGCAGAATGAAGAAAAGGAAGAGGCAAATGCAGAAGAAGGGGACGAGTTGCGAGACCAGGAAGCCTCTGACGATGAGGGTGAAGAGAACCAGATAGACGGAGGTGTTGATGATGACGAGGATGGTATGCGCTGATTTGTTGCCATTTCGAAGGTCTATCGACTTACTAACGCCAATGCAGCTAGTGATCCCTTCGAAGCGCATCTCTCGCCTCCGGAGAATGACTTATCGTCAAAGGTCAAGTCTGCGTCTGAAAAGAAGTGGACTTCTTCAAAGAAAGAATTACCTGACGGACTACGAGCTCTGCGGGCCGTTCCGGACATTGGTGGAGATGATATCTCGATGCTACCGGCAGTGAAGAATACGGCGAATATGAAGGTGAACAGATAAATTAAGCTGCGTTATATGGGGTGGTCTAGTACTGACCTTTTTTACAGCTAAAGAGAAAACTGCAAGCACCCGCGGCGGAAAATCTCCCCAGTATCAACGGAGACGCTCAACAAGTCGCGCCCTACGTCTTTGACTACCAAGATGTCTTATACGGGGCAAGAACTCCGTCGAATTCTGGTCATATGCGAGACATCCTAGCCCTGCACGCCGTCAACCATGTGCTCAAAACGCGAGACAGGGTACTCAAGAACAATGCTCGTCTCGCAAAAGAGCAAGATGCGGATCTTGAGATTCGAGATCAGGGCTTTACAAGACCCAAGATCCTGTATATCCTGCCCACAAAACAGGCTTGTGTTCGAGTCGTTGACTCGATGGTACGATTTTACCAAGTCGAGCAACAGGAGAACAGAAAGCGGTTTCTGGATAGTTTCTCGGCGCCGGATGATAGTAGCTGGGAGAATAAGCCAGAGGACTTCAAGGAGTTGTTTGGTGGGAATGATGATGATTTGTTTAGAATGGGATTGAAGTTCACCCGGAAGACGGTGAAGTATTTTGCGCAGTTTTATAATTCGGATGTGATTCTGGCGAGTCCTTTGGGTTTACGGACGATAATGGATCAGCCGAAGTATGTGACATCTTTACTTACTTTTTTGGAATTTGCATGCTGACAGTTTTCTAGTGTGAAGAAGCGGGATCACGATTTCCTGTCGTCCATCGAAGTATGCATTGTCGACCATGCGGATGCTCTTCAGATGCAGAATTGGGACCACGTCGACTACATCTTCCAGCGTCTCAACCTGCAACCAAAGGAAGCGCACGGCTGCGACTTCAGCCGCGTACGGACCTGGTACTTAGACAACCACGCACGATACATACGCCAGACAATCGTCCTATCCTCATACATAACGCCAGAAATCAACTCCCTATTCTCATCCCAAATGCAAAACATGGCAGGCAAAACCCGCCTAACACCAACATACACCGGAGCCATCTCCGACGTCCCCCTCCCAGTCCCAATAAAGCAAACCTTCTCCCGCTTCGACAGCATCTCCCCGACCAAAGACCCAGACGCACGCTTCAAATACTTCACCACAACAGTCCTCTCCGCACTAGTCCGCAACATAACCTCCCGAGGCGGCAAAGGAAACGGCACCCTAATCTACATCCCCTCCTACCTCGACTTCGTCCGCGTCCGCAACCACTTCGCAACCTCCTCGCAAACCACGAACGTCTCCTTCGGCGCCATCTCGGAATACACCGAAGGCCGCGACGTGGCGCGCGCGCGAAGCCACTTCATGAACGGCCGCTTCTCGGTGCTGCTGTACAGTGGGCGGTTTCACCACTTCCGCCGGTACCAGATTCGTGGCGTTAAACGGGTGATTATGTATGGTGTGCCTGAGAATCCGGTGTTTTGGGGGGAGGTCGTTGGGTTTCTTGGGTTGGATCCGGCAGGGATTGTGGAGGCGGCGGAAGTTGGGGGCGTGCGGGCGTTGTTTTCTAAGTGGGATGTGTTGAAGTTGGAGAGGATTGTTGGGACGGCTAGGGTTGGGAATATGGTTAGGGAGAAAGGAGGGGATACGTTTAGTTTCGTGTAACTAGGAAATAAGTTTAAATACATACATACATGCGGTGTGTCGCTATAAAGTCTTCACAGGCGTCATTGATATAATAACCCTAACTTTAACCCATACTGTAGTACTCGTGCCAGACGCACCTCTTTATGGCACCATTGTAACTTTTATCGTCGGTTTTTATCCAGGCCACCATCTGAACGCTTTCCTGGATTTAAACGGTATTATTCTTCGTCCTAGATGCGGTTTCACTTCGATTATGGCCTGAGCATCTCCTCGGCGGTTTTCAAGATAGCCGTCCGTTCTTGCTTGCTCGGTATGAGGCATTGAAGGATTTTCTGTGTAGAGTCCAGGTGTTCGCAAGTTTAAAGTAGATAGTTAGAGCCTTTGGAAAGATAACCAATGCGGGATTTACGATTTGCTCGTCCTTTGTAGGAGGGTGAGCCGCATCTTCTGACTCCTTGTACTCAGAATATGCGGAGCCAGGTGTAGGTCGCGTTGGAGTAAAGACGTCTGAAGTCGAGATGGTGTTTGGAGTTTCAATTCCAATTCCTCCGCCGGCTTCGGAGCGAAGAGCTGGTCAGGTCTGACTAGTAAGTCAATCTCCTGACAACGTCTTTTGGCTTGATGGGAGTAACAGGGAGTTCTCGGAGGTTCCAATTTTATTCTCGCTAAACCGTAACTTAAAACCTTGAAGGAGATCGGGGTCTCGATTTTGAGAACGTGTTCGATGCGCAATTGGACTTTCAGCCGCTTGTGAGTCTTCCCATTCTTTGTCCTCAGTGCGTGCGACTTCCAGTTGGTAATGACGGGCAATAGCAAAGCTTCCCTCACTTATTTCCAAGACTTGAACTCTCGAGAGTATGTATTTCATGAATTATAGCCACTTAGCATGTTTTGCGCTTTCGAAAGTCGAAACCCAATAGCTTAAATCAAGCGAAAGCCTCGGTAGGTTTTCTTTTGTGCTCTCAGGTAGCCATAAAATTCGGACGAGCAGAAACCCTGAATACTCGGAGAGTTGGTCAGGTCTGACTAGTAGGTAGTTGAACTTTGAAGCGGGCGGGAAGTGCCACATCATGCATGGTTTGTTCTGTGAGATTCAGTTCTGCCACGGCCTCTTCCCATTGCTTTACAGAAGTAGGAAGCCATGAAGAAGTCCATCGATTGGGCATGACCGGTCCTGTGAAGTATCATACTCACGGACTAATGACAATTGAAGTATAAACTGCTGGGGATGGTTGCGTTCAAGAAGTATGAATTGAAGTCAAGCAAGACTCCAATGCTGCAAGACTGCATTAGTACAGTAGTAGTTGACCGGGATTCAGGAGTGAATAGCACTAAAGCAGAATGGTTAGTTATATGAATTCGCATCGGACTATTAACCATAGACAGTACTGTGTGAGAGATAGATGAATGATGGTTGATTGTTCTATCTGGCAATCCAGCAGTCATCTCCTATGAATGGGGCATTCTGGAGGTCACGTGCCTCATGTGACCGGAGTGGACACCTGGTCAGGCACAGATACATATCCAAATCAGACAAGTTACAACTGCAAGTTCAATGGCCAGCGGACTTCCTGAGGTGAGCTGCGCAGTGTTGTTATGTTGAAATATGGCATTGAAATATGACGAGCTAATTCATTACCTATTCAAAGTGTGTTCGGGATTTATGTCTTCTAAATCATTCAACCAAACAATCAAAACAGCCACGACACGAAGCTGCATGATTAGCATTATGCCTACCTCATCCCCGAATCCAGAACAAGAAGCAGAAGACATAGACAAGGTGGCAACGGAGCAAGATACGGCTATAGTACGTGAAGCATTGAAACAGTACGAGCCAGAAAACGTCTACAATTATGACAGTACTACTGGTTTATTATGGAAAACGGCGCATGGTCGCAGTCTCATGCTTCCCCCCGTCAAAAAAAAAAAAAAAAAAAAAAAAAACTGAACCAGATTCAGTATGCACTTCTGCGTGGCAGCTCATTGTTTCCGTCAACTGAATCCCTAACACAATACAGGGAGTGAATGACGACGGGCGTCTTCAAGCAATGGTTGACATGGCTTGACTGCCGTGTGTGCGGACTGCCTGTGGTGCTGCTAATGGACAATTTGAAGGCACACAAAGACGCTTGGAGCGGTGCTGCAAGCTTTGGAAAATACGACAGTGGGTTGGCTTCCGAATAGGACGTCACTCTACCAGCCCCAGGGCCGAGGTTGACCTGCCTTGGTAGGCTTGAACGATGCCAAGGCGCCCATGGATGAAATGACCGCATTTATCGCATCTCCCTCTATTACCACACGCGGAGACGACCCGAAGCTGTTCAGTAATCTCAACCAAGCACGCCTTTAGGTCGGCTTTCAGGTGCGAATAATGGGGCTGTTACAGCAATTTCGCATTCGGAAGCCAGACCGTCCTCGTATCCAGGGCCTGCCGCACAGCTCTTCAAAAGCATTTTTGCATGTTTTGAAATTGTCCGTTAGTAGTGCCACGGACGGGCCGCGCACCCGGCCATCCACGCCTTTCCGAACACAATCCGGGGTTTTTATCCTAATTCCGGCATTTGCAAAGGGTCGAGATAAGTCTCTGCCGTTAACTAAAGCTCCCGGTCAGTGGAAACTGTCTGCTTCATGCAGAAGTGGAGTTAAATCTGATTTTGGCTTTCTTTCGGTCGGGGACGTGAATCGTTGTGACAGCACGAGTATCCGACTCCTATTTTTTTTTTTTTTTTTTTTTTTTTGGTCCGAGGTTTTCCAGCGACAGCGTCGTGGACAATAATCCCACGAGTATCTCACCTTTACAGAGTCGCTCACTGCTGCCTAAAGTGTCATCGTTTACCGTTTCGGATTCATGATCCACATCTGTCACACGTGACTTGATTAGACCCACTAATCAGCCCTATCACAATGTCATGGCCCGTGCCCGGTGCCACGTTTTCAGCCTTAACTTTATGGCAGAAGTCTTTTCTGCTGTACTCTTCGTCTACCCATCAGTGATCCCTTCAACCAGGAGACCCCGCGAGAGCCTTTTGCGTTCTGGAACGGTGTCGATGATGATTTTAAAAACCTTGTATGTGCCATGACATGCTTTGATCCGGGAAAACGGATTACGGCGCGTCAAGCGTTGGAGCAGAATGGTTCCAGGGCGTTTGATTGGGACGGGTCCACTTTTACTTTATTCAATGAAATGATCCCGAGGTCTTGGTAGGGCTGGGGGCGGCAGACATCCTAACCCTAAACGGTGTTGGTGGGCGAAAAAGTGTGGTTAAAAGGTCAATATGTGAGAGAAATGAAGGATAGTTTGTTTATTGATGACTATCAGCAATCCAGCAGCCATCTCCTATTTTGACTGGCGCCGATCCTGGCTTTGTGATATACGAACGGACCGGACCTCGTTAAGGATATACTACTGGTCGCGAATGACTTGCTTCGTCCTCAACCGCCAATCGTACTCACGCCTATCATGATATGCTGTTGTTAAATTCATGACATGAAATATGCAGATTGAATGCTTTAGTGCATAACTTATAAGCAACAGTCAATTCCCAAACTCCAAGACCAATCCCCAATAGAACTAAAAAGTAATATAGGAAAAAGCATATCCCCCCATTCGAGCTTCGTGTCAAGGGAAACATCCTCGAGCATCCATTTTCGACTTGCGTGCTTCAAATCGAGGTCAAAACCTTGACCGGGATACCCCGTGCAACAAAAGAAATATCAATTGTACATGAGGTGTTTTGCTCTCGATGACAGAGTGCACCTGTCACCGATAGCTACAAAATATGATCCTTTGATTCTTGAAACCAATTGTATCCTCCGCAAATCAGCCCTTGTTCTTCAAATCAGATAAATTCTTTGTATCCTCCGCTGATAAACCTTTGATTCTTTTGTCCTCCGCTGAAAATCTTATTCATGTTCATATCCATGAGGGGGGTCCGGGCCATAAAATTTCCATATTTGCCATGATCAATTAAGTCGATTTTCGAATGAACCATTCGTGGGACTCGGTGGGAGACCGTTGTCGGAAAATTGTTGTTCGAGTACTCAGTGAAGTGATTCGGGAGCATGTTGATTTGGTAGGTAACTTTTGGTTTGAAATTTATCTCGTTTGCTCGTTGAGATCGATGATTGGTCTGAATGTGGACGTTGTATTTGTGCTCTTTTGTCTCCCGTGTGGTTTATTTTCGTATGGTTCATAGCAACGAGCCGCTCGCCCAAACAAGTAGAAGAGTATTGAGACGCTTTGAACAGTGCGTCCACCGTTCGCAGCGAGTGCCATTGAGGTTCCCTGTCGATCGGTCCGTCTTCAAAGCGGCCATGTATGGTCTTTGTAGGGTTCAACAAAGTTGACAGGGATGGCAAGAGATAGATATAATTGGGCGAGCGGCCACTTATCAGTCGGTATAGATCCTGCAGCCACCCCTTATCGTTAACTGGCGAGTGGGTCATTCAGACGTGCTTGTTAAAGGTTCACGCATCGGTCATCTCGATGTCGTTGTCCTCCTCCCAGTTGTAGATAACATTATCTTCTGGGGGGGACTGCAGGACCTCCTTTGGCTAAGAAATTGTTAGTCACCAGAGAGAGAAAGAGGGAGAGAAGACTCTGTCTTACCAATGGAGGGGCATCAATCATGATGATATCCCCTTCGCGGTCGGGGCGGAGGTGACGGTTGCGCCGGTTGTAGCGCACCGGCTCGTATCGGCAGGACTGCAACACGTAAATTAGTTAATATACGGCTTCTCAGAAAAATAAATGCACAAGGGATACTTACACTTCTCTGGTTCCTGTTTCGTTGGACGAATTGATTGTCGGAACCGGCATTTGGCCGGTTGAAATTACGCCGCTGCTGGCGCGAGAGGCAGGGACTATCGTCGATGTCCATGGGGTCGGGGCGGTTGTTTTGCTGGCCGACCGCGCGAGGATGGTTGCCTCGCTTTCCGCCGTTCTCGCGGGCGTTGTTTTGATAGTGCTTCTGGTTGCCCTGTGATTTGAGTCAGTTACGTAAACGAGCATGTTAAAAATGACGGGAAGCTTTGATGTAACGATTGTCACACTTACCTTAGGCTTCCCAGATTTGTTGGCAGGTCCCTTGCCAGGCGCGGGGTGACGAGGATACGCCGGCTTTCCGTTGCTGTTGGGACGCTGAGAGCCGAAGCTCTTGGAGGCAGCTTCTGCGTAGAAGGCCATATCTAAAGTTCGGAATGAAGAGGATAGAGGTAAAGGTAGAGAGGTAAAGGTAGAGAGGTAAAGGTAGAGAGGTAAAGGTAAAGGTAGAAGATAGAGGTAGAGGATAACGGTAAAGGATAAGAGGTAACAGATGATAGAGAAAGTAGTAAGAAGGATAGAGGTAGACTTGAGTTCGAGAACGAGATGTGTGTGTGCGGGAGTCTGGATCTCAATGGAGATGGAAGAGAAAAAGAAAAAAGGGACAAAGAACCGGCCGCGGACGGGGTTCTTATAGCCGAAAGCCAGGCATCCCATAAGGCAGACCACTCGCTTTGATCAGGGAGTCAATGAATCATTTGCAGAGTCTCGACTGTACCCGTGCCTCGTACTCGTAAAATTGGTTGGGTTCAAGCACGAGTTACCGTGGTTCCATGGCAGACATATATCAAAAAGTGTGTGCCATCTCGGCTTTGAGAGAAGATGATTGGAGGACGCAGTCGATGTCTCGAACGGCTGCTCGTATTTGGCCCCAAAGTATACTCGGGCCCTTGCAGTAGCACACAGCCACGAGCCTTGTCCGTGGTAGGGCTGAACTCTAAGCTTCAACGATTAAGTTCTCAATCCCGCGTTGACGGTTGCCATACGTCAACGAAGCCATGCGCGGACCGTCCCGACCCATCTAGATCTCTGCCCTGGATGCCCCAGGAACAGAAACACTTCATCATGAGTCATTGAGGTGTCTTCTTTTCTTTTCTGGCTTGGCGGTCTTCTCTCCAGTCGTCTGCACTCGATAATAATGTATTATTATATTACCATTGCTCCTCTTGAAGCTGACCATCAGGGAGTTAAAACTTAACTGACTCCGGCAGATGTATCTCGTCGAAAAGATATCATCACTGACAGGGGTGTGTAAATATGTGACTTCGAAACGAGATGAGGTTTTGAAATTCTGAATTTAACTTTGTGTGCCGGTGGGGACATCAGAGTGGGACACGATCGGATATCTCCGAAATTACATGACACGTGTCAATCTTGGTGGGCCCTATCACGAACTTAATGGCCAGAGGTCATAGAGGGCGCTCAAGAAAAGTGCCAGTCACCATCCGAATATCATACGGAGTACTCTTCATCTACCCATCAATGATCCCTACATCATTGGCACCTACAGCAAAATGAACCAAACAAATAGTAAGACTATTACGAATTATAACTATCTAATGGACATTCTCTGATTTGGAATTACACTCAGAATTCAGAATGTACAGTACAGTGTACACTGTCGGTACTTACTCGCCAGCGCTTTGACCATCCATTGAACCGTTCGTGCGGATAGACTGCCGAGTCGTGGCGTCATCTGTCAGGCACTCTAGAGTCTATGACTCTATATTATCTCACGTATGACGAATTATTATCCCCACAGCTCAGTCGAACTTACACAGCCTACTTTGAGAACCATGGTTTTCATCAGCTCTCGTGGGGATCAGATCTCGCAAGGAACGGCCCGTGTGGAGACTCGGGTCTCGATCTCTCTGAGAGTTCATCATTTCCATGGTTCTCGATTATAACTTCGTATATTCCTGCTAGGTGTCCTTCTAGACTAAGGTCCATGGCTTAATTGGATCACATCTATGAGTCTAGTCGTACGTAATAGCCTGCCTCAGGTTGCTGCGAAGAGACTGTGGGAAGAAGGGGCATAAGAACCCCTTCCTCCCTGGCCGGGTCCTGCTCTTGTTCTTCTTTCCTACACTCATCTTCTCCGAAATCTTTTATTGCTCTTCTACTTTTCGTCCACCGACCTACGTTACACCTTATCATTTCGATTTTACCGTCCTACGATCCGATTCACCTTCTATCTTATTTCCTGTCTACTTATCCGATCCGCCATATACGTATCACTCTGTCTACCACTTATTCTCGTCTAAGTAACTCGTCTTACTTACTTCTGTAGTATGCTACCCTACCCTTTTACGTTGAAACGAGCTAACCACTTCCAGTTATCGAATTTTTGTCTTTGGTTCATATCGGCAAACCAACAATCGCCATGCCTATCCAGTCTAAGATTAGCGACTCGACTCAGAGCCGCCACCTCAACATGTCTCACCAGTCTGTTGAAGCGTACATCAACAAGGCGAAAAACATCATTCAACGCCGCCGCACGAACCCCAAGTCCGATGTTACCGGACAGCAAGACAAGCCCAAACCGCCAAAGCAGTCGAGTTTCAAAACACCAGTCGAGCTCAGACGCGAGACTGAGTGTTACTCCACACCGGACCCTAGCATCAGCAGTAGCGACAGACCGAGTACAAACAACAGCAATGTCGCCGGTAGCAGAAAATACGACTTCGAATACGAGCGCATCCGCCCCGAACGCGTCAGCGCTATTTGCAACGGATGCAATTACTCCTACGGATACATTGACCGTTGTGATTTCTGCCACGTCATGCTTTGCTATGATTGCGATGTCAACATTTTCGAGCATGCCGTTTACAACGGCCGTATCGCTGCAAATTCCCTCCACACAAAGGTGTCTACTGCGACTGCGAGAGACCTATTCCGCCTCTTGCACTTAACCGTCGTCGAGAGTACAGAACGCCTAATTATTACGAAGATGCCCAGTTTCAGCCAACCCGATTCAACTGGTGGCAGCAGCCAATACCCGCCGAGCCCTCTTATGACGACAGTTACACTGATGAATTTCACGATGCCCCCAGTAGTAGCAACGACATGGGCGAGACACAGACCGACCACCAAATTGACCCAGTCAAGGGAATCAGTACGAATTGGGAACTAGAGTTCCAGCGACGAGAAGCACGACTGAGGGAAATGGAACTTGACATCGAGAGGAGAGAGCACGAACTTGAAATCGAAAAAGAGAGAATCCTGCAAGAGGAGAGGGAAGCCGAATCCGAAGACGAAGGCGAAGACGAGGATTCTCTCATCGATTACAGCAGCGATTTCGAGTGTACCATGAACGAAGACGATTGGAAAGAGAAGGATATGGAATTGGAACGAGAACAGATGTTGCGGCGCAATGGGCCTTATGAGAGGTACTACGAGGGCCGAGGTATTGTAATCGAGAGCGTGGAATCCAGCATGGATGACTTTTTGGAATCTGTCGAAGAAGTCGAGCCCTACCTCAGCAGCGACGAGGACGACGATTACGAAGACGACGATTACGACGACGATGCGGACGTTTTTCAAGAAGCCTGCGATAGACTCATCTCATCGGACGACCACGATAATCATGACGAGGCCGGCTTCATCGACTGCTCCAGCGAATTTGACGACAACGACTCCGACAACGACTCCGACAACGCGAGCTACTACTCTAGTACCGAAGCAGACGACGCCACCGATCACGAATCTGGCCAGTCCGATTCCAACACTACGATCAGCGACTCGGATGAGACCCCAGCACCTCGCTACCAATGCCCCCGACCCAATTGCATGTCGTCCCTTCCAACCTCGTGGTTCGAACGGCCTGTCGAGCGCTTCAGCCACCTTTACGAAAACGCTGCTCCGGGCTTTTATCTGAGATCGATCGCATGCTCACCTACCGACTATGCCCATCCCAGGGTCAATGGTCCTACCGTCCGCTGCCCGCAATGCAACGCTGTGATATGCAGGGAATGTCGACAACTGTACCACCCCGGATACCTCTGCAGGAACACCCCAGGAATCGACCCGAAGCTGGCTGGCTTATTGGAAAAGGAAGGAATCCAACGTTGGCCCAACTGTCGCGAAGCCGCCAGGAAGTTTCAAGAAAAGTAATCGACTGATATGGGAGGATCTAAGGATGGGATAGTATCTAATCTCATGTACTAAGGGGATGGTGGCTTGTAATGGTTTGTGCTTTTTGTTTCATTTTTGATTTGTTGCTTGTGTTTTTTTCCTTTAGCAATCGAGGTGTCCAGGAACCCCCTTTTATAACGGATTCCTGGGGGTCTAGGGAGGTGGGAAACTACTTCGATTGTTATGTTCGTCTGTTTATTATAGCCTCTGTCTTGTTAGTTATCTCAGCAATGTTACTATAATTCCTTTATGTCTAAGTATCCATGAAGGATCTTGTTGATATCAATAATAATGCTAGAGCTCAAATCCAGCATTCAAACCTGACTTATGAACTACAGTAACAACTACTCGGTAGTGCATTTAGTATGAACACAGAACAACGTACAGGCACATCCATGTTTTTGTTGACGATGGTTGGCATTGACACCCTGCAGAGACTACTGTCGTTGGCTTGTAACGCACGTTCATACAGAGTGGACCTCTCGTGCTTTAGTGCATGCGTAGGGCTGTCGGTTCCAACTCCGTATGGCGATGTGACACCCGTTAGCTTCCAAGGTTAGTTTATGGAGGATTACCCACCTATCGTCCACGGTACATAGGAAAGGCGTGTCAAGGCAGCACGCGCTAATCCCTTTTAGGAATTATGCATAGAATTATGTATGCATAAGGTGCTTTATGTGGATTCCCAAGCATAAGAGATCGCTAGAAGTTATATATAGATTTACTCCGTAGTTCCTATCATACCGGTAACGGCCTTATTGCTGACGGGGCAACCTAACTACATTAGGTAAGTGTAGTGTGCTCCACAGTAATACGGAGTTACATAGGTACAGTACATGACACCACGGCGGCAGGATTCATTTAGGAGTATGTTTATTTACGTTGGTTGATCGTAATTCAACATTCTCTATACTCCGTAAGTACCGCCGACCTACGTCTCCCGCTTGATTGAAGTTCAGGTCCATTTCTTCCCATCTTGGTCAATCCAGCACCATGTCAAAAGGTCCTCTCGTGAATCCGAACCGCCGCCAGGCATATTCCGTATTATTTGGCATAGGGTCAATAATACACGAAGACCTCCATCTGGATGAATTCAACATAACAAACGACAACGAACTGGAGAAGCTCGACAATGTTCGGATTGAGCCCCTCGTCCTAGACGAAGCATCACCACAGAGGCCATCCTATTTTGCTTGCTATCCAAACCATTTGCTTCCAGAGCCTTCTGGCGAAGAATTCGAAGATATGAAGAAAAATGCAACCTTTATTGGTGGAGGTGACGACGATCCAGAAGATCCTGACTCGCGTCCCGTTTACCGCGCGTGTCAGGTATACCGGTTTGGCTTCAGTATTTACATGCAGTACTTCTATTTCGAAGCAAAGGAGGGCAAAGCCCCTTGGGCTATCAAACCGTGAGTTTACCTACGTGCTTTGGTGGTGTGCATTTCGTGTCCACCGCGCTATGATTACCATACTAAATTTAACGTATAGTAGTGTCAGGGGATGTGTTTTCGACACTGTAAAGGGCCTGTACAGATATGAGCAGCCCGAGTATGGGTGCTTTAATGTTATGGATTCTTATGATTCTGCCTTCCCGCATGTCAAGGCTGTCATGTTCAGTAGCATGGCTCCGTCAGACTCTACGATCCTTTATGGCGAGCTGTTTCCTATCCTTATCATGATGTTGACCCAATTTCGGAGGCCACGATTTTCCCACCACTTAATTACACCGGTAATTTACTGCATTCATGATTCCTTGTTTTGTTGTGCCGTTGCTAAAAGGTCTTGGTTTTGAATGCTAACAAGAAGTCATCTAATTTCAACATCACAGGTGTTAATGTTCTCGCTTAGGGGAACTAAGATAAGAGTCATTGAAGCTTTTCAACGAGACCGGAAATTGACCTTACGCGTGACGCCGTTCTATGAGTTCAGACATGGAAACCACAATGGGTTTATGGCCCTCACTCGCTGGTGTTACGGCAAGCCGATCGGAGAGACAACGCTCGCTTCCTTTGGTCTGTGAGACTGTGACCTACTAGAGGTACTCAGCTTCATGTATGCTTTTGGTCCAAACTAGGTGCTACCAGTAATACTAATAGAATACCAAAACGATTAAGAACCCAAGATTCTGCCTATAGAGCTCACTCGGTGCGGTGGCCATAGAATTATACTAGTAACTGACAGTAAGGCCAGGCCATAAGCCGTACTGGGGCCATACCAGCGAGCTCATTTTGTGAGACCCTGATCACCGCGTGAGTCCTGTACAGTACAATCAAATCCCTGAGTACTATGATATGAGGGAGTCTCACACAGAGGTAAACGAATGACGCAAAGTACATGACGATAAAATCGAATATAAAAAGAAGAAGAGGATTAAAGAGAAGAAAAAAAATGCCTAGGTTAACGCATGGTGATGTTCGGACGGTGAAGAAGGATACGTTGGGGTACGATGACATTGGAGGGCGGAGGATGTAGCGATGGTAAAGGATTGAACGAGGAGCTGTTGGTGGGAGACTGACTAGCGAGGGGGAGGGATTGCGGGAAGTGATGGAGGGAGGGATTGTTGGCGGAGTGATGGTATGGAGTGTCAGTTATGGAGAATGGGCTATATTGTCTGCCGCGCCGCCTATGATTGTGTTTGTAGCCACTTCCTCGTGGCGATTCCAGATTGTCGTAGATAATCCAGTAGGCGGCTTTGCCCGTCCTTGCTCGTGAAAAGGTAGAAGAGGAACTGGTCCCGCCTCGACAGCTCGTGGATGGTATGTCGTCTTGTCGCCGCATATGCTGGACACCGTAGAAGAAGGTGGTGAGGTGTTTGCCTCCCTCGCCCTCCACAGTTTGGGCAATCTTCCGTATCATAGTCTGGAAGCCTGACTAGATATGACCGGAAGTATCCGTGGCCCAGCTTGAGTTGGATGACAGTAGACCATTCTATTTTTCGGAGTCGTAGAGGTGACGATGTCCATCTCGGTTGGCTGAGGAATTGGGAGTGATGTTGGCTGCTCTTCGTTCTGGCCCAATCCGCTTTCCACTCATCTAGAGCTATGTTTTTCAAACTTCTTTTCATGAAGCTGTGTGATATAGGGGCTCTAGAAGTAGGTACCAGCCAGTCCGCCCCGTATCTGGCGGCCTCATCTGCCCTTTCGTTTCCATAGACTCCATGGTGGCCTGGAACCCAGTGAAGGTGTATGTTATGGGGAGGGTAGAAATTTTGGAGGTATTGGACCCTGTCCCAAATCTTTGATGCGGTTGCGCAATTACAGGCATTTCGTCCATCGTGTCGAAATTTTCGAGCTTTGTTTCAAGCAAATCTTTGATTGTTATATACTCAGTTGTAAATCCTCTTGGGTTATAAGTTTCCTCCAACTTTTTCCAGGCCTCTTTGGTTGTTGTGATGTGGGTTATGTATATTAGGGGGCCGTCATCACAGAACAACTTAAGGATGGCCAACGCTTCTGAGTCTTTTTCAGCGTCAGAAGAGTCCACGAGCGTTGACTCGAGCTTTTTTAGCAACTTAACATGCAGAAGGTTCAATTTCCGAGTCCGGCACGCTGGTATCGTCATCTTCTGTAACAGAAATCATGGTACTAATAGGTTCAGTACTCTCCATCAGGCCTTATTCACAATGTCGGAGATGTCTTTGAGTCCGAGGAGTYGTAMGAAGTTGGCGTGTCGAGCTTTCGTTAATCCCTTTGTGAACCCGTCGGCCGGCATGACGCTCGTTGGGATCCAAGAGACCTTCAACTCGCCCCTTTGCACCTTTTCGCGAAGCCAGTGCTGATGGATATCAACATGGCGGAGTTTCGTGTTCAGCAGTGGGAGGGACTTATTGAGGAGATTGATTGTYTGSYGGTTGTCACAGTTGAGAGTGATGCTGTGGCCCGGGTCAAAGCGGATCTGCTTATAAACGCGGTCCCACCAGACAGACTCGCTAGCAGCCTTGGACAGCGACGTAAGCTCGGCCTCTGTCGTCGACTTAGTCACGGAGGATTGTCTATTGGACTTCCAGTCGATTGGGCCTCGGAAAAGAGAGAAGACGTATCCTTCCGTCGACGTACGACCCGGCGCGTCGGCGAATGCAGCGACACTGCACGCTCTGAAGGCTTGTATCTGTGGTTCTGAATGCTCATTGCCACCATATTGGAGGGCGAGATATTTGGTGTCGTGAAGGTGTCGAATCGGGTATTCCACAGCAAGGGGCTCCAGCACTCGCTCTCATTGGCTACTCTACCGAGCCCTCATTCACTTCATATATATAGCACACTTCTCCTGTAGATAGTCCGAATACCAACCGGCTATTCCCTCTTTCAAGTGCTCTCATCCTCCGTCCTCATCTCACTTTCGTCCTTCACAGAAGGTAAGCAATGAGATGATCCGCTTCAGAACGATGTTGCGGGGAGGGGTTCTTAAGGAATCGAGAGAGAAGRCTKGTTGCKGCRGCTATATMCGGCCGYGTACTGACKGCGCTRTAWATCAGGGATCCGATGCGYCGTTGATAAGCGTATCGTTGKGCTGGGGTCGCTTCACCTTGGAATCCAATTAGAGGAGTGCCGGAGAGAGGCGTCGCTGGCTTGAATCTTTGGTTAATATTRTACTCGGCGACCAACTTGTCCACGTACGAATCTTGACATAGCCAGACCTTTCGGGCAGCACGATCTCTGGAAACCCGAATATTCAGGAACCAATTGATCTCTCCAAGGGATCGCATTTGRTACTTGGCTTTCAAATAGTCCACCAAGCGGTCCCGATGTTCTCTGTCAGCCTTTCTTGACAAGATGACAATATCGTCGACATAAAAGAACAGAATCAAGCGACCATCTGAGAAGAGACATGGTTCTTCTGGTACAGGTTTCAGACCGAATGCCAAACATGCGGAAGTCAGTTCTTGTTGCCAAAGAACCGGGGCACGACGTAAGCCGTAGAGAGCTCGCAAGAGTTTAAGATAAGTATCTCTATCCAGAGCCAGTTCTTGCCAACCTTCCGGTAGGGCGCAGTAGACGTCTCCATCCATGGCGTTATTACAAAAAGAACTGACACCGTCGAGCTGGGTAGAGTCCAAATCGAAGTGCGCCATGAGTGCCGTAAGGGAGCGGAAAATGCGGACAGCCAGGGTGGTAGATCTAGCATCTAATTCGCTAAGGGGCTGGAGGTCACCACGAACACAGATTCGGGCTTTGAGATAGCCGTCGTCGTCAAACCTATATCCGAATGCCCAGCAAGATCCGAATCTGTTCGCTCCGTGAGGGTTGCGGTGCCGCTTTGTACATAGGTGCCGTGTCTCGTAACCGCGTCCCATTCCGTATGTATCGCTTCGGTAAGTTCCTTGCGATACGGATGCTTCGAGTGTGTGTCAGATCGACTGGTCGCTGTAAATCGTGGAGTCGAAGAGTGAAGATTGAAGACATGGAGTCACTCGAACGATGAGAATGCGATTCTTGGAACA
>HG983339.1:241104-283959 GCA_900006255.1 Xeromyces bisporus
GCAAATTCGCATGGGGTCACCGAGTTTGAAACTAACCCAATTAGGAAATATCACATCAGTCAGCAAATTTCCAATCACGTGGCACTAAATTACTCTTTTTGGTAATACACGTGACAAATTGCGAATATGCAGTCATCTTTTATTCGCATACCGTCAGACCTGCGAATACGAATTGCGAATACTGTCAAGCACTGCGAATATTCGCATTCGTGCCACCCCTACCCGGGGCCTGCAATGAGTGATTTCCTTCTGAAATGTCCATTTAGTACCGGCGAAGACGCTATAGCGGCCTTGCGCAGTGAAGTCCTTGAACGACAATTTGCGGTGGCGAAGAGGCGAACGAAGAAGGACGAGTCGGGAAATATCGTTAAATACGAGTACGAATGTGTCAAAGGTAGAGCGGCGCCTACCAGAGGCACAGGGCAGAGGCTGACGGGAGCCCGTCGCGACGACTGTCCTTGGCAAGCTATTGTTCGGTAACCAGAAGACTTTGAACAGTTAGCAGGATGCTCCATATCAGTAGTGCTAACCCAAATCAGGTATTACAAGGACGATGAACGTTGGAGGGTGTCTCTTCGGAATCGCACCCACAACCATGGTCGCATCCATGCAGTAGGTCACTTTCCCGCCGTAAGGCGCTCGGAACGAACGCCGGAGGTGATTGCGAAGGTCAAATCCCTCAACACGATACCAAAGCTGAGCGCGAACGATATCTGCGCCGTTCTTCGAAATGAGCTCAATGCGACACTCCATGATGCCGATGTATACAACATCTTACACGAGCTCCAGACGGAGGCCTTTAAGGGTAGGTCGCCGACTCAACAGTTTATTAGCGAGCTGCAGAACGACCATCACGCCAGGGTGATTCCACGTATTGCCAACAATGGCGAAAATGGAGTGTTGGGGTGTATCCTATGGACCTACGAGAGTTGCCTAGACCTCTGGCGGCAGAACTCGGAAATCTTAATGGCCGATAATACTATATATATAAGACGAATCGGTTCAATCTGCCATTGCTACAGCTCACTGGAGTCACGGGGCTCCATACCAGTTTTAACGTGGCCTGGGCCCTTTTAAGGGATGAAACCACGTAATCTTACCAGTGGGCCCTTGAGCATCTTCGGTGTCTTGGTCAAAGGGAAAATGTGGCGGACCCCTTTGTATGTATCAGCGACTACGATGCCGCCTTCCGTGCTGGTCTATCCGGCAGAATCGAAACTACGGGGTTGAGGTGACATCGCGGACCGAGGGCTCCCATGCCTCTCTCAGACGCCACTTGAAGGGTCGGAATGGGACGTTGTATCAGCTAAACCAAGCCGTCAAGTGCCTTGTTGATCGCCAACGCGTTGCGTATGAGGAGAAAGCCTCTCACCAGGATCGAGTACCACCTGCTGTAAAGGACGACGATCTTTATCGTAACGTGCGAGGGCAAGTAAGCGTGCAATCGCTCCGGCAGGTTATGGGACAACACAACCAGGCATTGGAAAGCTCGCATGGACAGCAACTTGTATTCCAAGACCTTCTTAATCCCAAGCCAGGATCGAAGTTGGAATCCATTAAAAGCTTGTTCAAGTCAGCTTCCGATTTGGTCGGTTTCTTCCGCCAATCGCCGCTCGAGTACGCGCGGCTATAAACCAAACAGATTCAGAAGTACGGGGAAGAAAGGGCCCTGATTGCGTCAGTCATGACGCGATGGGGCAGTCGATATACCATGCTTTCGGCACTGCAAAATTCGCAGGGTGCGATTATTGCATGGGCAGGCGACATGGGGAAGGCTTCCAAACGGGCAGCCGATGTTGTCGAGCCGTTTATGTCGCTTCAGCACTGGTGGCAATTGGGCGAATTGCTAACCATATTAAAACCAATTCATATCGCCCAAAAGCAGTCAGAGGCGCAGAACTCGACCATGATGGAGGTTACGGAGAGATGGTCGTCTATCGGAGACAGCATCCGATCCCGGTCTCAGTCCGGCACTTTCCAGGATGAACTCCGATCATATCTCGAGGATGGATGGGTAAAGCGGATGAACCGCCAGGTACACAACATACACTGGCTTGCGTTCTATCTGGACCCGTCCCGATGCTCCGAACCTATGTGGGAACCCATTCGCGGCGATGTCGAGAAACTACTAAGGGATCCCCAGAATCCTCAATTATGGCGCGAGTTCGTCGCCTTTCGCCAGAAGTCTGGACCATTTTTTAATGCCGGCTGCTGGCAGGAAAAGAACCCGTCCTTTTTCTGGCTTGAGGCCGTGAGTTAAGCGTCAAAAGCGTCAATTTTATATTCATGCATGACTGGTGCTAACATTCGGATTCCTACTGTTAGAGTTAAACTAAAAGATGCGGAAGCTAGATCCCCCCGTTACTGGCATGTTACGAATGCAGTGGAAATTAAAGTTTTTTTCGGTATATTAATCTACATGGGAGCAAATCCGTGTCAACGGATCGATACTTACTGGCGGGATGACGAGACGGGAGGCCCCGTTCACCTCCCTCGACTGTTCATGAGTCTCCATCGATTTGAACAGCTCAAACGCTTCATACACATCTCGAACCCAGAAGAAGATGCCCACAGGGAGGCTGATGCCAAAGACTGGTATTACAAGCTGGAGCCAAAGGCATCTATTTTTAAAGATGCAGCAAGGAGATATTACAAGCCAGGTTCCAATGTCTCTATCGACGAGATCATGGTTAGGTGTTATGGTAGGTCTAACAACACCTACAAAATGCCCTCAAAACCAATCAAACAGGGGTACAAGTTGTTTTGCTTGGCAGAGCACGGGTATATTTATTCGTTTCCCTGGTCCAGTCGCCAGCTGGGCATCCAGGAGACGTTTAAGTACCCGTCGCTTACGCCTACGGGATCGATGATCATGGACCTGATATCAAAACTCCCACCGCCCTCCAGTGATGGAAGTGAAGAAAGTGACAAGGGACCGGTAGCCTCGCACACGATATTCATGGACAACTATTTTAATTCTGCTCCTCTCTTCAAGGAGATGTATGACCAGAAGTACGGTGCTTGTGGGACGGCGCGGCCTATGAGTGCAGGTTTCCCCCGGTTTTTCTCCTTGCTTTTAGATACGGGAGAGAGGAACCGCACGTTCGTGTAAGTTATCTTTCATGTGTTATAATTCTCTCTCCCTGTACTAACGCAAGTTAGCTTTCCTTTTATATACAGCCTTTTAAAGTTTTAGAGTGATTTACGAGTTTTCCTATTGTTGCTGGAGCTCCGAGCCAACCATGACAAATCCCTTCCTTGGGGGACTCTCAATGCGATCCCCATTGACGGAGAGGTCCTTTGTCTTGCCTGGCGAGACAACAACATGGTGCTGTGTATGTCTATCGTTCATTATAAAGACGATGTTGTCCTCCGCGAGCGGAAACGGCCCTCCAAGACTATCAAATAATGGGACGACATCCTGGAGGAGATGGAGGATGAGAGTAGAGGGAATATCGGTATGGTATTCGAACTATCTACTCTGAGAGATGCATTCTGGCTTTCTCCGCCAATTTACGATGGGCTTCCCCTACTGTCAATCCGCCGGGTGGTTTTTCTCGAGCTTGCTTCCTGCTCCAGGTCATCCTGGTGCTTTCTTTTGAGGATGCTCAATTGGATCTCTGCCAGAATGGTGCTGGCGAGGGCCTCCCTATTGCGAGAAAAGAAGGCGGCCATGTCCCGTCTCGAGGGCGGACTTAAAGCATCCAGCATTTTGTTGACGTGGCCCGACTTCTCGTATTTGGCCCAGGCAGTATCCACCGCGGCCGCTCGACTGGGTACTCTGGGTGCTGGAAGATCGGGGGTACTTGGTCTTGGGGGTTTCGGCTTCGGCTCCGGTGGGCTGAAGGTTCTGATTTGTGCCAAGGCCTTTTGCTCGTTGACTGGCCATATTCCGGAATCTTTGAATGCGTGGCGGATCGCGTTTCTCTCGAACGTATATTCCCGAACGGACTTCAAATCTCGCAGGAATGACCTTATGCAATGCTCAACGTCGAGGCTGGCAACTGCCTCTTCGATCTTGGTGTCATGCCAATGCTTGTATGGTTGGAAGGTACCAACGTCGAGCGGCTGCATGCAGTGTCTCATATGCGGCGGTAGGGGGTAGGGTAGAATATGATTGTCGTTTGCTAATTGCATGAATTCCGGATTTTCATGACTTCCATGGTTGTCCATGACTAGCAACTTCCAATTGGACCCTGGTCCGGAATCTGAATGCTTGATGAAATGTCGTAGCCATTTCAGGGCGATCTCATTGGATGTAAATCCGCTTTCGGAGGATTCGATGTACATATCATTGTCTAGTCCGTCCGCCGTAAATTGCTTTCCCTGGATGACAACAAAAGGAGGAGGGGGCGTGTTTCCGGACGCATTTATGGCCTCGAGTACGGTGACCGTTCGTTGATTTTCCAGACTAAGACCATAAAACTGCACAAACCATGTTAGATGTATACTATCAGGATAGAATTGGTTACAGAACCTACTTCTCGTACGTCTGACGGGATAAAGATAACTTGTCCTTTGGGGGAGCCAACTCGGAACCCGGCCTCATCAAAATTGAACACGTTCCGCCTCTGGATGCCTAGTCGATCAACCGTCGCACGGTATTGAGAAAACCAAGCCACAACGTCCTTTTCCGACTGCGCGGTCATTCGCACAACTGCCAAAGGTTCCGACTTGATCTTGTGGAGGTGATTCTTCTTCCACCAGCCGAGGAACCAGGAGTAAGTCGGCAACCGGCAGTTCGGATCATAGGATCTTTTCAAGCCACGTATAGCTGCATACACTAGGGACATCGTAGGCTGTATTCCAAAAGATAGTAAATCTCTTATGGACTGACGGATCGCGCGGCATTCATGTTCCTGGAGGACTTTATTATGGCCCCCATGTTGTACTGGGCGCGTCAGATGTCCACTGCTAACCCTGGAATAGATCGTACTTCTGTTTACGCCGAACACCCGGCTTGCAGTCGATAGTTTCTCTGAAGGGTTTTCCTTCAGCCACTGCAGTGCTTGTTGCCTTCTTTCGGGTTCGGGCACGGACATATCTGGTCCAGGCATCATGACTGGTGGCGCGCTCGGTTTGGGCATCTGTGTGGCCCTGTCTGCTTCCGGTTCAGGCAGAGTCGCCTCTGCCTGGGGTAACATAGACATTTGTGGTCTAGACGTGGCCGCGTTTGAGTGTGCTGGGCGTTGACGTTTCTCCGATGAAATCCTGGCACGCCTGATTATAGAATAAAGCGTCTGCGGATTTACGCCGAACAGTCGGCTTGCAGTCGTGACTTTTTCTGAGGGATTTGCATTTAACCATTGCACTGCATGTTGCCTTTTTTCGGATTCGGATGCGGTTGGATTCAGCCTATTCAGGGGTATGCCAGAGTCGCAGCTGCGACTGCCGAAGGATTGCATTGTGAACTAATAGCTAATATTGGTCAGGTATCAGGGTGAAAGAAAAGAGGAAAAAGGAAAGCCAGAAGCCAGAATGCGATAGGAAATCTTCTTCGAAGAATCAACGATTCATCGGTCAAAGGAACGGACGTCGGTGAAAGCAGATTGAACATGCTCGATTGAACGATTTTTCAACCAATCAAATACGTACCTAGTTAGGCAAGCGAAGTGGGCCCATCTAACCGCTGGACGTTTCATTATTGGTTGAAGGAATTGTTCAATCGGGCGTTTAAGCTAGCGTACTGTCTTCGGTAGACCCGCTTCATACGCGGGTACATAAGATGATCGTACTGTAAGTCTGTAACTAAGGATCCCCACTAATCGGGTGCTAAAAAATAGATGGTGAGCACCTTTTATTTCAACGACGTTTAACAGTTGACGACCAGCTCTTCGGACTGGCTGCTGCTCAGCAAATAAAGATATCTACTTGTAGCACTGGCATGGGCATTCGGCTGACGGTATCCGCGTTGTAAGCATGGTTTGGCAGCCATCAGTACCAAACTACCAGTAGTATGTACTCGCGTCAAATCTCAGAGACTCAAATCAGTTAACGAAGGTGCGTCAGGAGTCAGGACTCAGGATGCCGCTGCCGGCGCTACACTCAGCCTACAAGTAGATGTATCATGTCTTGAATTCGCTAACCAGTTCTTCAGAGCTTCAAAGTGTCTTCTCCAGTCGCTTCTGAATAAAACCAATCATAAAACATGTTACATTTGAACATACTTAACCAACCTATCAAATATCGAATCATCAATTTCCATACAGAATGGAAAATTACCATGAAACCGGCGAACAGAGTCCAGGGTTGATCAGCGCCACTGCCACTGTCACTGCCATGCGGGGATCAACCAGTAAATGAGAAACAACCATTACTTGGCCACTGCGGGGGTTCAACAATCGTCGAGGTTGATGCCGGTGTACACTTTTACTGGTGACAATGGACTCGATAATCATGTCAATGCATACGACGAATCGACGATGCTGGTGATGAATATGATGAAGATGCCAACTCAAACCCTGCCAAGGTTTGGAAAGGCTAGCGGGAATATCAATGGGCACGGGGTAAAGCCCCAGCTGTAAGGGGAAGATTTTCGGCGCAGATGTCTGGGGTTTCGATGAATATCATGACGCAGGTGTTGGGGCTTGATGGTTCGCACGGGTAGGGGATGCATCCTCTCCAGGTACCTCCAGGTATGCTAATTGATGCTTGCAGCTTATGTTTGTACCTACATATGTCATAGGTAGTGCAGTTACTGCAGGGTGCATATGCGAGAGTAGCTAATATAAGAAAAGATTCTCCTTGCACGCATGTCCATTACAGTTGTAACTTGTCGTGGGTTACCCCTATATGTTGTACGCCCAGGTGTCCAATCCTCTTGGGACACGGCCAGTTTTAAAACGCCTTGTTGTACGGGCCGTTAATTGCTGGCTTTTTCGGCGTGTATGGGCTGTACTATTCGGTTCAGTACGGAGTATATGGCCTTGTCCGAGGCTACGGTGTTGACCTTTCTAGTGCCGATGTTCACTTGCTATGTGTGTTCCTCTTTGATGATACCCGGAGAGACATTCGGCAATTGGGGATACTTCGTTTTGAGGGTTGTCTTCTTTGTTTCAGTAGTCAACTCCACCTCCGGCTCAAGGAGAGCCGGATTCGGGACCTGCTCCATCACCTCCTGGCCATCATTGCCGCTTTCATTCGCTCTCATTGGAATATTTGGCGCAACGGGTGCATATGCAGCAATCCGTATAATTGGAAGACGTGCTCAACCGCTAATAAGCATCAGATACCATGTACTCCGCTTGGTCTATGCTTCTCTAGACCGTCGCGATCCCCTCAATACCGTTTTGGCTACCAGCCAATATGCTTGAATAAGCTTCACAATGTTCGAATTGGAGATTTGTGGGTTTACCCTTCAGTTCTTGTTGACAGCTGGATTGCATATGTACCTCCTCCTCCTCCTCGTCGGCCACAGTCACCGCAGACACCAGAGCAACTTAATCGAAAATCATACGGGCATGGTCCACGGATGGGGATCCGTGCTGATTTAAAATTTGGGAAGTGCTTTTTATGTTGGCGTTGTACGGGTTGGAGCCTCTTGGAGGCACCGAGGCAGTGGTGGAACGCATGGTTCAACTGGAGAAGGCCGCAGGGATGACAATGACCTCACTGTCGACGAAGAGGGGGGAGGGTCAAGTTGTGGGAGGAACAAGGGGGGGGTGGCGAGGTGGGAATATAAGCTTAAGGTTCATGGAAGGCAGCACGGATGAGTCATGGAGTCGGGAAGAGTTTGTAGCGACTTTGCATTGTTTGCGTTATTCACTAGTACTGCGTTCGTTGATTGTGGAAGTGTAACAGAAGAGTCAGTCCATGACGGCGATTCTTATTGGTAAGAACGTTATGATACCGTACTGTAATACAACGTCATCATAAGAAAGAAACCGGAATTTTCCGACCCGGCCCACTCTTACCCACTGCGCTAGACCCACCGCGGAAAACCACGCTAACCCCAGTTTCCGCTAAATCGCTAGCGTGACCGGAGGTGACAGCTCCGAGGGGGGTTTCTTTGCAGGCTAAACCGAAGGCGGTTTAGGCTAATCTGATAGGCTGCAGTCTAAGTGGAGCCTAGCGCACGGCCCCGGATTTTGGGAACAATGGAACGATGCCTGGGGATTTCCTTTTTGGGCGACGAAAGTGCGAGATTTCTGCCTGGTTGGGTTGACTATGATATAATGGTACATTTTATATGGCTATATATATAGGGCTCTCTCATCTTCATCTATTCTGCTACACTGACTCTGTACTATCGCAATTAACACTACCACTGCTGCAACAACTACACTCTACTGAAAAAACTACCACCATGCGACATTTCGATGCCTGGTTGCTTCGCGACCCCTACTCCATCTGGCACTACTACTCTACCGGCCGTCGCTGGCAAGAAACCATCCGCCAGATGATCCTCGACCGTCAAATCTGCGCGCCACCCATTGACCTGGACCTGGACCTGGACAGCATCGTCATGACCGACGGCGACAAGGACCGTCCCGCGGCTCGACCCCCGGTCGACCCATACGCCCGCCCCATTGCCCCCCAAACCCAAAGCCCGTTCCTGAGCAAACTGCCACCCGAAGTTCGCCTGATCATCTACAATTACGTCTTTGGCGACCAAGCCGTCCACCTGGTCCAACTCAAGGGCAAAATCCGCCACGTGCGCTGCCAGAACCAGTCGTCTTCCATCCTCTCCAACCGTTCCTGTTGCCCCGTTTCCACCGCTCGCTGGCGCGCCCATGATGCTCGCGATGAGGCTCATGCTCAGTCTCTGCTTTATCCGCATACCCACGCCGCCCTGCCCGAGTCGCTGAGCAATTCCTCCCTGTCGCTTCTGCGTACCTGTCGTGCTATCTACGCCGAGGCTGCTGATATCCCCTACGACAATATCGCCTTTGACGTCGACGACCTGCACACCTTTATCGCCTTCTCGCTCTCCGTGCACCCGGACCATCTACAGCGCATCAAGCGTCTAACCGTCCAATGGATGCCCGTCTGGCAGCCCATGTCCGGCGATGTCCGCGATTCCTCCATCTTCTCGTATACCCACAACGACCAGCTTTGGATGCTCTTCTGGAACCGCGTCGCCGCGCTTACTGGCCTCCGCGAACTGCGGATATGTCTCGACCTCGGCCGTTTCAGTGGGAATCTCATGGGTGGCGTCATTGGTGGCCAGCGGTTGCATCTCGCCCTCGATGAACCATGGGTTGGGCCGATTCTGCAGGTTCGCGGGCTGCAGTCTTTTGATCTTGGCATCACTGTCAAGTGCGATCGTTATGCTAAGCGAGTTATGGAGGATGATTTGAAGCGGGATACGGTGACGTTGCGTGATCAGTTGAGGCGTATTGTGTGTTCGTCGCCGTCTGAGCCGTTGCCTGGTGTGCCGTGTTTGGCGAAGAAGCCGTGTTCGTCGGATGATCAGCAGGGGAGAAGGGTTAAGCGTCGTCTAGCCATTACGGCGTGATTGCTTGATTGATTTACGGATTTGACGAGATTATGATGACGATTGACGATTGACGATTTGGCTATGACACTTTATGCTGGTTTCTTGTGTTGTTAGCGGAGCGTTCTGATACCCGAATCAGCCTAATTTCTGTATTCTAGATTTGTTTGTAAAATAGGAATGTATCAAAACGTTCATTCATATAAAAATTAACCACATCATTGAATGCCCTATTTGTATGTAGGGCTTCGAGAAACCTGAGGTTAACCAGTTGCCGACACCGCTAACGTTATCCGTTGATAAACCAGTTCGGCCAGCCAGTTGGCCACTATCACCAACGAAAAACACGACAACCACCATGTCCGATCACCACCATAACCACGGCCACGGCCACTGCCACGACGAAGACGGCCATGACCATTCCAGCGACATCACTCCCGCCCAGCAGGACTTGTTATATTCGCACATCAACTTCGATGCCATCACCACCCTGAACGGTAGGCCTACGGCATGCATCAACCACTAGGTACCGTACTGCAAGGATAAGGAAGTGCTAATGAACGATGGAGTAGAATCAACACCGCATTCCGGCGCGGCAATCGTCAAGAAAACATGGTCAGAGCGACTAAACGAATCGCCCGAGTTGGAGAGCGATGCTGATGAGCAGTTACTTATGACGATTCCGTATGTCCAGTCGACCACCACCACCACCACCACCAACCACCAACCACCAACAAACCACACCATACTCCGTACTAACAAAGAATTGAATTCAACAGCTTCACCGGCCAAGTAACCCTCCACACAATCCACCTAAACACGCCCCCAACCCCCTCAGCCCCCAAAACCCTAAAACTCTACAAAAACCGCTTAGACCTAGACTTCCCCTCCGCCACAGAACTAAAGCCCACCCAGACCCTCGAGCTCCCCCGTCCGCCACCGGGGAACGAGGATGTGATTGCGATCAACCTGTCGCGGGCGCTGTGGAATGCGTCGACGTCGGTGACGCTGTTTTTTGAGGATAATTGGGGGACGGATGGGGATGAGGAGGTTACGAGGGTGGGGTATTTGGGGTTTACGGGCAGGTTTTTGGCGTTGGGGAGTGAGGCGGTTAGTTTTGTTTATGAGGCGGCCCCGAATCCGGGGGATCATAAGGTTGTTGAGGGGGTTGGTGTTAAGGGGTTTGGGGGGGATGTTAGGCCGGGGTGATTGGTGTTTTATAAGTTAGTACAGATAGAATCAAATTATTCTTCTATGTCTATATGTCTGTCCTATGTTAACCGCTCACCCGGTAGTACTCCGGTGCGTACTCCAATAAGTACCCCTTTTCGATCTTGGTGATATCCCGGATGAACGTCTTCTCGCCCGTCTGTAATATCTCGTGGAAAATGACCCAATCCGCTCGTCGGTTCTGTAGCACGTAAGCAAGGGAATAATCAGGAAAGAAAAAGGAGAGAGAACACCTACAAACATCAACGAACTCGGATGCGCATACAACGTAAGCCCGCCACTGACCGTCCGAAAACTCCCATCCGGCTGCATCTTGGCCGCATGCGCAAAGTACCCCGTCGTAAGACACCTCTGGATCCGCTCCGGCAGTACGCCCGGGTCCCGGTCCCGCCGCAGCGACTCATCAACAGCAATCCCAAACCGCTCCAGATACCGCTTCAACTGGGCCCGAATGCTCACCGCGCGCTGCAGAGAGCGGTAATTCAGCCGGTTGTCGCGACACCATTTGGGATCCTTCTTGCCCCCCGTCACGAACGCCTGGTATGCGTTGAGGTAGGTTAGGTGGTCGCCTTCTTCGACCGCGAACTTCCTGCGACTGCTCTCTGCGGCTTTCCTGTCGCCGCCCTCGTGCTGGACCCAGATGGAGCCCTGGAGGCTGACCATGGCCGCTATGCTTAGGATTTCGCTTAGACAGCCGAACTGCGGCGCGGTGAGGAGGACCTTGGCCATCATGGGGTCGGTTGAGAGTTCGGCCATTCGCATGCCGAGTGGTTTGCTGAGTTTGCCGTAGTCGTCTACCGCTCCGAGGGAGTAGAGGAGTTCTAGTGCGCGGATTACCAGTTCCGCGGGCGGTGGTGTTAGGAAGTCGAAGCGGACGATGTTGTCTATGCCGAGTGCCTTGAGTTGCATTATCACCGGTGCTAGATTGGATCGCTGGATTTCGGGGACTGTGACGTCGGGTAGTTGTTCGTATGCCTGCTGTGTGTAGAGGTGGAAGCATTTGCCGGGTTTGGTTCTCCCTGCTCGTCCTGCGCGTTGCGTTGCTGAGGATTTCGAGATGGGCACCGCTGTTAGGGTCTCGATTCCACTGCTCGGGTTGTAGGCTCGGAGTTTGGCAAAGCCGCAGTCGATCACGTAGACGATGCCGTCTATCGTTACCGATGCTTCTGCTATGTTGGTCGACACGATGACTTTTCGTGTGTTCTCTGGTGCCGGCTCGAATACGTACATTTGTTGCTCTGTTGTCAGTCCGGCGTACAGTGATAGCGGTAGTACCCCTGGTGCTCTCGGGTGAAGTGACGCTGCCCTCTCCGTGATCATCTGGACGGCTGTGTCGATTTCCTCTCGTCCTGTTAGGAAGATCAAGATGTCGCCCTCTGCCTCTTGCGTGTGTATGTCAAACACAGTCTTCACCGCTCGTTCAACGTAGTCCTCTGCCGGCGATTCTAGGAATAGCATGTCAACCGGGTACATCCTGCCTTCCAGACTGATGATCCTCCCAACCTTCCCACCAATCTGGCCCGGCTCCGCGTCGGGTTGGAATTCATCGCCCGCGAAAAAGCGGAGAAAGTCCTCGGCCTGCAACGTAGCACTGCTGACCACGATCCGGAGCTCGGGGCGCTTCTTCATAATCTTCTTCAAGATCCCCAGAAGCACGTCCGTGCTGAGAGATCGCTCATGGGCCTCGTCAACCATGATCACCGAATACCGGGACAGAAGAGGGTCTACGAGGGCCTCTCTGAGCAGCATTCCGTCTGTGAGGAATTTGATCCTCGTTGCTGCTGAGGTCACGTCCTCGAAGCGAATCGAGTAGCCTACTTCTTCCCCGAGCTTACTGCGCATTTCCTCTGCCACCCTGGTCGCGACGGTTGTGGCCGCTACTCGACGTGGCTGGTTTACTCATGACTGTTAGTTACTCTGCTTCTATGCCGTATGCCGGGGTTTATGAGTTACCTGAGTTACTGCTATGACGCCCCCATTTGCACACCATCCGGCCTGGTCGAGATATTGCGGTAGCTGCGTCGTCTTCCCGCTTCCTGTCTGTCCGATGACGACCGTCACGGGATACGTCTCGATGAGATAGAGTAGACTCTGCTTATGTCGCGCGATTGGCAGTAATGCTGCTGGTTTGTACAGCGCTGGGATAAAGGAAGTTGGTAGTTCCAACTCTGATGCCATTCTTGCAGCCTTTTGCTATCAATTCAATCGATTTCAATGTTGTTGTGGCTTAAATGGCTAATGCCGCCTTTTTGACGAGAATTTATGCGACTCCGACGGTGTCTGCAGGCGATGGCGGCGATGCATGTCGGTGTTTCTTGTCAATTGCTTCTGAAGGACCCGATCATGTTACTTATTAGGGGTTCTTGAGAATTTCCAGACCGTCTTCCACTTTCAAGAGTATCAAAAGTAGTTCAGACTTCATGGCAGAGGAAGAGGAATCTAAATATATACTCGCACGTGACTTTCAATACATGGTTACCTAGCGGTAATGACGGTAATAAGTTACGGCGCATGACATCCCCGAATTCATCCTCGTCTTCGCCCCAGTCAAGAAATAATTGTTTCTTTTCTTGATCGAGATATAGTCAGTGTATTCCATTTTTCTGAACGAGAGTCGCGGAAAACACCCTTGACAGGACCCCTACAATGGCGGGAGAAGAGAAAACAGTAGGTTGACAGATTTCCAATCTCCCTGATATGTACGTGAAATACGATGGATGAACGCTCACTCGGCCATAGACCACCCTCACCATACCACCGTCCGAACCAAAACCAGAGTCGCCGACAACCGCGCACCCGCTAGATTTCAACGATGAACCGCAGGAACAGGGTACCTCCCCCCCGCCAACCGCCGAGCAGCAACAGGACACGCCCGAGACTCGGCCAGCGTTACCCCCCAAACCGCCGAGGCCGTTGAGTCCGCGACAGAAAGCAGAGAACACGCTAAAGGAGGCCTTCCCGACCATCGAACCGTCTGTTGTGAGAGCTGTGCTGGTAGCTAGTGGGTGGAATTTGGAGCGAGCTTTTCATGCATTGCTTGGTTCGTGGTGACTATTCACTGTCTGCTTTGCTGCTTATGTGTGAGAGGGTTAGCATGGTTGGTTGGTTGGTTGGTCGACTGACTCGTTATGCTTGCGCCCGTTGCGGCGCTTTTATTTTTGTTCTTGTAGGAATGACCGATCCGAATTCGCAGGAGGAGATTCCGGAGGAGACGCCGCCGCCGAAACCTCCGCGGCCTGCTGCGCAGAGGCAGTTGGAGGCGGATGAGCTGTATGCTCGTCAGCTTGCGGAGCATTATAATAGCGCGCCGCGCCGGGTGCCGCGACGTGATTGGGAGGAGGATGATGAGTACGAGTACCGGCGAAGGAGGGACGGGTATGATTCGGAGGATAGGGAGTATAGCTTTTTTGATGGTGTGTTGAGTTGTCAAACTGCGTTCTCTCGTACGGTTACTAACTGCGATATGTCCCAGATGACCTCCCTGTCATTCGAGACAATATTCGCAAGGGTTTTCAAGATACCCAGACCAAGGTCAACTCATGGGTACAAGGTCTTAGGAAGAAGCTCGAGGGTGAAGAGTCGGATGACGCCCAGGCTAGTCAGGGCCGGCGGTCCCCAGGTCTACCACGACAGAGCGGAGAATTGGGCCGTGAATTTAGCCGCCGCAGTGTCGACAACGAGCGTTATGATGCAGACCACCAACTTCTGAGCGATGACTTTGCTTCTCTTGAATTAAAGGATACAGAGGGTTGGTTCTTTCTTCTTTTCTTCTTCTTTTCGCTATCCCCGTATCATAATTTCTCATTGCTAACCTACATATAGCACCCCCACCACCCCCTCCAAGACCCCTGGCAAACCCCAATTTATACAAATCCAAATCTTCTTCACCGGACCGACGAAAGGTGTCCTTCCACGAAGGACCACCTGTTGAAATTGGTACTCAGGATACACCTGAACGCGCCAAGCAGACGCCACCACCCCCTACAGGGGCCAAGTCGAGCAAATGGCAACCGTTGGCCGCTGTCGATCCGTCACCGGTCGACGAACATGACCCGTTTAGTCTTGGGGACAGTGATGACGAGAAAGATGCGAAGGGGAAGGAGCATGATCATGGCGAAGGGAAGGGTCAGGCGAAACATGATACGGAGAGTGAGAGTAAGCCTGAGGGTTCGGGGAAGTGATGGGGGGTTGTTGTCCATAACTGATTGTTTATTTCATTAATTATATCCCTTTGAAGTCGTGATGCGCAGGATTGATGTTGATATAACTATCATAATATGGTTCAGATATATTCGAATAAACCAAACCAGGGTATCTCAAACACTCAAAAAACATTCAACCCAACCACCATCCTCACCCCCGACCTCCCAGGCGCATAATAATCCCCCACCTCCTCCCTCCCCTCAAACCCACACCTCTGATACAAAGCCCTAGCACCCACCCGATCCCTATCTACCCAAAGCTGCACAAACTGACACCCCTCCCTTTCCAACCGGCGCAGGATGTAGTCCATCAACGCTCGCCCAATCCCCCGTCGGCGGTAAGACTCCGCGACGCAGAGTTTGTGCAGCAGGGCGACGCTTTTTTGGCGGACGTAGACTGCGTATGCCAGGATTTGTTGTTGTCGTTGCTGCTGTTGTTGTTGTGGTTGTTGTGGGGTGTTCTTTTTGGTGGAAGCGTTGGCGTTGTTTGTAGTCTCGGTGGCAGTGGTGGTGTCGTCGACAACAAAAATAACCCTCGTGTTGGGCTTCTTCTTCCAATGGTCCGGGGTGAAGGCGTAGGCTTCGTTGGTTGGGAAGGTTTTCTTTTCGATTCGGGCTATTTGGGTTAGGGTGGTCAGGGCTTGGGGGTGGGGGAGGGTGTTTAGGTCTGTGATGCGGATGTTGGGGGGTTCTTTTGGTTTGTTTGGGGATTGGAATTGGGATTGGGATTGCATTCTTTCTTGTCTTTCTTTTTGGGGTGTTGTTGGTTGCTTTTGATCGTTCATTATTATGGTGCACTGTCGTGTGGTGTGGTGGTGTGGTTGAGATTGTAAGATACAGTACTCCGTACAAAAAGAGTACGTATAGTACTGTAATAATACATTCTGTATGTAATATATCAAGTGAATTACTGTAAAGTGTAAACCCCCCGTACTTTGTACTGAGACAGCAACACGTATGTAATTTTAGCCGCCAAGCCCCACACCACACCACACCACACAACCCCACGATCCAGTCCCGATCAGCAAGCAAAAAAACATAGCAAGCCGCGCAAGACGCTCTGATAAATAACGACATCCATTTCACGACGTAATATCTTCCATACAGACTGCAGTCTACTACTGCACTGGTTTGTCGGGACGGGTCGAGGTCTGAAGTTCTATCATAGCTTCTCAGGACGAATTGAATTGGTGTGTATCACGCAATTCATATCCCACGGCGTACACTGTACAGATACCGGTATTGAGGGAGTGCAGCCTAGCACGTCTTCATTGATACAACGTGCGACAGTGACTGCGGCGCGATCTGGTGGTTTCATTATATCGATGATTTCCGATTCCGATTCCGATTCGCAGAGACAAACATAGCAAAGCAGAGCGATTGGCAGTCGAAACAGTCCAGACTGGTCAAGACAGTCGTCGTCAAGTCAAGAAAAAACATAGAAAGAAGAGAAGAGAGGAATATGCCTCCTCCTCAGACATCTGATAAACGTCAGGCCGCGCGCGAGGTCATTGACATCCTACATGAGATTTCGATATTGCTTGTGCGTATATTCATCAATGATACTTCTTTTTGAATCCTGGAATCGACTGGGACTGTTACGGGCTGAGCTAATGTGTTATATCTAGAATACGAATCTGAACCGAACAGAGCTTTCTCTCTGCGTTTCGTTGATTGAGAATGGTGTTAATCCTGAAGCTCTTTCTGTGAGTTTTGGTAGTGGCTCGTTGTTGTTGTTGTTGTTGTTGTCAGTGGGGAGATTGATGGTAGAAACTGACAGTTTTCTCTGCTGATATAGACGATTATTAAGGATTTGAGGAAGGGTGGTGTTCGAAGTGAGCATATTGAGATGGAGTGATTGATGAACCGTCAATATGGCGGTTACTTTTCTCGGAAGAAACTTCATGTTAGATTGTGAGCTGCTCTCTTCTTCTTCGACCAGTCGGTCGATATTGACGACTTCCACTACTCGAGAAGTCACTATTTAGCATAGCCATCGGAGTTTGGGGGTTGTTTTCGGGTCTGGGGAAAGGTATGGTTACGGTGTACAGGCAATGGTCTTTAATGGTTCATGTTCCCTCGAATATTCCGAACAAGTCTTTACATACTGGAGCATTTTGTTGGTTCCTCGCAATCCATACGTCCTCATACTTGAATTAGGTATAACCGACACTGACCAGTGACCACCGAGAGTCTGAGATTGATATGAAGTTGCCATTGAGTTCGTGAAAGGTGGGTGGTGGGGGCAGGGGCTGGTCAGTGTTCGATCTTGATTCAGACGGCCACCCGAGATACTACTACTGGCCTACTGGCGGGAGACGGGATCGATTGAGTATGTAAACATTGATTCATTGGCAAATCATGAGGCGAGTTTTATGTCAACATCAGTTGGTATAAATCCGGATGAAGTCGAGATTCAGGATTGTTCCAACTTGTATTTTGGTTGGCGTTGATGACATGATATGGGATACTGCACCACCTCAGTCTGTACATACTTGCTAATGCAGCATGCTTCTAAGTTCTGCTGTTGATGACTCTGAAGAGGTTTGATGACTGTCTAATCCATACAATAAGATGCTTAAGATGGTGAGAACAGTCTGAACAGACTCTACTACAGAGTCAGTACCTTTGTCGAGTCCATAGCCATGTGACATGATTGATACGTACCGAGATATCGCCCGTTGTTCCTTATTCCTTATTCCTCAGGCCACCAGCAACCTTCTTCTCCCAGCACGCGACTAGAAAATCTCTGCAAGGCTTCTTTTTTCTTTCTTTTTTTCTATTTTTCTGCCAGGAGAATAATTCCTCTGGTAACTATTTAACTCTTCTTATTTAACTACTTAAACAGGAAATATCTAAAGAATACAAGTTCGTCTCCCCACCAAAACTATACTACTAACTATCCGTACTGCCGTTCTGCTGGTTCTTCCCGCATGCCCTTGCCCTCACCACTAACTAACTCATCATTCCCACTCAAACCTTTCCCTCCTCCTCTTCCTCTTCTTCCCCCCTACCAAAAGTCCGTCGAATCTCTCTGAATTCCTCTTCTTCTACTGTTTCTTTTGCTTATGTGCCTTTCTCGTTAGCTTCTCCTCCTGAATTACTCGCGACTTGCCGGAAATCATGGGCCAAACTCTATCACAGCCTGTAATTGGCAAGGTAAGTCACTTACTCGTCTTTTCGCCTCCTCCTCCTCCTCCTCCTCCTTTCCTCGCCCTCAGCGCTTTTTCTCTTCCTCGAGTTTTCTTTCGCGCAGAATCTCCTATATTCTGCTGTGTTTTCTCTTGTCTTTCATTCTGTTGTCCCATTGTTTTGATTTATGCATATATACATATAAATCACATCATACGCTTGTGTTCTTCCTTTTTTTTTTTCGCTATGAACGAATTCCCCCTCATTACTCGGCTGTTGCCTCTCCGTGTCCCGTGCTCCGCCTATATATATATATATACACTTCATCGCTTTCGTGATATAAAACAACTTCCACCGCGGCTTGCGTTGCCTATTGTCTCCTTCCGATCTAGCTAACCGCTCGGGTTATTGTTGCGATTTTATAGAAATCTTCGCAGGGCGAAGATGAATGTTGCATCTATGGCGTCTCCGCCATGCAGGGCTGGAGAACCACCATGGAGGATGCCCATGCTGCGGTGCTAGATCTTCAAGCAAAGTTTGGCAAAGACTCGCCGAAACCTACCGAACCCGATAAGCGTCTTGCCTTCTTCGGTGTATACGACGGACATGGTGGTGATAAGGTGGCTCTGTTTGCCGGGAGAGACGTCCACAGCATTGTGGCAAAGCAAGAGTCCTTTGCCAGAGGTGATGTCGAACAGGCCTTGAAGGACGGTTTTCTAGCTACGGATCGGGCTATCTTGGAAGGTTCGTGGACGCTTGCTTGCTCTTGGGGTTCCGACAGAAGCCGCTTCGCTTTCACCGTCTTGGCAACTAGGTTTTGATGACTAATTCGTCTGTATAGATCCAAGTTATGAGATGGAAGTCTCCGGTTGTACGGCTGCCGTGAGTGTGGTTTCGAGAGAAACGATCTGGGTCGTATGTTCTTCCTTTCCAATTCGACTCCTTCATTCTGTTCTTCTCTTCTTCTCCCTATTCCACCGGTTGAAATTGAAACTAAATATGGCCAATACATTCTGCTTGAATAGGCCAATGCTGGCGACTCCCGCGCTGTACTAGGTTCCAAAGGCCGAGCAAAGCCTCTTTCTTTCGATCATAAGCCACAAAACGAAGGTCCGTGGCTTATATTATCACTTTTTTGTTTTCTTTGGGGTTCTGTGCATTCTGATGCGGTATGAAATAGGCGAGAAAGCACGTATCAGCGCCGCTGGTGGTTTCGTTGACTTTGGCCGTGTCAATGGTAACCTCGCCTTGTCTCGTGCCATTGGTGACTTCGAATTCAAGAGAAGCCCGAAACTATCTCCCGAGCAGCAAATCGTGACTGCATACCCCGACGTGACGGTTCATCAGGTAACGGATGAGGATGAATTCCTGGTTATTGCGTGCGACGGTACGTTTGATTATTTCCAATACGAGAAGCCCGAATAACCACTCGAGACTTCTTATAACGTGTCGCTGATTGTATTCTTGTTTCTTATATGACAGGAATTTGGGATTGCCAGAGTTCCCAGAGCACCATTGAATTCGTACGACGAGGCATTGCGGCCAGACAGGACCTCCAGCAGATCTGTGAAAACATGATGGATAACTGTCTCTCCACGAACTGTGAGACCGGCGGTGTAGGATGTGACAACATGACCATGGTGATTGTTGGCCTTTTGCATGGCAAGACCAAGGAGGAATGGTATAATCAGATCGCAGACCGAGTTGCTAAAGGCGACGGTCCTTGCGCTCCTCCAGAATATGGTAAGTCTGATGATGGAGCTCACGCACTTGAAAAATTCCTATTGACTCAACGGACGCAGCCGAATTACGTGGCCCTGGAATCCGTCAACATTTCAGGCTATCACCGGAAGATTATGAATATGATGTTGACCGAACACGTGGCTTTAGCGTCCGCTCTGGCAGAATCATCCTTCTCGGAGACGGTACCGAAATAACGACGGAGCAACAAAGCGAGGACGAGCTATTCGACCAATCGCCCGACAGGGTTTCTGTGGATCATGTCCCACAAGATCAACCCGAAACTACGAGAAATGAGCGTGAGGGGACTCCGGCACCCCAATTGACAAGCGACACTCCGTCCCAAACTAGCGAAACGCCGTCTGGCGAGACTTCTGAATCGAATATACCCCCTTCAGCCGCGATTAATGGCACTACCGAGACCCCGGCCGAAGCACACCAAGAGAAACACACCTCTTCGTAGCTGTGGCGGCCCTCCCTTCCACCTTCCCCCTCCCTTATTTATCTTTGGTTTTGGGCTTTTGGTTTCGAAGATGGTTCCTGTTATCGTACGATTTGTTTGTCTTCAACACACAGAACCGTGTGTTTCTCTTATTCAATCACCTTTTTTCTTTTATCTAACTTATCCGCTGTCAGCACCGGGGCTGTGAGTAATGGGAATACAACGGAACTGTTTCGATTCTCGGCCTTGTCTGACCGTCCTGTCATTACAGGTAAGGAACCTGGTGCTGCATGCGGCTGCGGTTTTTCAAGCGAGCCTTATGAGAATACGTCTGTTCTTTTTTTCTTCTTCTTTCTCTTTTTGCTACTTTTTTATACCTCATAAACACAACACAATGCCGATCGTGCTATGGTCCTCTGTTCACGCGAACTTTCATTTCTCAATTCTCTATTCATCACCTATTTAATCCCGATTCTACCAACCTCTCTCCCTGCATGGCTAAGATGCGGGTTGTGTGAATAGCGCGGGCTCATCCGGTATGGGACCCATTGACCATTTAAGCTACCGGAATCGGAAAGATAGGAGGAATGATATGGGCCTCCGAATGGAATGGAAATGGATACTGATAATATTGTGCACTCACCAAGGAATTGAAACGGTACCTCAATCTATGGACATCAGGCATTCATCTTATTTCTTCTCCTCTTTTCACTCTAATCTGGGCTGAAATAGCATTTGACGTGTTTTGTCGTGTTTTGTCGTGTTTTGTTGTTGTTGTTGTTGTTGTTGTCGGCATTGAAGCATAGTTTACGTTGCCATTGTAATGGGCGAGCGGCGTACTAATTTATTACCGTTGAGGTTGATAGATGGTCAGGTGTATGTAAGAATGTTACAGTACCATACCATACGTGACATACAATTAAGTTACAGGACATAACGGTTACAAAACGATACCGCGGGATCGAAGGAGGTTCCACGCAACGTCGTCATAGATTACGGAGAACGATCCAGTCGGTCTTGGCGGAGAATAATCTCCCCGACTTCTCCTTTCTTTTCTTTTCTTTCCGTCCTTTTTCTCCTTATCTTTATCTCTCTTCTTCAACGAACGTCAACCGGCCGACTGGATGCTACAATAATATCGCCTTCTTTCGCAGCGTTCAATTCCCATCCCAGAGAACTACTCCGACCGTCATGTCGTCGCCGTCAGCAGCATCTATAAAACGAAAGAGGAGCTTCTCCCAACAACAACAGCAACAACAACAACAACACCAGCCATCCACGAATACCCCCAGCACAGAACTCCTCCAACCCTCATCTCGAGACGCTTCTGGCGAGGACGGCGAAGACTCAACCAGTTCTCAACCCTCACCCAACACGCACAAACAGCCACAGCCCCAGCCCACTGATACTGCAAGCAACGTCAACGTCCCGCCTTCGAAGCGAGTCCGAAAAACCCCCGGCGATGGCCACAGTCACACGCACGCCTCCAATGGTACGGTAGACCAGTCGTCGATAAGCAGGAAAGATCCAGGCGAGCCGTCGGAGACGACGGATGGGAGCGATGACGTTGTCGCGAAACAACAGTCGAGGGGGCGACCTGGGTTACAGATAAAGCCGCCTGTTGGTCCGGTTGCTGAGGATGATGTTGACGTTGATGTTGATGGAGAAAAGCAGCAACAGCAGCAGCAGCAGGAAGAGAGGAAGATTCAGCCGCCTGTGATTGGGAGGTTGCAGGATCCTGTTGGTTATCGGACTAATCCGCCGCCTGTGGGAAGGCCGGTTCGTGTTTATGCGGATGGGGTGTTTGATTTGTTTCACCTTGGGTATGTTATTTTCTCTGTTTCTCTTTGGGTTTCTTATGTATATGCTTTTTACTCTATTTTCTACTTGAATTTGTGTGGTGATTTGTCATCTGGTCCGTTCGAGTCGCTGATAACGTCTTCCTATATCAGTCACATGCGACAGTTAGAACAGGCCAAGAAAGCTTTCCCAGAAGTGCATCTCATTGTCGGCGTGACCGGCGACGGTGATACCCACGAACGCAAAGGTCTGACCGTCCTGAGTGGCGCTGAGCGAGCGGAAACTGTCCGCCACTGCAAATGGGTCGATGAAGTAATCCCGAACTGCCCGTGGGTGATGTCGCCCGAATTCTTGGATGAGCATAGAATCGACTATGTAGCACATGACGACTTACCCTACGAGGCTGCCGAAGGAGACGATATCTATGCTCCCATCAAGGCTCGAGGGAAATTCCTGGTAACCCAGAGAACTGAGGGTGTCAGTACGACTGGTGTCATCACCAGGTATGATTTTTCTTCCTTGATTTTTAGTATGTGATTTGCAAAGACCAAGTTGGTAACCATGCCGATTGCTTGTACAGAATTGTCCGCGACTATGACCAGTACATCTCCCGTCAATTTAAGCGGGGAGCGTCCAGACAGGAGTTGAACGTCTCCTGGCTCAAGAAAAATGAGTTGGAAATCAGACGCCACGTAACGGAACTTCGAGACAACATCCGCAACAATTGGACGACCACGGGTCAGGAGCTGGGCAGAGAACTTCGACAGCTGTGGCAGAACAGTCGACCCAACAGCCCAGCCCCCAGCGCGAGGAACAGTATTGATGGCAACGCGCGCGGTGGAATGACTAGCCCAACGGCTAACAAGAGTCATCTGTCGCGAGTGGAAGGGTCGTATCGCCCAGAGAGCCCTGCAGGGCCTGGACGGAACGAGGATTTTGCAACAGGGTACAGTTTAGGATTGATTGGTGGTGTTAGAGCATGGGTTCGTCATTCGTTGCCCTTGTGGTTTTGTTTTTTGGCATTTGAGATTATTATACAGCGAGCTAATATGGATTGAATTAACCAGATGATGCGCAGCCGTCGGTCCCTCTTTGAAACCAGTCGGCCACAATCGCCATCCGATATCGAGGAAGAGGGACACGAATCCGATGCCCATAACGGCAACGATCATGGCGCTGCACCTGTATCGGCGGAAATTGAGACCAGGACTGACGCCAACACGGATTCGAGGCAAACTTAATTGACGACGACATGCTCTTTACTATTTTTACGAAGTTTCGTTCGTAGAGATAGTAAAGAGCATGTCGTACGCGAAGCCGGGATTGGCAGTTCATTTTCCCTTACGGCCAGTGTCGCCATGCGTTCCACGCTCATACAGACATGGTATGTAAGTCATTAATCAATGAACCTTGAAGTCTGCCGTGAATCGAGAGACTGGGAGGAGAGAGAAAGAAGGAGGCGCAGAGACAGACGAAACGAGATTGAACAAAGCAGAGAAAAAAAAGAAGAAAAAGAAAAAAATACATAAAAAATAAGGGAGAAAGAGAGAAAAAAAAAGTTGCAATGAATTGAATTGTTCATTCCTCTTCATTGAACCCTCTTTCTTACTCTTCCAACTTCTTCCTCAGGTGCATCAGGCGTTGTTTATGTTCCTTTTTTTCCTTCAATTTATTGACATGAAAACTGAAGGACCGAAGTACATATATATTCTGTACCCGCTTTGCTTACGTTTATTTACTGCTATTTTATTCCCCCCGGTCTGGACAGTTTTTCGAGCCTAGGATTGTCGTTACATCTTTTAATCATTACCAGTTGACGACCAGATTGACCTGATACCAAGAGAGATTGAAAGAAAGGAAAGGAATCGACGTGGATGATTGATCGATTGTGAATGCCGTTACATAGCCAGCAGATTGACCATTTGTTTGTCACCTGTCATGCCATTTGCCTGCCTGCTTGTCAAGAACATAGCAAGGTTACACATTGAAACTGGGATATAGCCTGGGCATTATGTTATCGTTGACCGACGGAGAACGGGACATGGTATTCTCTTTATCTAGCGGGAGAAAGAGATGAACTTACGAACGAACGAGCGAACGAACGAACGGAAGAATCAGTCCTCTTCGGGAGATGGGGAGCTCTCTCTCTCTCTCTCCCTCTCTCTCTGTCTTGCTTGTGCTTGCTTGACAGGTAAATATCAATCAGTCAATCTAATTGTCGTTACTGTACAGCCTGGCATGGAATGGGACCAATATGGGTACGGTTTACATATCAATTGGTATACCATGGAGTCAATGACTTGGTGTTGTGTTATGTTACTTTACTTGAACTACGGAGTACATTGATGTCGTTGATATCATACTCATTGAAACTGCGCTGGACATATTCATTGAACATTACGGGGAGAATGATGATTGATATGTAGTGATCGTGTTTCGAATGTTGGTTTTCAATGTTATTGGTTTAGTTTAGTTGAAGAGTATATACGCGGCATGGTTGAATGGAGTTGTCTGCTTTTTCGAATTCAAGTCGTTTGGGTCAATTTGTTATTAGGATGAGCTCCCAGTGCCAAGTCCGATGTGACCAAAGCCAGTCTTGCCGGGGGAGGTCAGCAAGCTGCTTCAGTCACAGCTTTCGTAGTGGTACTAGCGGCTGGCGGACTGAAGCGACGATGTCTGGGAGTTGGAATTAGGTATTCGAGATATGGAGTATGAGTGAGTGACATCAACTCGTCACAAATGGATATAAATAAAGCACTGGACGACCACCTGGTGGTGCACGTATCTTCATCATCCCGGCGATAGAGCGGCCTCAAAGGCGTACAGTAGTCGGTCGACGTGAACAGTTCGACGGACGAAGAACAGACAAAGAGACGAAGAGCGCTATATCACGCAGCTAGAGCAGCTGTTGCTTGTTCTTCTTCTCTGGTCTGAGCTTCTTCCTCTCTTGCGCTCTGCACTTCTTCTTCTACTTCTTCTTCTTCTTCTGTCTTTGCCCTTTGCGCTGCCTCTTCACGGCGTAGTTCAGAGGTTGGCGGTTTCGGCAGCACAACAGGAACAGGAGGAGGACCTTCCACTTCGCGTTGCAAACCGGCCAGTTCATCTTCGACCTCGTCTTCGTCCTGATTCGATAGACGACCCGCGAGCATCTGGCTGACTTCCTATATTCATATCAAAGATACATGGTTAGCATATAACAATAACCAAATAAGCCCCAAATCCACGCACCTCCTGATAAGCCCTCGCCTCCTCCGTCTCCCCCATCAACCTCTCCACCCCATCAATCCCGCCCATCTCCGCATGAATCGCCCCCAACACCCTCGCCCCCTGCTGCAACCCAAACAGCACATCCTTCTGCACCACCGCAAACTCCACCTGGCCCGTCAGCTGCTCCAGCTGCGCCAGCTGCGCATCCGTCTTGGTCAGCAGTGACTCCTGGAATTTCTTGCGGCGCAGGGCGAGGAGGGCGCGGGCCCGGGCGCGCGCGCGGTCGTTGTTTTCCTTGTTGTTGTTGTTGGTGTTGCTCTGCGCGAGGCAGGTTTTGGCGATTGCGGTTTCGCGGGTTGTCAGTGCGAGGATGCGTTTTTGGTAGGCGTGGAGTTTGTCGCGTTGGTTTTTGAGGTCGAGGATTGCTCTGTTTGTGTTAGTGGTTGTTTTCTTTTTTGATATGGTTGTGGTTTGGAGATGGGATATGCTCACCGGTCTTGGGCCGAGATCCTGCGGGAACTGTTCACGTTGCCCATCTCGGGCGCATCATGTCATTCTCGTTGAAGTGTTGAGATGTTGATGTTGTTTCCGATGATATGTTATCTCGTCTGTATTGTACTGTACGAGTATTGTAATTATGCTTCCATATTACCATACAATTAGCTTCTATTTAACCGTCCAATTAGAAGCGTTGATATTGTTTCCGCCGGAGAATTGCTTTTCCGGATAAATTTATCGCGAAAATCAATCGATCTTCGTCTTTTCAATGTTTGCGATGACTTTATATCTTCTTATATCTCACTCCAGGTATATTGAAGAGAAGCATAAAGCAGCGGCAAGCTCAGAGGAATCGCAACCGCTGCATCACACACAATGGCCCCCCGAAAGCGCGGAGGAAGACCAACCCTCAGCCACAGCCTCGACCGAGACGTAAGTCAAGAACCAGAACAAACCCAACCAAACCCTCCTAATAAAATAATATAATATGATACTAACTGCTCGCTTACAGGTCTACCAAGTCGTGCGCAAGATCGTCGACGACCAGTCCGAGACCAACGGACCAATACGCCTCTCGGTACCCGCCATTTACGAGAGCATCAAGCGGTCGAATTCGAGTCTGAACAGGAAGCCCAAGAAGCCGCTGGAGGATAGTCTGGAGCGGGTGTTGGAGGTTGTTAAGGCGGATTTGGGCGACGAGGAGGAGGAGGAGGATTCGGTGGAGGGGAATTTTGAGGGGTTGGAGGAGGAGAGTGGTGCTGTTCCGGTATGTTGGGTTGTTTCCTTCGTCCTCTTTCTTTCTCCTGGCCATTGCAGTGGTCTGATCCGATTAGGAATCGAATGGCGTCAATAGGAGTATCGTTGGTATGTGGTCGACGAATACCAACACCAAGTCTGCGACTTCTGCGCAGAAATCTGGCGCGTCGAATGGTGCAGATAACGGAGGTTCCACGACTACCTCGACTGCAAACAAGCGACGACAAAACGGAGGCGAATCGGTATCGAAACGGCGCAAGGCCGAAAGCACCATTGACAGATCACCCCCGACACACCTGAACCTGGCAGACTTGGGTGGACTCGATGATATAATTCAGGACATGGGAGATCTACTGGTCTTACCAATGACTCGGCCGCAGGTTTATCTGGCGTCGAACGTGCAGCCGCCGCGGGGCGTTTTGCTGCATGGACCGCCGGGGTGCGGGAAGACGATGATCGCGAATGCGTTTGCGGCGGAGCTTGGGGTGCCGTTTATTGCCGTGTCGGCGCCGTCTGTGGTATCAGGCATGTCGGGGGAGTCTGAGAAGGCGCTACGGGAGCATTTCGAGGAAGCCAAGAAGATTGCGCCGTGTCTCATGTTCATCGACGAGATTGACGCGATAACGCCGAAACGGGAGAGTGCGCAGAGGGAAATGGAGAAGAGAATCGTTGCGCAGTTCCTCACGTGTCTGGATGACCTGGCGCTGGAGAAGACGGATGGGAAGCCCGTTATCGTCCTGGCTGCTACTAATCGTCCGGATAGTTTGGATCCGGCGCTGCGGCGTGGGGGCAGGTTTGATAAGGAGATTAATATGACGGTGCCGTCTGAGGGGATGAGGGAGCAGATTCTGCGGGCCCTTACGCGGAAAATGCGCTTTGCGGACGATTTGGATTTCAAGACTCTGGCGCGGAGGACGCCCGGCTTCGTTGGTGCTGATCTTAACGATCTGGTCTCTACTGCTGGTTCTATTGCGATCAAACGATACCTGGACATCCTGAAGTCTCACACAGGCGAGGAAATGGAGATTGAAGACACGGACGAAATTAACCCTAAAGTCAAAGAGCTACGACGACTCATCGCCCACGCCAAAGAAGCGCCCCTCGGCGACGAAATACAGACAATACTCGTGTCGAACGAAGACTTCCTAACCGCCCTCCCCAAGATCCAGCCGTCCTCGAAACGCGAAGGCTTCGCCACAATCCCCGACACAACGTGGGAAGACATCGGCGCGCTCAGCGAAATCCGCGACGAACTCGCCACGGCCATCGTCGAACCGATCAAAAACCCCGACCTTTACGCCAGCGTCGGCATCACGGCCCCCACCGGCGTCCTCCTCTGGGGTCCCCCAGGCTGCGGCAAAACCCTCCTCGCCAAAGCAGTCGCCAACGAATCCCGCGCCAACTTCATCAGCGTCAAGGGCCCCGAGCTGCTCAACAAGTTCGTCGGCGAGTCCGAACGCGCCGTCCGCCAGGTGTTCGTCCGCGCCCGCTCCTCCGTTCCCTGCGTCATCTTCTTCGACGAACTCGACGCCCTCGTGCCCCGCCGCGACGACACGCTCTCCGAAGCCTCCGCCCGCGTCGTCAACACCCTCCTCACCGAACTGGACGGCCTCGGCTCCGACTCCGATCGTCACGGCATCTATGTCATCGCCGCCACGAACCGTCCGGACATCATCGACCCCGCCATGCTCCGTCCTGGGCGGCTCGAGACGCTCCTTTTCGTCAACCTGCCCAGTCCTGCCGAGCGTGTGGATATCCTCGAGACGCTTGTGCGGAACATCTCGATTGAGTTCTCTGACGACCTGAGGCGGTTGGCGGAGGGGTGTGAGGGGTATAGCGGGGCGGATTTGGGGAGTTTGCTGCGTAGGGCGGGTTATTCGGCTATTAAGCGGAGGGATGGGATTCGGTTCCAGGACTTTTTGGCTGCGAGGGAGTTTGTTCGGCCGAGTGTTTCTGATCTTAAGAGGTATGAGCGGTTGAGGAGGGATTGGAGTCAAGGAAGGGTTTGACTTTTTTTTTTTCCTACTATGTTTTTGGTCGGTTTATATAGATATTATGGCGCTATGAGATTCGTTGCATATGATACCATATTTGTTTCTGGTTACTTGGCAATAGACATGTTGCATCAGGAATCAACTTTTCACAATTACACGAATACATATATAGCGTATACACAAGAAACGCCTTCATTGATGCGGCCCAGGCAAACAAAAGAAAGAACAAATCACATCCATAACCGACACGTCCCATCAGCACCAGCACTAACACACCAAGCCTCTCTAGGATGCCAATCAACATCCAACACACCAAGCTCACCAGTAACCTTATGACCCTTGAGCACCTTCAGCGGCACAATACTCGCATTACTGAGCATATCACTAGTGACGCTCCCGTGGAAGATCTGCAGCGAGCCATCATCACTAGCATCCGCGAAGAGGGGGTAGCGCGTACTAGGATGGAACTTGACAGAGCGGATAGCCTTCCGATGATACCGCAGCGTCTTGTAGGGACGCGAGGAGAGATCGAGATCGTGCCAGAGCAGGCGACGGTCGTAGGAGCCGACGATCAGATTGTCGCCGGCGGACCCGGACGCGGAGGAGGAGGAAGGATGGAGGTCGAAGGAGGAGATCCAGCGAGCGCCGGGCTGGACGATCTTGACGAGGAGTTGGCGGGAGAGGTCGTAGGCGCGGATGGTGCGCTGGTTGGCGACGAAGAGGACGGGTTTGGAGGGGTGGAAGTGGGCGGTTTGCGGGGGGCCGCCGCCCTTGATGCGCCGGCGGAAGGGGAATTGGGTGAGGTGTTTCGAGAGGGTGTGGATCGAGATGGCGACGGAGGCCGGTGTGGAGGAGCCCGGGCAGACGGTGACGAAGTAGTCGCCGCGGCGGTGCCAGGAGATGGACTTGACCGCGTACCGCAGGGGGATGACGGCGCAGACGCCGGATTCGGCGAGTGTCGACGATGGCCGGATCCATTGGGGTGGGGTGTTTTTCTTGTTCGCCTCTGCTGCGCTGGGCGGTTTTCGGGTCGCTTCGTAGCCCCAGCCGGCGTCTATGAGGTCCAGGCTTGTTTTCTCGGTTTCTGGGTCCACGATCGGTGGGACTGAGAGGTAGATGTCTTCGCCCGCGGCTGCTGCTAGTACGACCGCTTCTCTGCCCGGTCTCCATCGGACGACGTTGACCGGTTCCCCGTCGCTTAGTTTCACGCTCCATAGTTGACGACCGGTGAGGAGTTCCCACACGCGAACGGTCCCGTCATCGCCTCCGGTTGCGAGCCAGATGCCTGATGGGTCCACTGCAAGTGTGCGCACACGTCCCTGGTGTCCTCTGTACACAGTGGCGCATGTGGTTGGGAACGGTTTCAATTCCTCGGGACTAGGAAGTTTGGGCAGAAGGCTCTCCGGATCGATGTTCAACTTACTCCGCCGAACTCTGGGGGCAAGGTAGAGATCCAAACAGCGCTCAAACTTCTCCTTGACAAAGTTTTCGTAGCCAGGAACCTTTCGAAGAGAACCGTAGTCAGTTGAAAGGAACTCCCTATCCCGGTCTTCTGGATCTGTCTCTTCCCAGGCCTTTCGTTCTTTCTTGTCGGGGACATATTCGGGAGGTGGGTGGTAGCTTTCCTCGTATCCGGGCGGAGGAAGCTTGGGAGCAGGCATGTGCATTGGATGATCAGGTCGTTCGGATTCATCCGCCCATATATCGTAGTTAACCACATCCTCGTCCTCATCTTGATCCTTCGGCGGTCTGTAAGGCAGAATACGACCCTCTCGGATCGCCTTGGCAATCTTCATCACCCGCTTGGCTTCGTTCTTCGACGGCACGAACCTGCGCTTCGGTTCAGGCGCTGCGCTCAAGGGCATAATCTCCTTCTTGCTGCTGGTCAAGTCGAGAGCAGGCTCGTAGGGGTTGTAGCCTTCTTCGGGGATTTCGTTCATCTGAATCTTGCGCAATAGTTCTAATTCGTCTCGGTTCAGCTCCAGCGGTTTTCCGGTCGACGGGTCCGTGAGTCCAGTCCAGCCCTTGGGAACCTCAATGCTGTCGAGCAGTGAGTCCAGAGCTTCACCCTTGGCAGGCCGCATGATCTTCTTTCCGTTGATATCGTAGCCAATGTGAGGGTACTCGTCGTAGAAGGACATGGGGATATTGCCAATGGTGTTGGCATTTTCGTCCGCCTCGGAGTACTCTGAGTTATCGTCGGGGTTGATTTCGTCGTATACATAGCGGTCGTTCCCATACGCGTCTTTCTCAACGCGATAGTTGGGCTTCTCGTTGGGGTCGTCGTTGTCGCCGAAACCAGATTCTTCCTTCGACGGTTCGTCGGTTTCAGCCGTGTTTTGCTTCCTCTTGAGTCCATCTTCTCCGTCGGACGGGATCTCATCGCTGTCAAGCTCATCCTCGTCCTCGTCTTCCTCGTCACTGGGTTCGTCGACTATTTCCACCTCTGAATCGCTTGAGTCTTCGTCGTTCTCTGATACATCGTTCGCATTGTCTGAAAGAGCTCCGTCGAGGTTATCTGCGTTCAATTCGTCTCCGGAAAAGGCTCCTGCGTCTTCCTCGACGTCTCGAGTGACGGCCTTGCGCTTCTTAGATGTATCCTTCAACGCCATTGTCAGACAGTGCGAGTGTTCTTGGTTTGGGTTGTTCTCTTATTCTTTTCTGGATGTTCAACTTTTTTTTTCTTCCATTTTTTGTTGCAGATGTTTCTTTCACCGCCCATGTGACATACCGCCTTTGGGATTAGGGCAATGCTAAATCGACACCTCAGCCAGACACCCAGTCAGACACCTTAGCCAGACACCCCCATTGTTCTAGTAATAAGGTGTGCAAACACAGCCTTTGTTCTCATCTTGGATTGGTAATCATCTTACTCCAATTCTAAGAACATGTACACATACTCCTTGTCGATTCTCAGTCAGCATGATGACTACTTATGGCGATAGTCAGACAATCGGTCCGCTGGAATCGGGTTTAAAGAGGCATGCGGCTTGCGATGAATGCAGTGAGTTGACAGTTGTTGACATCCACCCAGTAGTACTGTACCCTTGAGTCTTGACAAGTACTAATATCCAACACAGGACAACGGAAATTGAAATGCTCCGGAGAAGAAACCGGCTGTCGTCGGTGCACCAAGCAGTCGCTCGTCTGTCACTACTCAACCCAGAAACAAATGGGACGTCCTACCAAGAGGCGTATGCGAGAGGCACCAGTGCCATCGATTGGAGAAGCAGGCGAATATGAATGGCCGCCGGGTTATTGGGCGTCTCTACTTACAGCTGGATTGGACAGCACGACCGCATTAGAGCCTCCTGACATTCTCCCTCCTATTCATCTCTTCCCCCAGCAGCAGAATGAAGGAGAACACTATAATCTGGACATCACTGGTCCTGGTCAGCTACCGGAACCGAAATCGTCCGGCTATGCCTTACCCCCGGTTCCAGCAACGTCAACCCCTTGGCCTGATTTCTCCGAAGTATCTGCCTCTTCGTCCTATCTTCCTGGTACTACTACTACTATGCATTCAGAAGAGCCGCTCAGCAACCTGAATTCAACACCGTCTTCTCCGAACACAGACTCTACCAGAACAGACTCCACCAGAACAGGCGCTGATTGCGCCTGTCTATCATGCTTATATCTATGTCTCAGCAACATATCCACCGTCTCCTCATTCCCCATCACAAAAGACACCTTATGCTCCCTCTCAATCGCTGCAAGAACAGCCCGAGACGTCATCCGTTGCGAAGTGTGTCCCACAAACTTCGCCAAGGGCGTGCAGAATGTCATGCTGACAGCTACTTTGCTTACCGTCGCCGCTGATTGCTGGGTGTGCGTTTCCAAGGCCAACGCTTCGGAGCTGGGACAGCAGACGGTATCTCCGCAATATGTGTCTCTGGTTAATAGCTCTCCGGACCCTGCGGAGGCCTGGAGATGCTGGCTTCGTCAGGTTGTGCGACGGGCTGTTATAGGTGGGGCCGTTGATGAGTATGCCGGTGTTCAGTGCTCACAGATACCGGATCTTTTGTCTGTTATTAAAGAAATGGAGGCTCGTCAACGGAGATGGCACTCGAAGGCCGGATTACATCCATTTAATGGGTTATATAATAGTCAGGAACGTTCGTCTAATGAGCCTACGGACACAGGTTGTCATCATCGTTTACAAGCTGAGCGGCAGTGGTGCGATGAAGAGGACGCAGTTTGTCTTCGAGTCATCGGGAATGCGAGAGCGGTGCTCTCTCAGCTGAATTTTGAGCCGCATGAATACCCAGACGGCGTTGTTCCGTGATAAATGTCGGTTGCCAAAGTTTGGATCTCCTCAGTTCTTTTTGTTTATTTCAAGCTATGCTTGTTTCAGCGTTTATATTCTAGATATTTTAATCCTTCAACCTCTAACTCCATAGTCTCGTCAGACCGCTCAGAGAACACAGCCAGGTGCATAAACCAAATATTTGGAGTCATTGTACTCGAATGGAGATTCGTGAAATGTATAATTAGACAGAGCGCAAGGGAAGCGCCTCAACTCAAACACTTCATACTCACTCATCCTCATCATCATCCACGACAAAATCATCCCTCCTCTTGGAAGGCGACGCACCCGCAGAGCGTCCGGAGTCTGCATTCGATCTCTCCTTAGACCGTTTCTTTGCAGGCGCTGCCTCGTCCTCCTCTTCAGCGTCCATGTCTTCATCTTCCAGCTCTCCTTCTCCATCCTGGTCATCCGCGACTTCGGGTTCTTCGTCACTGCCGACAAGAAACCCGTCGTCTTCATCGTATTCGTCTTCCCTAGTGCGTCGGGGGCGATCGTACTCCTCTTCCTCGTCGGTGTGAATCTCACCGCGACGATTCGATTTGCGAGATTTCTTCGCGCGAGGTCTTGTCGTTTGCGAGTCGTCGTCATCTTCAAGGTCTCCGATCGTGAGACCACCTCCGCCATAGCGACCCGACGTCGTGCGCCTGCCACGCTCGAAATCGCGATCTGCAAGTTGTTGACGTCGTCGAGCGGCCTTCAATTTCTCTTTCTCGGCTAGCTCGGCTTGTCGCTTGGCGAGTTCAGGGTCCTCCTTCACCTCGATCACAGGCGCTGATCCATCTGCCGTCTTCTTGCCACCACGAGCAGCGGCGGCGAGCGATTCCTGAAGGCGCTGGACAGCATCGTCGGTTTCCACATTCGTAGGGAGAATTGTAAGACCATGAGTCAGATGCGATGTCAGCCTGAAGACGGACGAGGTTTCAGCAGCGGCTCCCAGGTAGGCATGGGAATCGAGACTCGACTCGTAGTCGGCGAACTTGGGAGGTGTCAGTCTCTGCGTGGATATTCGGTACTGCTCCTTTGGTGCTGAAGCCAGTTGTAGAGTTAAGGAACCATCCTCCCAGCGGATTATGCGAGCGTTCGACTGAAGCAGCGCCTCGTCATTGGGGTCATGTCGCCAACAAAGAGACGTGGCTGCGGTGTTATATGGAGGTGCGACATAGGTCTCTGGGTTGAATTCTTCCGTCTCGACTGATAGGAAATTGGGAATAGACACCGTGTAGACCTGTGCGAATCTAGTAAGCGCTAATGGCTCTCTCTCTCTCTCTCTCATATACCCAGCAATTGAGCTACACACGTCTCCGTCCGTGGATGCTGGCTCTGGGGCTCTGCCTAGGCTCAGATCCATTATATTGACAGTTTCTCCCACCTCCCCATCTCCAGCATCGTCAATGTCCATGCGATCGTCCATACGATCATCGCGATTCTCATCGTCGCCGGAGTCAAGCTGCTCGTCGTCTAGTGTTCGTTCCGCTCGACTGATTGATACAAAAGGTCAGCGCAAAGTGTCGACGCGAGTATTTTTCAAACGGCTTTTTCGCACTCAGTCTTGTCCGGTTCTCCATCCGATGCGTCCGATCCAAAGAGATCAGCATCGTCGTCGCCCCCGTTCGCGTTCTCGTCATCATCACGCTCGACTGGACTCTCCTCCGCGCCGTTGGTATTATTTTCGGCGCGATTAGGTTCGCTTTCCGAAGGACTCTGAGGACGAGTGGTACCCGAGGGCCGGGCCGCATCTTCACCGGACGACGACATTATATCAAGACAACTGGAACCACGCAGACCGGATGTTCCAAGAAAACATGGCCGTTCTCCTTCGCTTCCTCAGGCTGAAGTCGGCTTGGTCTCTCGGAGCTTTCCGTGGATGTTCGGAGCAACAGGATGGCCCGTTCCGAGCCTAATCGGGCTTAGCGCCGAATCGCCGACTGATCTCCTTATCGTCGTCGATTGTTCTTCTTCTTCTCCTTCTTCTTCCTCTTCTTTTTCTTGCAGTCGTTCTTTTTTGCTTTTTTTTCTAATACAGCGCTTCTAGGGTTTATTCTGGGGTCAATTTGTCTTGCACTCACAATGTCCACGTTCTTTCAGAGTGTGTATGTCGTCGGCGCTCCTATTTGTCTCCCGCAATTCTCCTGATACTGACTACTGGCTCGCTGGTCACTGAATTAGACGCCAAGGGTTTGGCAGAGGAGGCAATAACAAGAACAACAACAACAACAATAACAACCAGAATAACTCTTCGAAAACCCCGTCACCGGCTTCTTCTGTGCAGCAGACGACTCCCGTGTCCAACTCGAGACCGACCACTTCATCTTCACCCGCTGAGAACGCCGGTCCCAGTGACAATGATACCCCCAAGTACTTCTTCCAGGAGAAGTACGCCCAGCTGAATGTCAGGGGCAATTTCTTGACCTTGTGTGCTTGTCCGAAAAACGTGGAGCTTGGGGAATGGGTTGCTCATCAGAGTGAGTGGTCATATAGTACAATTTCGAAGACCGCATAAATCTAATTACCGACATTTGCAGTTGTCGAGCAATATCGCCTGCTTCATGCTATGCTGCAGGTCATCCAAGAGACAAATGGCAATGGATACCCAATCTGCAATGAAAGCACATGTCCTACCATGTCTGCTGGACGGTTAGTGCCACTCGCCAAACAAGGAGGCCAATTGAGTAGAAACTAACACATCCTTATTAGTCTGACTTACACTTGGCTCGTGGATGGCCGTGCCGCCAAGATTTCGGCCCCGAAATTCATCAACCGCGTTGAGAAGTGGATCGTTAGCAAGATCCATGACCCTGTTATGTTCCCTACCAATCCCGTGCCTGGCGTACCAGCAACCTTTGCAGTTAACGATATCGACGCAAAATCGTCAATTGCTCCGCCCAACCCTGCGGAGGATTGGATCGGCAAATCGAGCGGCTTCCCGCCGACATTCTTCAAGGACTGCCAGGGTATCATGAAGCAGATGTTCCGTTGCTACGCTCACATTTACCACGCCCACTGGCTAAATCCTTTCTGGCACATCAACAAACATGACATTCTCAATATGTGCTTTGTACATTTCGTTACCGTTGCCAAGTACTACAGGCTTGTTGCGGATAAGGAAATGGAACCCATGCAACCTCTTATTGACTTATTCATCAAGCAAGGGAGAATCCCCCCGGAGGCGCTTAACGGTGGCCACTGGGCGCAGCAGACCTCTAGCTGAGCTTGAGGGAAGTATGTGATTGCTTGCTCCTTTGCATATATTCTATGAGACGTGATATCTAACCCGGCGTTGGGACTCGCTTTTCCGTTTCATTTGATGATTTTCAGCACATTGGCGAAACCGATGAGTGACATGACCATAGCATGTAGCGAATATCCCTTTTTGATACCTGCAACAACCAGTTGTTCAGCATTATTGACTGCAGTGTGTGATCGAATCTTATGTAAGTGCATTTGTTGTGTTATTAGTCGAATATAGTCCAAACTTCTTCCAACTTTCTGGACCGGTTATATCATAGTACGAAGCAACATGTATGTCAAGCGAGTAGTATGCTCGTTCGGTTTCGAGGATGGAGGTAGTATGGCATGCTTTGGGGCCGACACGGTTTGTCCCGGGGCTCTAGGCATAACCATGCCCAAATGTTTTGCTACTATGAGAGTAGCTAAGCCAGCTGACATGACAAGTTGGTCGTTCACCAGGCACGGTACCAACGTCTGCAGACAGTCCTGAACCCGGTGTATCTCGATATACCAGATTGGCGGTTCGATCCAAAGCTGGTCCAACGGCGATACGTCCCAAGACAGCAACTCAAAGATAGACACCATTGCGCTCGCCTTCGTCATTCGAGTTCCTCGACTCGTCATTACCTGTCCCAGTCTCCGCCGTACCATTTGGTCCAGCAGAAACACCCCCTTCAGCCCCATTAACAGCCGCTGAGCCACTCCGCTCTCCCTCTTGAGGCTCACCGTGACCCTGACCCTGACTAGAACCGGAACCAAAACCTTCCACACTATGCTCCTCCTCAATCCAAATCTGCCCCCTATTCTCCACCTCCGTTTTCAACAACCGGATCCTCGTCATCATGGACTCCATGACGCCCTCGTTCTCCGTGATATAGCCCTCCAGCTCCCGCCTGTCCTGCTCCGAGTCGCAGTCGTTCTGGATGAAGCTCCGGAGCTCGTCGTTGGAGCGTCGTAGGTGGGTGGTGGAGTTTAGGATCTCGCCGGCTTTGGCGTAGACTGTGGAGAGGGGGAGTTCTTTGATGGCTTCGGCGAAGGCTGTTGTGGTTACGGGGAGGTATATGCCGGACATTTTCTTCTTTTCTTTCTTTGTGCTCCTTTTGGTTGTGGTGGTTGTGGTGGTTGTGGTGGTTGATACATACTCCGTACAGTAGAGGTGAATCGATGCCCTAATCTAGATCGAGTCACGTGGTCCATAGAAAAGTTCCATCTTCGGGCCTCGGCATTCTCTACTTTTATATGCCTCCTCTCTTTCACTCTCTCAAGGCCGGCAGCTCTAGCTCTCCTCGCAGCGGGATTCGGCTCTATAGCAGCGAGATATGAGCAATGTGTTCGTCAGTCTAGCCTGGCGGATTCCATGCCCGGGGCTTCGTGCCTCGAGTCTATTCCCGTCATGCCAACGACCACCACCACCAGCACCAGCACCAGCACCAGCACCAGCAGCAATATCCGTCAGTGTCAATGGCATCTTCTCTCCACGACGAGGGTATAGCGCTTGCAGACATCCGCCTGCTCTACTGAGGCCTTCATTCCCGGTCTTGTCGACATCCAATGCTTGCCCGTCGACTATACCACCGTCCCCAACACTCCCACTATGCCGAGCATACAGTTCCGTAAAACCCCCCAATCCAAAACCAAAACCAAAACCAAAACCCAACACCCCAATTGAGCACGGGATATTGCCCCGCAAAAAGCCATTTGCAGCATCCGAGCTCAACGCCATCTTCGGACACGGCCAACTACCCCCCGCGCTGGGAAATCGCATCCTCTCCGTCCTGCACGGCCGTCGCGTATCCGGAACGCCGGACCTCGATCTGCCGGCCGATATCCGCTCCGTTCCTCAGCCCACGATCCTCGCGGCGCTGAATTGGCTCCGTGCGAAGTATCCGGTGGACGAGGATGCTGCTATTCTCGCGCGCGTCTCGAGGGAGGAGATGGAGGAAGAGGATCGGCTGCTTCGACGTGCGGAAGAGGAGGGGCTGTATCGACCGCAGAGTGGGACTTATGGCGCCGAGCGCGGGGAGGGGGATAACCCCTGGGGGAAGAGTATGCTGAAGGAGATGCGGGAGCGGAATGAGGCTAGGATTCTTAAGGAGGAGGAGGAGAAGCGGAAGGAGTGGATGGAGGGTGAGCAGAGGGAGCTGGAGAAGCTCAAGCGTGAGGTTCGTGGGAATACGGCGTTGCAGAAGTTTCAGGATTCGGCTTTGGTGGAAGGTTAGAATGGTCTTTTCTTCCTTCTCTGTCTGTCCTGTCATCATTTGCTTACTTGATTTGCAGCTCGTCCGCGAGCGGATCCTACTGAGCGTCCGTTGCTTGCGTGGATACAGAAGCACCATCTGCGAGCTACGAGTAATGACTTTGACGAGTCGAAGATGAATACCGTACGGTCCCTAACATACACCCACCCTTTTATCTAAAGTCTCCCTACTAACACCCCGACAGCCCCGTCGCCTCCTCCCATCCGCCGCGGTGACCTTACTTACGCTAGGCCTCTGCTATGCCTTCGCAGAAACCTATCAACCCCCGGCAAAGGAGGACCGCATGTGGCCCGACGTCCCCCCAGCCGCGGCAACCGTCATGGGCATCATGGGCGTAAACATCGGCGTCTTCCTCCTGTGGAGATTCTGGCCGCCAGCCTGGAGACTGCTCAACCGCTACTTCATCAGCGTCCCGATCTATCCCTACGCGCTGAGCAATCTGGGGAGCGTCTTTAGCCATCAGCGCTTTATGCACCTGGTAACGAACATGGTTGTATTGTGGCTTTTTGGGACGAGGCGTAAGTTTTGCTTTCTTTTGTTGCATTGATTGGATCATGCCAGTTTCGTTGTTCGGCAAGTTGATTAACCGTTTACTTTCCGATTGAAGTCCACGATCAGATCGGCCGCGGTAACTTCCTTGCCGTCTACCTCTCCACTGGCGCTCTGGGGTCAATGACCTCCCTTACCGCACATGTCCTCTCGGGGAGATTAAACGTCACCTCCCTCGGTGCTAGCGGGGCGCTTGCTGGTATCTTTGCTGCCTGGTGCATTCTCCATGCAAGGTAAGTTTCCCTTTCTTTTCTCCCTTTCTCGCTCTCACTGCCGCCGTCCCGTAATCTGTCACATTCTATATTTAACTAACCCAAAACAACAGCGACAAAGTCTCCCCCTGGCTCATACCCCAAGACTGGAGAAACGCCATCAACGCACCCGGTTGGGTCGCCTTGACCGGTATCATCGGCTTGGAGGTTCTTTTCCTCGTGTTCGGGTCTAGGACTAAGGCTTCTAAACTTTATAGGGTGGACTACCATGCTCATATTGGTGGATATGTTTCTGGGGCTGTGTGTGGGTTTCTTTTGAGGATGGAGAGGGAGAGAGAGAAGAAGACGAAGAAGACTAAGCGGGAGGAGGGGGATTGTACATGGTTTGAGAGGTGGTTTCGTAGTTTGATTAGCTGATTGCTTGAATAGGGGTCCTTTTCTTTGGCGTTTATGGGGTTGTTTTCTATGTTCCTTGTTGAATGAATGAGAGGGCGTGTTATCCTAGATTCTCTAGGGCTAGCCTACAACATAAGGAAGAGACCTAGAGCATGAATCCTATCCTGTCAACAAAGGATGAGTGCATTCACAATCCCTTCAATGTTAGAAAAAACTCACCTCCATTCACTTCACTTAGGGCTCACCTCACTCCAAAGGACAGCGAGTTCACATCGTGTCGTCCAACCCAATCTTTCTGTCCCATATTGGCCCTGTATTTTCAATCTGGAGCTTCCTGGGGGGTATCGTCGATGTCCTCGCAATCAGTAGAATTGGTTAGACAGAAGAAGATTTCGTGTTCATGCCAGTTTGATACTCTCCAACAGACCGTGAAGAATAACCAGTCCCAGGATGTGAAAGTAAGCCCATGTATGCAGTCTGCCTCCACATTTCTGAGTTAACACGCACACAAAGACGGCTTCTTTTCTTTGTCTCTCTCTTCTTCTTTTCTTCTTCTTTTTCTTCTTCTTCTCCTTCTTCTTCCCACTAAGCTGCCCCTTTTGCGTTGAGTTGGACAATTCGCGGGCTACCTTGTGATCTTCGTCTGGTTCAGGCAGACACACACTTTTGCTAAAATCCCTCTTTTGCTGCCCTTTTTTGTATCGTATCTTGAACTATAACGCGTCAGGTGAAAAGGGTCTCTAGGAGATTTGAGACGCGAGGTCTTGCCCTTTGGGGACGGAGATCTGGAGATGAAGACATTGCACGCGTATCAAGGTGGGATGTTCAAGATGAAGCATGAATCGGTTTTTGAGTCGCCAGGACCCTCGTTCTGGGAGGACGTGGATAGCGGAAGTGTCGAGTTTCAGGTAATGGGCGACGAGCTACTTGGTGATATTGATAGCAGCGGAGTTTTGGGAATGGATGAGGATGAATTTAGCCAGTTTGAAGACATGAGTGGTAACTATGCCTCAATAGTATAATGGTCTGATAAGTATCAAGATGCTGACATACTCACCCAGAGGGCTCAGACAGTTCCTGGCCCAGCGACAACGACGCAAATGATGCAGACGACAGGGACGTGGACGTGATCCACCCATCCAGAATCATCGACTACAACCTCTACCTCTCCAGCGCAGAAAGAGAAGCAGAAAGGGGCCTCCGATGCAACAGCATGTTCCTCTTCGACGGCGACGAGTGCCGCCCATTCTTCTACCGGGAGTTTCGAGAGGAACAGCCCCTGGACCCCTTCCACGTTGGCAGCCAGCCAAAGCTCCTATTTGGCATCCTGCCGATTGCCAATTTTGCGGATGCGTTGCCGACGTTCAGTGGGATGAGCTATATCCTTGGTTTTGACTATTTCTCCAGGACCTTTTTTGCTCGCTTCTTGGACTGGGTCCCTGCGGATATCAGCGATCTCTGGACTGTCTGGGATGAAGGGTATGATACATATGGTCTCACGATCCTGGGTCTGTATCAGTTGTTGAAGTCTAGCCTTGAGAATATGGATGGTAGTATGAACATTGGGGTTCTCAGCTCCAGCCCTCACTGCCTGGCACTTCATCGTCACGACGACCCGGGATTGGAAATGGTGATCGCCATCCGTTACTGCCAGTGGGTTGTTGACTTTGCAGATGCAATATTCGACCATTCTGAAAAGGAAATCGGCAATATAATCGGCGAGCTGAGCCAGTATCTGGTTCAATGCCGCTTGGTCCTTGAAAAGGCCTCGAACAGAGCTTGGTTCACCCCTCCCGACGACCTTTTCAAGCGGCGCAACCGTCGCCAGAAACTCGTGAAACAGTGTACCAACGACCTGTACAACTTTCACATGTCTGCCAGCGACGAGAGTTTTGAGGATCGAGACTGGCACGCTCCAAGTATCGAGACTTGCAACAGAATCCGCGAACATAACCGACGGCTCGTAAAGGAGCATGCGGAGAAAGAGCTTGAGAATGTCTTCACCGAACCTGCCGCCGACGCTCGCCTAGAGAGTCCGGACCAGACGCTGGGGAGGATGTTGGAGAGAACCACTCCTAATTATGAGAGCTTCCTTTCTACGGCCATGGATGGACCACCGATTCCAACACCTTCACCAACCCTGTCTCCGCCCAATACGCCCCCAAGAACACCGTCACCATACCCCCAGCAAGGATCGATTAAAAGAGGACGTATTAATTTTAGTTTCGATGACGAGCCCGAAATCATCAGACCAGTCGCCGAAGCGTACGATGATGAAGGAGTCACCGAGTTTCACAAAATCCCCATCATTGAGACCTTGCACAACACCATTAATCTCATAAGGAGTCATCCAGAGCTAGACACGACGGAAAACCGTACGCAACTTGGGGCCTTCCTGACAAAATCCGGGTTGGGGATTAAGAGAAAGCGAGATGAAGTCGCCAACCGGCCGTCAATTAATTGGAACGTTTGGGAATTTGGTCTGATGGATGAGGATCCGGAGGCAAAACCACCTCGCATTCTTCTTCCCAGTCCGATGATTGATTGATTGACTAATGTCAACCTGATGACGCGGACAGCGTCTATCTATCCCGAAATCTCTCAGGCTTTCTTTTGTCTTCCATTCGTTCGTTGGAGTTTCGGTTTTGTTTGTTTTGCTTCAAATCGTTTTGTCGTTGAAAGATGATAATCCAGGAAAATCATTTATTTTGTACGAGTGTTGGGCAACCTGGGCAACCTGAGCAACCATGAGAGGTGATATGTATGCAAGATCGGCGGAAACACAAGGACACACTGACAGGCGGGAGATGCTCATCTGCCGCCAACCAACCCCAACCATTGAACCAACCTAACGTGACAGCTAATAAATATTTTTAGCAAAAAAGGAATTCTACCAGCAGCATGATGTGATGTAAGCCTTAATTTAAGAACCCGTTCCCCGTTGGATGCTGGAACAGCCAGAACAACATAACGGTTCGCAGGAAGAGTTCCCATTAAACCGAAGTCGACACGGAACAGAAGTTCCTGGAGGGCCAGATGATCACCTGACCACCGACCACGGGACTAGGGCCAGCCCTAACTTGACTTCTACCATAACTCTTTTAGCCATTTGACAGTTGACACCTTACACCTTGACAGAAATAGCAGTGATTCGTTGCAGATTAACTTAATAAAAATAACGGCCAAGACTTGGCGCATTTTCCAGCAAATCCAATATACAGTTATTTCCGGGTCGAGTGCTCTCCTTTTGGCGCCAGGGGGTGGTGGTATAGTCGATAGTATGGTTGTTTCCATTGAAAGCATATCCTTTGTACTCCGTTAGTCCCGTAATGCTCCGTGATTAGATTTAAGATTCGAAGTCGCCTTTTCTTTTGGCTCTTTTTTTTTTTTTTTTTTTTTTTTTTTTTTTTTTTTTTAATTGTKYTTYCTTTTTTTATTCCTCTGCGATTGCGGTGTTTTTGTCAGT
>HG983339.1:283993-334448 GCA_900006255.1 Xeromyces bisporus
AGTCGATAGTATGGTTGTTTCCATTGAAAGCATATCCTTTGTACTCCGTTAGTCCCGTAATGCTCCGTGATTAGATTTAAGATTCGAAGTCGCCTTTTCTTTTGGCTCTTTTTTTTTTTTTTTTTTTTTTTTTTTTTTTTTTTAATGCTTCTTTTTTATTCCTCTGCGATTGCGGTGTTTTTGCAGTATAGCATAGTATAGTTAGTATATAATACCTAGTCGCATCGCATCGCATCATGGCCGAGACAACCCAACCGCAGAACACTGCCGAAACAAGTGAGTCCATGTTTTATATTCTCAAGGATTAAGAAATCAAAAGATATCTAACACTCGCAAGATGCAGTTGACTCCGCGCCCCAGCCCAATGGGTCCAATGGGCCCAATGCGACTCCAATTGACGTCCTCTGCGGTCCATTGATCAACTTCAAGTCCCTGGATGTCCAGCCTACCGCATCCACTTGGCACGGGAGCGTGTTGATCGTCACAACCCCGAACCAGCGCCACCCGGAACTGCGCCTTCGCCAACTTGGTCCGGTGTCGTCGTCGTCGCCATCCGGCCCATCCCCCCGCGAGCAGGCCAGCGACAGCAACGCTAACAACAATAACAGCGGGCCTGTCACCAGTACTACTACCACTACTACTACTACTACCGACGGGGAGATTCCGCCGCACCGGCAACTCTCGGTGCGCAGCGGCATCCGACTCTTCGAGGACCCCAAGAAGGCTTTCTGGCGATTCTCCATCGCCGTTCCGTTGGAGTCCTACGAGGCGCGCTGGGGGTACGAGATTCCGGGCTTGCAGTATGTCAACGGCTCCGAGGTGAAGGCGCCGTGGAATTTTGTGGTGCCCTCGGTTGAGCAGTCGATGCGCATCATGTTCCATTCCTGCAATGGCTTTTCCGTCGGTACCAACATGAATGAGTGGGTTGGTCCGAACCTGTGGAAGGACGTGCTACGACTGCACGAACAGAGGCCGTTCCATGTCATGATCGGTGGTGGTGATCAGATCTATAACGACGGCATCCGCGTGGACGGTCCATTGAAGCGCTGGACGGCCATAGCGAACCCTCACAAGAGACGCATCCACGACTTCGACAACAACATGCGGGTGGAATGCGACGACTACTACTTCGACAACTACGCCAAGTGGTTCTCCGAGGAGCCGTTCAAGACGGCCAACGGGCTGATCCCTCAGATCAACGTCTGGGATGACCATGATATTATCGACGGCTTCGGCTCGTACACCGATCACTTTATGAAATGCGCCGTCTTCCGGGGCATCGGAGGCGTCGCGTTCAAGTACTACTGCCTGTTCCAGCACCACATCCCGCCTCCCAAGTCGACCTTCACCACCGACGCGCCCCAGACCATGCACTCCGTCGGCGGCACGGCAGGCGCTGACCCTCGACAGCTGGAGAACACGTTCGTCCTCGAGGACCTCCCGGAGGACGAGAGCTGGATCATCGCGGACCGACCGGGCCCGTACATCGAGGAGAAGGCGAGACACCTGTACATGCGCCTCGGCAAGCGCATCGCATTCCTCGGCCTCGACGCGCGCACCGAGCGAACCCGCCACCAGGTCAACTACCCGGCGACCTACCGCGACATCTTCGCGCGGCTCGAACGCGAAATCAGCGCGGCCAACGGCGACATCAAGCACCTGATCCTCCTCCTCGGCGTGCCCATCGCATACCCGCGCATGGCTTGGCTAGAGAACATCCTGACGTCGCCCATCATCACGCCGCTCCGCCTGCTCAACAAACGCTTCGGCCTGGCCGGCGGTTTCTTCAACCAGTTCGACGGCCAGGTCGACCTGCTGGATGACCTGGACGACCACTACACCGCGCATCAGCACAAGCACGAGCGGAAAGAGTTCATGCTCCGTCTGCAGGAGTTCGCCCAGATCCACTCCATCCGCGTCACCATCCTCAGCGGCGACGTGCATCTTGCCGCTGCGGGTCGTTTCTACTCCAAGGTGTCCCTCGGCATCCCCGCCGAGCACGACCATCGGTACATGGTTAATGTCATCAGCAGCGCCATCACCAACAAGCCCCCGCCCAAGGCTGTTGCGGATATCATGTCGCGCCGGAACAAGATCCACCACCTCGACCACGACACCGATGAGACGCTCATGAAGGTCTTCGACAAGCAGCCCGGCGGGAAGGAGAAGAGCGCTTCCTATAACCGCGTCACTATGCCTTCGCGGAACTTTGCTTGCATCACCGAGGTCGATGCTGCTGCTGCTCCCCCGCGTGCTGAAAATGAAACCGATGCTTCCTCCTCGCAGCAGAATAACAACAACGCCGATGCCAACTCTGGCTCTAATGCTAATGCCGACGCTGGTGCTGATTCTACTGCTACCGCTAACGCTGACGCCGGCGCTAATACTAATGCTAACGGCGACGCTGGTACTGGTGCTGGTGAAGCCAAAAACACCAACACCAACGACAACCCATCCTCCAAACCCCCCACGCCCAAACGCACCAGAGCCTCCCAAAAAACCGCCAAGAAATCGCAAAAGCAAGCCCAGAAGCAACCAAAGGACGGGCAGCAGAAGCCCGTCAAGGACGGCCACTCCCCGCTCCACTCGGGTGAGGAGAAGGCGGGCGCGCTGTACGGTGCGGCTGATGGGGTTAGTAGCCATAGTGGCGTCTTGGGTGGTTTGGATGTTTCTTTTCGGGTTGAGATTGATCCGCAGAATCGGGAGGGTGCTACTGCTGGTTATGGGTTTAGTAGTAAGTTTTATCCCATTTTCTTCTTGCTGGTGTTGTTGTCTTTCAAAGGGTTGTAGTATGCGTCTGGCTAACTGGTATATTTTGATAGTCCCCCCTTTGACGCCGGCTCCTGCTCCTGCTCCTCCTGATGCTGCCGATTCTGCTGCTGCTGCTGCCGCTGCGGTGGCTGCTGCTCCTCCCGCTGCCGATTCTTCTTGATTGTTGTCAGTTGATACCCTTACCATACCCCCCAGCCAACCCTAATTATGCCTTTTGTTGGTTGGTAGCTTTGGTTGCTGGGGAGTATATATTTGGATATTATTCTTTTTTCTTGTTTTTTTGATACTGCTTTTTTTGAGTCTAATCTTTTTGCTTTGTGTGTTACATATTACCCTTGATTTTGCTCGTACATACATACACATAAGTATGTATGTACAGACAACGTTGAACTACCTGTATAAAAATCGTTACATAGTGTCCATATCTTTGATACCAATGTTCATGTTATATTGATTCTCAAGTCTTATGTGCATTCCCATTAGACGAAACAACATCCTTAGGCCCAACCTGCTCCGAACTACTCGCCCGTCGCCTCCTAGGCACACCCTCACTAGCAACAGCGGAAGCATACTGCTCCGCCAACCGCCTCGCGGGAGGCGTAGACACATCCTGAAACACAGGATTCACAGCACCAGAAACACCCCCACCGGTAGTAGTCGGGTCACTCGGCCGCCGCCTCCGAACAATCTGATACGCCTTATCCAACTCAACCTCGATAGCGCAGCGCACCTTCAGCGCCGAGATAGCAGGCCACACGCCGCGCTCACCCTTCAGGATCCAATAAGCGAGACCGGCCTGCGTCGGGTTCCGGAAGAGGTGCGGGAAGTCCCAGATCGTCAGATCCGGGAGGAGGGTTAAGTTGGGCCCCGGGATGTTCTCGTCGATGAGGAGCCAGTAGAGCTTGCGCGGGAGGAGGCCGATGTAGTCGAGCTGTTTGAGGCGGTGCCGGATCTCGGCCATCATGAGGCGGATTAGGGAGCGGGAGAGGTTGCGCTGGTCTGCCTGGCGGCGGTCTAGGAGGCTGAGTTCGGAGCCGAGGAAGGGGCTGAAGTAGGGTCGTGCGCGGGAGACGATGAAGTGGTTTACGTTGAAGAGTTCGGCGATCCGGGAGAGGGAGGATTCGCCTTCGCTGTGGTGGACGTGTCGGTATGATCGGAATGTGGCGTCTTGGGTGTGTGGCCATGGTGCTATTGAGCCTGTTTCGTCTTTGCAGTAGATGGTGACGGGGGAGTAGAAGGTCGTTGACGATGCGTTTGATGCAACTGCTGCGGACCAGATCAACTGGTTTGAACAAATCGTTAGCAATTCGTCCGGGCCATCCTAACAGATACTGAAATCTGCCAAACGTACAACATTCGGTGCAGTCAAGTAGTTGAGCAACGTCGGCGTGCCATTCTTGCCCGACACTGCAACTGTGATATTCAAAATGCGCTTCGACCGAGCGTACGCCTCTTCAAACGTCAGATCGCCAACATTCGCCCGCATGCACTCCTCGAGAACCTCAACGTCAAGAAAATATCCCCTGCGTAAGTACCGCTTCACGCGTCTTATCATCGTCTCCAACCACCCATTCCCCTCATTGCTGGACAAAAACTGATTCCCACTATTCACCGAATCCACGGATCCCTCCCGCTGCCGTCGCTCAAAAGCAGACAAATCAATAGCATCACTGTCTAGAAACGTCAGTAACTCATCCTCAGTATGAATCCCCACGAGAGCGGCAATAAGCGCTCCGGCCGCCGTTCCGGTGATAATCCGTGGCAGCAGTCCGTGGAGATGTAACGCCTTCACGATGCCGATATGGCACAATCCGAAGATCGACCCGCCCTGGAGCAGCAGTGTGGTCCTCCCGAATGCCTGGCGGGTGTCGTGCAGCAGTTCCAGTTTGGCCTGTGACGTAAACCCGCTTTCGTGGGTTGGTCCTGTCTGTAGGAAGGTTACGTGTTGGATGGATAGCGCGACCTGCGTGATGTAGTCATCGATGAGCACCTTGGTACCCGCGTACGCATGGATGAAGAGCTTGGGAGATGTTATGTTGCCTAGGTTGCGGACGAGGCCGGAGCGGAGCAGGTTGACCAGCATCAGGATGTCGCCGTTCTCGCGCGCTCTCATGAGAGCCTCTAGGCGTCCGAGGATCAGCCGGTAGTCATACTCTCGACTGGTAGGATTTTGACGCCTGCGATCAGATGTTAACACTATGTATGCTTCTCTATCTCGATAGGTATATATATATGTGCCCACCATAAATCGGTACTCTGAAGCTCGTCGAGTTCAAACGCAGCCTCCTCCCAGTCCTCGAACGTCGTCGCCGTAGCCAAGCAATGGACGAGTCGGTCTTTCACCGAGTTCGAATGCCACCATGACTGTAACCTCTGGCACGATGCATCGATTGTCATCAATTCCAAGCACAGACACGACCAAGGTACATGTGGTAGTAGTCTGGGGCACTCACTGCCGTCCAGAACAGCGCAACGTCCAGTATCATGCCCACGACTGCCACGAGCATTCCGCAGAGGCCTATCCAGGATCCTTTTTTCTTCATGATGCCGACTGAGTAGTAGCTTTGTACGGTTTGTGTCCGTGTGCAGAGGTGTTATATATATCAATGTATCTGCGGATATGGACGGAAATGCACGGAGAGACTCAGAGAAGTCTATATAATACGGCCATCCATCTATCACAGCGTTGTCTCCAGACGTATGTACCGAGAGGTTCTTTGTAAACTGCGAATCTGCGATGGATGAAGTTGGAAAATGAAGATAAATCATGTGATATCATAAGAAGCCAAACATTTCTACACGCAGCGCTTCCCAGCTAATACAAGCCACTCTTATGGCACATAAAAAAAAAAAGACGTCTTGGTGAAGCCCCATTGCCTTTTTATTATATTTTGCCTCGCTCATTCGACATAAGTAGGCGGAAATCATGACCATCCTGTTGACCCAGCCAAGTCCGACAAACAAGTTTACTCCTCAACAATGTTACCCCTCTCCGACACGTAGAGACCGTCAAGGAACTGTATTATGGTAAAGTCGCGAGCGTCAGCCAAGTGCATAGACATAAACAGCAATACCAGCGTAGGCAGAAAGTATGACAACTCACCTTTCGGATATCCTTGTTCCTGACTCTGCAGATCTGTTGGATGTCGGCGGCAGTCTGGGAAACATACTCCAGAGAGTTACCGAAGAGGTGGAGCTCGTCCTTGACGTTGGGGGAGGGAACGATTTCTACACCGGGGTGAGCGATGACACGGCGGACGTACTTCTCACCGAGGAAGTTTCTGTACAGAAACACGTCTCGTCAGTATCATTTCAGAACATCCGGAACCCGCACTATTGCCATTTCGCCCGTAGCGCAAGCCCATTCCACTTCGAGAGAATAGGCGGGATTGGCATATCCCATTCCTGCGCTTCCTCCTATGAAGAAAAGAAATCCACCGGATTGTTGCGTATCGTTCAGCATACCTGATCTCAACCTCATGAAGACCGGTCTCGTTGTTCTTCTCAATGTTGACGTTGATGGGAAAGTGAGCGTAGACGTAGCGCATCTTGTACTTGAAGCCCCTGGTAACACCGACGATCATGTTGTTGATGATCGAACGGATGGTGCGCAAGGCAGCGATACCCTTGCGAGAACCATGGTGGATCTCAATCGAGACGAGGCTCTTCTTGGGGCGGCCAAAGGTAACGGCGATGTGAGAAAGATCCTTGACGAGCTTGCCTGCAGATAGCAAAACACGCACACAGGTCAGTGTTTCCGGCGCACAATCACTAGACATAGACGGTCCATGGAAATCGACGTATTCTCGGGGAAGGTGGAAGGGATATTAAGCGTACCTCGGGGTCCCTCGACAGTCACAAGCCGCGCCTTAATGTTGAGCTTCACTATACGCAGAAAGAGTCCAAATCAGTTTCCCAAGTTCTTCAATTCATGAAATGGCGGATATCCCATTTGCCAATCCCTCTCCCCTCTAATCACTTGTCGCGACGACCTCAATATCCCCATTTCATCCATAAAGCCACCTCATTCTTCATTCTCATTCTCCGTCTCTCCTTATTCTCCATGATAACCGGCAAAATCAGGATAAGGCGAATGCTCACCATTTTCGGGAACGGGCAACGTCTCCTGGGAGTGAATGTACCGCATCTTGACTGCGTGGGTGGTGGAATGCCCGAGGGATAATTGTCGTTGTCGTCGTGGCGGTCGGTCGTCGAAAAGAGCGAAATTCCAGACGGGACTTTTTGGTGGAGCGAAATTGAAGGCGGACAGACGTTTGTGCGTCGCTTAGATGACTATTGCGGTTTAGCGCGTTCCGGCTCTAGGGTTGCCCAAATCGGCAAATGCCGCGGTTCTTCCGATTGTACTCCTCCGAGTCTACAGAGTACAGCTCTACATCCCTTTGCTTTGGCTTATTTACTTCTATACGAACATATTGATATATACTTATTGCAAATAGTCAAAGACTGCTCTCTACTTGCTCGGTACGATGAGAATCTGAATTCGTCTGGGTTGGGTGCATGTGCCTGAGAATTATGGAATCCAACCGACCTCTACAACAATCGGGACTTGAAAGTTGATAGTTGAGAAAAGGATATAAATATAACCAAATTAGCTATCTTTCCTCTCCTTGGTCTTCACTTCCGTTACCCAGTTCCCTCCGAGTGTCTTCAGCGTTGATGCCAATTCACCCTTCTTATCCAACGCTGCCACATCGTCACCACCTCCCACACTCTTCCCGTTGACCAATACATTAGGGACCGTACGACGGCCGGTGCTTTCTGCCAGGACTTCCTGTAATCTAGCACCTAACGGATGTAGGTTCAGTTCGACGACTTGCGGTGCAGGGACAACCGAGTATTTATCCAAGATGATCGACTTGGCTCTGGCGCTATGAGGGCAATATGACTTTGAGAAAATGACAACTAAGAGGCGTGGAGAGCAATTAGTGATGATTCTCAGTAAGGACAAGGTAATGGGGTAGTGTAGTGGACAAAAGTGAAAAGAAAAGGGGTCTCTTCCAACATACTGGGTGACCGTTTCAATATCCCGTTCAACTCCTCTTTGGCCTTAGCAAGGTCATTCCTTTTCTGCTCCGCTTCCTTCGCTTCTTGTGCCTTTTCTTGGGATACGATCGTGTCCTTCGATTGGGACTGACTTGCTTCCTTGGACCCTTCCTCCGCGACCTTGTTGTCGCCATTGCCGTTGCCATTGTCCAATGGAGCATTCTCATCCTTGCTCCCCGAGTCCATCACGACCGGCTGCTCACCCGCCGCTTGCTTATCCGGCTGCAGTCTTCGAAATACCCCGTCATCATCCTTGGTCGCGTGCTTCGCTGCCTCGCGAGAATCCATAGCCTCAACGGTCGTCCGGTAGAATCTATGGTTTTCGATTGTTCGCACCTCATTCTTGTATGTATATATAGTTAATTAAGCATATAATTGTATATATCATTTTTTTTGGATCTCACGCCATCCAGACATTGGAATGGCTTCTTTCTTCTTGCATGCTGTTTTGCTCAGGAGGAAGGGAGAGACGAATCAATTTACCGAGTAGTATAGAATCAGAAGTACTGCTACCGTGACAATAACGAAGAATTTTAGGCGTCGTTGCGGATGCATCTTTTATTATTTATTAGGTCTGTATTCGTTGTTTTCTTTCCAATTGCTCTTCCATTGCTCTGTTGATGATGTTGATTTGGGACGAATTAAGGAGGCGGTACGTAGCTTAAAATGAAGCTGACTAAAGGGACAGCATCCTTAAGACTTCACCAACATTCCTTAAGACTTCACTCATATGTACGAGAGTGCGGACTGAAGTATGGACAATGGACATTCTCATTCTGCTAAAGTCGTATGTGCCCGGCAGGTATAAAAAATTCATGTCATTGAATCATCAATTATGCAGCTACAACTATGACTGGGTATTTGGCAACATTGAAAACAACAGGAAATGCAAAGGGAAATTATGTATATCAAAACACAAGGAACTCGAACAAGACTAACTGATGACCGCGGAGCCTGCAGCGGCTTCAGTGTGGATATCAATGATCAGTACAGTTGGTGTTGGTGCAATCGTGATTGATAACTTTCAAAGGAAAAAAGTGGATAAAAGAAAGAGGCGTAGGTAGGGCGGAAAAAAGAGAGGCTTCACCCTAGGTATATGAGAACCAGCGAGCGCGATCGTGTCTAGGGTCAGATTCGTCTTTCGTGTATAATAATGTTGGCAATGAAATGAGCGTGGTCTTTTGACATAGTAGTAAGTCGTCAAGAGGATTGGACCATGATACCCGAATGCGCCGGGTGGTTGACAGTCCCCTTGCGTCGTCCTTGAATTATCTTCGTCCAGTCATCCCACTCTCTGGCCATCTCCATCAGAACGCCGCCCATCACGGCTGCTGATGCCATTAGCCCGTGTCCTTCGCCTTCAAGGATCCGGACTTCGCAGCGGCGCATCATCTTGCCCAGCCATCGGACGGTATCAACGGGGACACGGGCATCTCTGCTTCCGTGATGGATGACAACAGGCCGGGTTATATCAACGTAACGAAAACCAATCTCCTGGCGACGTTCTAAGCAAACGATAAGGTCGATTGCCGGGTTTGCTTTCGTTGTTGCTAACTCCCATGTCTTGTAAGTCAGTCGCATGTCGTAGTCTAGCTGACGTTCGCGACCTTGCGACGTTGTGGCCTGGCCTCTTCGCCGTACATCATCGATTTCAGCGGCCGAGTCATTTGGTACGGCAGTCGATGTGTTCATTGCCTCGGACGACTTCGAAGTATCTCCTTTCTGGCGCGCTTCAGACTCAGGATTCTGAGAGCCACCGTGCTTGTTCGTTGCTCCAGAAGCCTTTCGTTTATTTCGTCGAGGAGACTTTGGAAGGTTAGAGGTCACACTGGCACTGGTGGCAGTTAAGAAGCTGGAGTTGGCGACTTTCAAAATCGACGGGGGCAGGGTACGAAGAATCCTTTGAGAGTATGGAACGGCGTTGCTTGGTGCAGGCGCCTTCTGTGCGCCAATGCTGGACAGTTGAGATGGTGGTACCCAGGGCGCCAAAAGGTGGATACAACCGCGGATGTGCTGTGGGATCCTGAGGGCCGTCGCCAATGCATATATCGCACCCGCAGAGTGCGCAAGAATGGAAAATTTCGTAACTCTCAGATGATTGCAGACGATGGCGACGTCATCTACTGTTATGTTAGCGATGCTTGCAACGCTGATGCTGCTGCGGGATTAAAGACTTACCAGGCCAAGTGAGAGGAGTACCCAATTCGTCTCCGAGATACGGTCCACTTTCACCGACGCCAGGACGGTCTAAAGTGACCAGTCGGAGGTGGAGGGTCCGCGCCAATTCATCGTAAAACGCCATGAGATATCTCGTTAAACCCATTCCAAGACAGCAGAGAACCACACGTCCCTTGGGGTCGCCAACCTCGGAGAAGGCTATGGTACGACCCGTCGTGGGATGGGTCACCTTCTGGGTGAGTTTAGGGGAGGACAAGTAGGCAAAGACCTCTTCATCGACGGAATCAGCGCTCGAAGGTCGGCCGTCATTAGTCGGCGGATGACTTTGATTGGTCGCACCGGATGGGTGTCGTTTATGACGTTTCGAAGAAGTGTGTTCAAAGGACTGCCTAGGCTTTCCTCTTCCAGGTTGTTCTGGCTTGGTTGTCGAGTCTGTGGTCTTCGTCGTCGCAGCATGCGGCGCATTTGGACGTATCTGGGCTCTACTCTTACCCGTCATGACCGCTGGGGCTGGCGCGCTCTCCTCTGAAATAACATCACTGTCTTTGGTCGCACCGCTGGGTTCGTTCGTATGTTCCTGCAATAAACGCTCCCAGTCGATGATTTCACTCCGCGCATGAGAGCTTCTGGTCTGTTTGCTGGGAGCGGACCTCGTTGACCTGGGAGAGTCGGGTCCCGGTTCGCGCTCGTTCTTTATCCTCTGCCGTTGTTCTTTTAATTCCTTTATTCTCTGCGTAATTCTCTCCACTTCGCTACTGTTTCCTCTGCTGCCAGTTTCTAGATCATTATTACTCCCCATGGAAGAATAACGACTATGACGCCCTGATCTATGTTTTCTGGAATGAGAAGACTGGCTGTGCCGTAAAGATGACTCCCGAGTTGGAATTGCTCTGCCGTTTACAGTACCTATTGGCGAATTAACTTGGCCGTCTGCGGTTGTTGTTCGCGACTGGCAATCTTGACTTGATGACTCTCTGGGAGCATTCATTTCAGATTGAGACTCCATAGTAAAGATGTTATTAGTATTAGATCGTCCTTCCTCAGCAAGGTCCGCCATGGAACGCATGGAACGCAGGCTGGTTCTGGTGCGAGGAGCATTACTGTGCCTTAAGCCATCATTGTAACTGCTCCTCTTCCGTAGATGGTCGTTCAGTCTCTGCTTGTCCGTCGTAAACTCGTGCGAGCTCTTCTTGAAGAGCCCCATTGAATTCCTGAGACTTCTTCTCCCGCCTGAGCTCGACGACGCAATGCTAGCAGCGGTTGAAATACGCGGCCCAGGCTCCGCGGTGATCGTTCCAAACGGCGCATCTCCATCACAAACGGCTTGGGAGGATGCATATGACGCTCGCGACGCAGGTCTCGCCGGAGATTGCTCCGCGGAGAATGATTTCGACTTGGAGGACTTGGGAGAAGTTGGAGCCCTTGCCATGCGAACAATAGGCGCAGCAGCGGCGTCGTCTGGATGTAAGAATGGGCTTTCGGCAGATTCATCAGGGGACTTTGATGCGCCGTAGGTCACGCCGAATCCATGGTCGTTTGCGAAGTCAGGGTCAGACGAAGTGCCGTGGACCGCTGAATTTAGATGTAGAGGGGTAGGATGATCGGGATGGGATTCGTCGGACGGCGGCAAACCATCGAAATGATTCTGAACGGGCACGGATATGGTAGAGAGGGAGGTGATCAAAGAGCTAATCACTTCAGGATGCGCCGGATCGACCGAGGAGGCGCTTTCTGAACGAGTTCGTCGGGAAGGTCGAGACTTATGACGGCGCGCGAGGAGAGAGGACTGCGAAGCGTCTTGCGCATTGCCAATCGAAGGTTCCTGGGGCTGGGACTGGGGCTGCGAGGCATCCATAGCTGTTTTTGTCGTCGTCGTCGCGGACGAGAGTCGTACAGCGTACGCTGTAGACTCTCGGCCAATACAAGGGAGCTAGCCTACTGTTGAAATGACCCTCAAACAGACGATGACCAGCCGACTAGTTTTATAAGAGACGTCATGTTCCGAGTGAGGAAACAATTCGTATGCCCCGTCGAGAGTCGCTGGGGTTTTTTGCGACGAGCGCGTAAGTCTGTCTTTAGCGGAGAATTGGAGAATTCTGCGAACGAATCCGAGGTGTCTAGGATGATTGCTAGTGATTGGCAGGCCTAACAAGATTGATACATAGCGACGAGGGAGAAGGCTTACTGTGCTATCTTTTTTCTTTTCTTTTTTTAATTATTTGCAAAGGGGGAAAATCCAGAAGATTTGATTTTATTTGCCTCCAGACTTATGATCTGATCTGATACTCAATCCTGTTGCGTGCAGTGGATGTGCGCTCAGGGGCAACTGGTCTCTCTCAATCTCAATTTCTCAAACGATAGCACTCTTGAAGAATTGCTTTCTTTAAATCAAAAGTACGTTTCCGAAAGCCTCATCTTTGTCACTGTCAGAGAAACGAACACCTGCTGCGACAAGTTGAAACTGCTGTCTGTGCTGCAGTATAGTGACGTACCAAAGTATTTGCACATTTCTTTGAATAATTTCCAGTCACGGGTGTGCAGATACTTATGCAGCGCTACTGTAACGTCGCTTACCGTAATATTACACAATAATTCCACCACGTGACCAACTCTGGACGTTCTTCTCTCTGTCCCTCCTCGCGCCGAGTGTCATAGTCATATATATGCCTCCAGGGCTGTCAATAATTCCATCGACCACCATCCTTCTTCTGAGGATGCCACAAAGGCTCTAATCGCCGTCTAATATGCAGTGAAGCACGCCCGATAACCCCCTTCCATATACTTGTCCGTAATGGACGCATATCCCGAGGACTATTTGGTCCATAACCTTCCTCTCATCTTGCTGTCCGGCCTGGAGACCAACGCAAAGGATGAGTCCGGCTCGACCGCTGACGATGTGAACTATCCTTTGCTACGCGAGAAAGGCTATCATATATATTCAGACTTTCCCGCAGTTAGCGGACACGCTGCCGAGGAATTACGGAACGCGCTCTTGGAAAAAGATGCGTCGCAGGCTCCGTGGATCTCCAGGACCGATGCGCTGGGAAGGCCGGCTGCCACTGGGGTCAAGATAAAGAGTGTTGGACGGGTAGGTTGATTTTGATAGTCATCATCATATGGCACCGACCGCTTTGTTTTTCTCCTGGAACCTTCATGGCCCGTGGTTTCATGTAGACTTTGGAATTGAGCTAGTCCGTTCTTCAATTAGGTCTTGACACATCCTGATGAAACGGGCTCGTATTGGCGGCCATTCATTCAGCCTTTCAAGTGACCACCTTCCGCTCCGCTACTAACGCCTTCAAGTCTTACAGACTGCCTCCTCGAAAAGCAGACCCGCCGCCTACAAGTCCGATCAGCCCAGCTATTGATGATGACGAGGACGATGATGACGGTGCACGGCGCCGTCCCTTCGTTCTTCACTCTCCAATATCACCATTAACACCAAGCTCCCCGACTTTCCCAGATGGCTTACTTACCCCCTTGTGGGTCGCGAAGCATCAGAAACTCGTTCCTGCGGCTGTTGTCAACTTCTTCCCCTTTACACTAGACCGTAATATGAGCTCTCTTCGTGATAATCAACTCAAGATAGAAATCAATGGTCTGAAAAAGGATTGGTCTTCTTCTGGCTACAAGTCCCGTTTCCTGGTTGTCTTGCTATCTGAGAACGGTGAGAATCCCTATTTGGGAGATGCCGATGATCGGATAACGAGCATCCGCAGAGCGACAAACTTAGATCAGAAATCAATCTTTCTTCTCCCTTCGGATGTAACGTCGGTGGAATTGAAAGAATTTGCAGTCTCGTTTTTGTCCATGCTGCAGCCCTGGATTGCTGAGTACTACCGGGATCTTTCCAAACATGCAAGACGGAAAAGGAATAGAAGTACCATTCCGCCCCCTACAGCACCTCCAACAACGGGGACGTCGCGAACTCTGTCTCTCCACGACTGGAATGTACGCTATGAATTCAAGCTTGGGATATTTGCCGAGTTCCGCCAAGAGATGGATGCCGCTTACAGGAACTATGAGAGTGCGTATGAGTACCTGTTCGGACAAGAGGTTTTTGAGAACATTGCAGGCTGGAGCCCGAGATTCAATGACGCTCGCCTTCTGGCCGATTCCCTTGCTATACGGATCATCCGTTGCCTGCTCTGGACCGGGCAGACTACTGCCGCAGTACGGGCATGGACCAGCCATAGAAGCCACTCGCAAGATATTGTCAACAGGCGAGGAAAAGGAACAAAGAATTATGGATGGGAGGCCTGGGAATCAAGGTGGTCGATGGTCATGTCGCAGCTTATAAGCCGGGCCGATATACCTTTCCTTTCTCATTCCATATTCATTCCCCCTGAAAAAACGCTTCCTGCGGGCGAGCCGATAGACCCATGGGAGCTACTCCATCATGAGGGATACTGGCTAGATCGTTCAGCGAAGCATACAAGCCGCCGACGCAAGCTTGCACAGCAAATCCCAGACGAAGATCGGATACCCTTGGCACAGTCTCCCGCCTCTCAGATCGCCAGCAAGTCTTACTTGTACGACACGTATCTCGCTCCCGAGACGCATGTTGAAGCTCCCTCGGCAGGACAAAGTGGCTTTAATCATTCACAGTTAATCATTGATACCTTGCAAGCCTCGTTGGCAGAATTCTCTAAACGCCATCAAGTCCGGAAAGTTGAGAGTTTAAGTCTAGAAATTGCAGAGGAGTATATGCGCCTTGGCTCGTGGTCAGAGGCGTACGATATCCTCCGGCCAATGTGGCTGACTCTTAGTTGGCGGCACTCTGGTTGGTGGCATCTGATGGTGAGGTTTGGCAGGGCTTTGAGAGAATGTGCTCTACGGATACATGATAGCGAAACGATCATACGAGTAGATTGGGAACTGCTTAACAAGGGTAAGAGTCATTACCTGATCGCGAGAAGAAGAAAAGAAGGGAATAAACGTGTTTCTTTGAATTATCTTCCTAACCTCTCCGGATATCTAGTATTTCATATGCGAACCGGTTGGCATAACCATGACCTTCACAGGAGTCTTGAGAGTCTTCCATTGGAAAAGCCCAAGCCTTCAATTTCCCTTAAAGCGGAAGATACTGTAGCATGTCGTAAGTCCACCGCGTGCCCTTAGTTTTTTTTTTTTCTTTGGTATAAATTGACTGAATCGTCGCCGGTCAGTAACGGGCTCGGTGGTTTTCGAGAAGTCTGAAGGGAATGTCGGCGAACCACTGCAGCTACAGCTTGCCATTTCTTCGCTATCCCATGCCTCTTCAAAACCTATCAGACTTTCCGGGGTGAAGATTGTTTTTGAGGGGTGTCTTCGTCCGATAAACCTGCAGTCCGATGAGAACGTTGCTGCTGATACAACGACTCCTTGCAGCATGGCGACACCTTTACTGCATGAATCAAACTCCCTAAAGGATCCATCGCTGATTCACTCGCCGACTAGTAATATATCCGCGCTAAATGGTATTACAGACTTGGCTATCGGACCTTCACAGACCAAGGTGATCAATCTGGCATGCATTCCCCGAGAGTCAGGTGAGGCCAGGGTGACATCCATCACGATGATTATAGAGGAGCAGAAATTCGATCTGGCATATTCCATAATGAGCCAAGACAGATTTAATTGCTTCTGGTGGCGACAGACTGAGAATGGAATGAACCGGAAAAGGATAGGTAAGGACCGGGACCCTACCAGTTGCACGATCCTGCCCAAACCACCGAAAATTCGCATAACGACACCGAACCTCAGGGAAAATTACTACAGCAATGAACGTGTTGTTTTGAATGTCGACGTTCATAACGACGAAAGCGAAGCTGCAGAAGTTACTCTAGCGATAAGACTGTTTGGTCATCCAGATGCTGGGACGAAGGTATCATGGCTTGATGAAGAAGGGATTGAAAAGACTCAAAATGACCAAAATGACCTCGACTACCCTACTTTCGAGGAAACTTCACACTTTATAAGACGCCGAGTGGGTGTCATGGATTGCTCCTCGAAGAAGGAACTGCAGGTGGTATTGACAAACACGAATGACGCTTCGGATTACGAGCTCGAGATATTAGCCGATTACCACTTGGTATTCGATGTTCAAACGCCAATAGCGAAGTCTGTCACAGTGGACTTGTCGTTCATAAGACCTTTTGAAGCGAATTATGAGTTCCTCACTCGTCTCCATCCGCAGCGGTGGCCTAATTTCTTCCAGATTGATGATCGGTTACTCGGGGATGGACCCGAACCGAAGCCAGGAGGTCTTGTGCAGCGATGGTGTCTCAGCTCTAAGGTGGTTTCCTTCGCCTTGGAGCCTCTCATTATCGAGGACATGTCCCTCACAATGCTTGACCTAAAAGGTGACGCAGTCTGCAACATAGACAAAGAGTCTGCGGAGCAGCCCCAAACACCGGAAGTGTCTCCCGAGGAGCTTCGGGAAGCAAATTTCATCGTCGATATTCAGAAGAACGTACTGGGAGATCGACGACCGACAACGCTGGATCTAGCCCTAGATATTAGGTGGCGACGGAGAGAAGCCGATACTAGTACGATATTCACTCTCGCCATCCCTCGTTTCCTTGTCCCGATGGGCGAACCTCGAGTGCTTGCCGCGGCTAGCTCCTCACGAACCCTGTCTGGGCTGATACACCTTGACTACACCATCGAGAACCCATCAATGCACTTCCTTACATTTAGCCTGACTATGGAAGCAAGCGAGCAATTTGCGTTCAGCGGACCGAAAACGACTGTTGTTCAGCTGGTGCCGTTAAGCAGGCACACTGTCCGGTATAACCTGCTGGCGACTCAACAGGGCTTGTGGATTCAGCCGCAGCTTGTCGTTGTTGACACTTTCTTTAACAAGACTCTCCGAGTCTTGCCTACGGAGAATATGCGGTCGAATAAGAAGGGTATCTTGGTATGGGTTGATGCTGATGATTGAATGATTTGATTGGATATGTTACGGGTTAACGTTGTCATATATATGCTTTTGATATATCCAATAGGCAATGTACTCCTGAGCAGTGTAAGATTCAAAGAAGGCTTCAAGGAAGAAAGAAAAGAAAGTCTGATGTCACATGTAAACATAGGGCTCAATTCCCACGTGAGAACCCAGCCCTTATCGCCCACGGCCGAGAACAGCTTAGCGGCAGGCGATAAGAGATCATCGGAGAATCGTCGTCACGTCTATTGTTCCTCCTGTCTTTCTACGCTTCATCCTCTCCCGGACGCTGGTCTGTCTGTATCTTTCTTGACATCTCGACGGCTTCATAGACGTTGCTGCCTTTGCTGGCTTCGTTTTCTTCATACTCCTTCCGCGGTCATCTTGCCGTGAACCTGTTGCCTATCTTCTTCCTCTTCTCCTCTTCTATCTACTCTTCTCCAATTCATCCGCAAAGATGGCGACGCAAGCAGCTCTGATATCAGATACTATCGTTGGCATGAAAAAGGCGTTGTCCAAAGAGAATGATTGTGCGATTCCCTCTTGAGCTCAGACTACTCTTTCTCGACTGGCTATGGACCTTGTGCTGACTGTTTCGTGTTACTATTATTGCCTTCTAGACTCAGGACCGGACGATCCCATTAGCCAACCATCGAACAGAGGGAACAAGTTGCGGGAGAATGCGAATAACGTCCGTGAAGGCGCTTTGGGGTACGTCAATTACGAACAATCCTACAAGCAGGTAGGTCCTTTTCTTGTCCTCCCGGGTTGCTGTCTAAGAAGGATTCAGAGGACTGACGATGACCGTTGGACTTGACAGAAAATCGATCATGCTGGGTACACTCGTTATATTCTCCAGCGAAATCCTCCGCGATATGATTCGGAAGGCGACGAGCTTGATGAGGATGACGAGGATAGTGAAGCGGATGCTGCTGCTGCTGAAGAGAATCCATTTTCCGAAATTGCCCTTGAACGTTGGTTACATGTCCTACATATTCGTTGTCTTGCTGGTCTGAATTTACTCAGTGGCGCTAACCTAGTTTCGTCATTTTCGCATTAGAGCTCTTATGCCCGCTTAAGCATCCCTCAGAGTTACCAGTCCATCCTTCAATGTCGCATCCATACACGAACAAGGCTCTTTTGGAGATGACGCGCGCCGTCGAGTCCAAACTTCACCAAGAAAGAGCGCTTCTATGGCAAGCGAGAAACCTCCATAGACGATTTCTAGGCGACAGCTGTTGGATGCCGTGCGCAATGGTTGAAACTCCCGAAGATAGATGGTATTTTGCTCCCGGGATAAATACTGAACGGAGTTCACCGACAAATCGAGATGGACTCAGTGGAATAGGAACACCTTTGGCGAATAGCGCTTCTCAGACTCAAAAGGATGGGACCCGAGGACTACATTCGGAAGCGGTTTCACCGAAACAAACAGAGTCACATGGAGCTACTAATGAAGTTAACAACGAAGCTCAGTTTTCTGGAACCGACGTTGAGATGCCAGATGCTAATGCGATTAACGAGAAAGACGCCGAGAGCAGTCAGATTAAGGACTCGACGAATAACCTGAAGTCCGAGGATTTCGATGCGACAGTCGGTGATCTCCCGCAACATAGGGAAACGAACGATTTAGGTCCTGGAACGCGCGCAAACGGTAATACCTTTGAGTATACATCGACCGAAAAGCCACGGTCGGTCGAACAAGCGAACGGAAAAAGTCCTGCGAAATTTGCAACTGAGCAAAGTACAACGGATGCACCCGCGGAGCCAAAAGCGAACGAAAAGGCACAAGAAGAGGAACCCGACAGAGACGTAGAAATGGAGGGAGCAGCATCACCAGAACCACTCAGCAGAATGAGAATGACGACCCGCGCACAAACAAACGCCACAAACCCTCACCCCGATCCCGCCATCGCCTCTCCTCCCTCCTCTTCCCAATCCATCGACCCCATCAACGCACTCCCTACACCTCACCCTCTGTTCCTCGTCCCCGATTCCATCCGACCAGACCCCACCTTCGGCCTGCCCCCGAACGAAGCCGAAGATACCAAACGACTACTCTGGTCCTACATCCAGAAACAGGAGGAGACGGTGCGCGGCTTCGAGCATATGCTGGAGTGCTTACTGCGCGCCTGTCGAATGAAAGAGGACGTATGGGAGTGGTGTAAAGCCGAGGGTCATCTCGGTGAGATGAGCGATGGCGAGGACTGGTATGACCCGGAAACTTGGGGTCTTGCGCCCGGTGAGGAGCTTAAGAAGGGTGCGGATGAGGATGAGGCCGAGGCTGTTGATGAGGGTAGGACGGCTGGGAAGCGAGGGAGGAGGAGGCAGTGAAATGAAATGAGTGCCGTGTCGTCTCTTACCTTTATTTCTTCTTCGAATCTCCTTCGGATATTCGTCTCGTTTACGTTTCAGGGAATATATATTCGCGAAATATTTGGCGTCTGTTATTAGCGAGGAGTTGGCTAATGTTGTCGTTATAGTTCAACTTGGGTTATTTCAATGCGGGATTCTGTCTACGTTTATGTGTTTTGGATATTTTTGGTATTTTATTTTTGAGGACGATGGGACTGGCGCTTATATTTGAAAAGTTTCCGGACAGTTTATTTAACGAGCGAAAGTAATAATATTTATTTTTGTAACTAAGCCGTCCGGGGAAAAGCACCCATAGACGGACTCCATGTCCTTTTTGAATCGGAACCGAAACACCACTATCCCAACACTTACTCCAACATGCCGGCAGGTCTCTCGCGACGACTGCCGAATTATATTGTTGAAAATCCAGTTCTAATATGTATATATGTATATGTATATGCATATGCACCATGCAACCGTGAACTCCGCCCAAACGATCATAGACTGACATGTCTCGTCATAGCTCGCGTAAGTCGTGGATGTTGAAAGTCCTTCTCAACCCTGCGAGTATGCGCTGGCAGAGAATCGGCAATCTAGGTAGCCTTGCCGTCCTTCTGCGCCTTGGCGCGTTCTCGATCACGCTTCGCGTATATCTCAGCAGTGAATGGACTAGAATGTTGACGAAAATGTTAGTTTATCTCAACATGAACCAAAAGATGGTAATCAGGGGAGACATTGGGGTAGGGTCGTATCGCAAAGAGACAGGAATCAAGCACATACTCCTCCCACTTCAAAGCAAACCAATACATAATAAAGACCTCAGCAGACAAAAGGATCCCTGCCACTCGGCCTTTATACAGAGCAATACCGAGGAAGTTCAAAGTGCTCCCCCAATACATCGGCGACCCGGTGACGTTGAACGGAAAACCAGTAACCGGCGCATCCATCAGAATGCCAAAGTAATCACCAAGGTAGGTCCCAGTCAAGCCGAGGACGTACATGCTCGACAGCACGAGCACGGAGCCCACGCCGAAAAGCACCCAGCCAAGCAGTGGTTGGTGGACGGGTGCATAGTAAGGCTGGTTATCCAGCGCTTGGTTGTACACGTGATCGCGGAAGAGACCCAGCGTGAATATGGTGAAGGCTAGGAGACAGCAGCCGCGGTATGCAGTCCCGAGTAGTCGGGTTAGGTAGTGTTTGTGGTATTCTGGAGAGTGGTGTGAGCTGGTTTTCACGGTTTACTTCGGGACATCCAAGAATTGAGATTGTATATATAGGACTAGATAGACCAACCTGTACGCGCAACGATGCTGAATGAGAAGAGGTTAGTCAGTCAATTGCTACTACAAGACCTACAAGCCATCATATTTCTGCTTACTTCCAGAAGATTGGATTGAATGCAATTGTCAGCGCAGACCCTGCATGGTTACGGGAATGGTTAGTACCAGCGAGAGCGTCAATTGAATGAATGACAAGACATACACAGTAGCGACTCCTGAGAGAAGTCGACAAAGTCCGAGAGGCTGGACATGGTGGGCAGTCACAGCGCAGCACGAAAGACTGTGGGAGGGAGAGAGAGAGGGAGTTGAAGGAGGGACGGTGAGGTTGAAGTTGAAGTTGGAGGGAATATTACATACATACATACCATAGTTACCGTCTGGGGTAATTTGGAATGACGATGACGTATGATACAATAACATTACCGTTGTAAGTTAGTGTATTTTATCCGGGGCGGATTAATGTAATCCCAGTTAGTCATCCATATTTAATACACAAAAACGGTAATTACAGCATCCATACCGTCTCGTACCGGATTAATTACGCTCCCGGTGGATCTTGGGCATAATAACATCATCCCTTCCATGCCTGGTTATTTTGGCTGCTATATACCTATAAATCTCACGACTTCAACTTTTCGAGACGATCTCTCTTCGTATATGAAGAAAGAAAATGCTCCTCCGAACCTTGTCGTGATCTGCGTCGCTTGACCGTCATGGGACACCCGACCGCAATTCCTTGCCAGGGAAAATGGCCCTTCAACGCCGATATCTCGTCCTTGCGGGCATTGGAATTTACGTCGCATGGGGCTGGGCCACTTGTTGGCTCCCGAGCCTCAGCTATCTTTTTTACGGCTCTGTTATAGGGACTCTGCTTACTTGGACTACACTGCTCGTTCCTGTGTTTTGGACAGCGCGGAGAGAAAACGCGGAGGGAAGGAATGGCTCCACAGCCCCATCCGTTGCGTTCATCAGTCCTGGTAATTGGCAAAGGGAAACGAAACGCTTTCACGACGACTCCGTGTATCAGCCCGATTCTTTATATCCCCAATCATTCGTTGTGTCCGGAGGCATTGACGACCTTCTCGCCCTTGTCTCCCGCGACTTCATCGCATCTTGGCACCGAGACATTAGCGCGCGGCCGGCTTTCGTGAACGAGGTCGACCGGATAATTCGTAGAGCGATTGCGAATCTTCGTGATAGACTGTTGACGGAGGATCTCGTCTCGCTTATCGTCTCGCGCATTTTTCCGGTTGTGACAACTCATCTTCGAGAATTCGACATAGCAGAACGTGCGGTCCGCGGGCGGAACCTCACTCGGAATGTTACCGAATCTGAAGAACTTAGCCTTGCCATTGCCAGCAAGTACTGCGATGGAAAGGTACATCCTGCGGCAGCCCTCTCGGTTTCCGACCAGAAAACTGTGGTGCAGGAATATTTGCGCAAGGTCGCCGTTGGCTTGATGCCGAAGTTGTTACCAAGGACTGTCTTGAATAGTCGTATTGTTTCCGTGTTGTTGAGAGAGGTTTTAGCTTGCGCAGTACTCTTCCCGATTGTGTCGCTACTGTCCGATCCAGATACCTGGAATCAGTTGGTGGAAGCGTACGGACGGACTGCTTTACAGGACCGCAAAACAGTGCGAAAACTCCGAGCGGCGCTGGATGAACACGCATCTCCGGTTTCAAGGTCAAAGCATAAGCAGGTGTTTCCCAGACTCACTCCCAACGATTCCGAACGGGCTTTTGAACGATTTGTCAGGGCGATTAGACGCTGTAACAACCTGTCCGATGCTAGACGATTCAGGGCGCTCATCACTAGCCAGCTAAAGAAGGAAAGTATGATTGCCGACCAGGATCAAACCTACGTACGGCGCCTCGAGACAGGGAAGAGAGTTCTTGATCAGAAAGTATCAAAGCTCTCCGCAACCGGAGACAATCCTCGTGCCTTGCCTGCAGCACCAGGACAAGGATACCATAATCATACCAGATCTTCGTCAAGCAGCGAGACTTCCTTGATTGATTTGATGCATGATGCTTCTGGTCTTTCCTACTTCATGGAGTTTATGGATCGACAGAATCTTATGTCGCTGGTCCAGTTTTGGATCGTCGTTGATGGTTTTCGCAATCCCCTCGAAGATGACTTTGGAAACGAGATGTCGTCGGGTTCGAGCAACTGGACTACGACAGACAGGAATGATATGGCGTTGATGAGTGAGACCTACTTATCCAAACCTGAACTGAAGGTCTCCGAAGAGTCTCGTCGAATCGTGAAGGCGTTCCTGAGTGCCGGGAAACGAGCAACACCAGAACAATACCGTAAAGCACGCACTGTGATACTAACGACCCAAACCGGTGTGCTGGAAGACCTGCAAAATATCTACTATCCTAAGTTCAAACGATCCGATTTATATTACAAATACCTTGCTTCCGACGATGTTTCTAGTGCTGCGTCCCATAAATCATCTGCCCCTACCACTGATCAATCCGTCACGCATGAGAAGCCGGAGAGGCGGACTTTACCACCATTGTCAAGTCGCACGACTATGCCAGTAGGATCCTCTAAACCAAAAAGTCTGAGAAGGGCTGCCGTCACGTCGAGCGATTCGCGAAACACCGGGAAACTCTTTGATGACGACAACTCTCCTAGACCGTCGTTTGATTCTGAGCGTTCGGCGCCGCTGTTTGACGATGATGATAGTATTGATCCTCTCGCGAGGTCTACTCAAAGTCTTGGTCAAGATCAACAAAGTAATCAGAACGAAGCCAATCAAAGCCAGGTCATCGAAACAATGGAGGCCGCCTTGAACGATATCATAACAAGCGAACCGAAGAATGGTAAGGCAGATGAACTGAGAGGCAGCGAGATGTCTTCATCCGGGCTGTTTGGTGATTCTCCTCGTGGTTCAATGGAGTCCCACCGGACAGAAGCCCGCACTGATGATAAGGCGAGACCAAGCATCGCGTCCCTTGGCCTTGTGGACGAAAATTCTCGACGGGGAGTCTTTGACGATGACCTCTTCGCAGACCATCAGCAGAATTTCATTGAAGACGAGTACGAGGAGCCCGAAGGAACAGAAGAGAAAGACCCAGCCGATGAAGTCCACGAAGCTGCTCCTGGAGATCTCGGTCTTACAGAGGCAATCGAGGCACTGTCGATTGATATCGACAAGCTCGGTTCTCAGGATTCCGTGGTGGATGCACTGACTCGGAAGGCCGAGTTGACAAACAACACCGCGGAGTTGAGGATACTGCACAAGTCAAAAACGAGCATTCAGCGCGAGGTCCGTCGCAAAGAAATGCAGCGACAACAGTACATTATCCAGGAAAGCGACAACAGCTTGTACGGCAGATCTTCTATCCAGATTAAGTCGATCGTGGTTGGCAGAGAGGAGGATGGACATGAATTCGCCATGTGTATGTTGATTGGTTCCTTATTCATTCTGCGGTAAATGTGGGTGACTGACGATATTGCAGACGTAATTGAAGTACAGCGACTTGCTGGAGAGCAGATGCCGGCAGCATCCTGGGCGGTTGCTCGCCGGTATAGCGAATTTCATGAACTGCATCAGAAGTTACGAGCAAGATACCCATCAGTCCGTCACTTAGAATTCCCTCGAAGACGGATGGTTATGAAACTCCAAAGAGAGTTTTTGCGAAAGCGAAGACAGGCGTTGGAGACTTATCTTCAAAAACTCTTATTTCTCCCCGAGGTATGTCGGAGTCGCGACCTGCGAGCTTTTCTATCCCAGCAGGCTATCGTACCGCGCGAAGAACCGCATCGTGGTGAAGGCGAGGCAAGAGACCTCGTGACGCGGATCTACAACTCGGTTGCAGACGGCATGGATGACTTTCTGGGCAACTTCGGCGTGTTGGACCAGCTGTCGACTGCAGGTCAGAATCTCATATCCGCCGCCACCCAGCAATCCGCCGCAACGCCGGATCCCGGATTGGCCGCCGAAGACACGGTGACTTCGGCGGAAGCAGAAGCGGAGCTCAATGCATTTGAAGATCGTGAACTGGAGCCATTCATCAAGCCTATCTGCGATTTGTTCTTAGAGGCCTTTGAATTGAACAAGGGGAACAACTGGCTACGGGGACGCGCTGTGGTTGTCGTCCTCCATCAGCTCCTGGGAGGAACGATAGAACGGAAAGTACGTGAGAATGCGCGATCACTGGTCCAAGACGAGTCATTGCTCCGCTACATCGCCCTGGCAAAAGACACATTGTGGCCCGGGGGTGTATTGAGGGAGAAGAAAGTACGCACGGTATCTGAACGACTGAGGAGCAGGACGGAAGCCAGTGTGGTTCTTGCGACGCTGGTACCGGATTTGGCCGGTAATGTGGTCGGGAGGGCGAATGCGCAGGGAGCGGCGCGGAGGTTTTTTGCTACGTTGAATAACCAACAGTTGAATACGCATCTTATATTTACGATTCTGGACGAGATCGTGCTGGTGCTTTTTGGTACTGATGATGCGGGACGAGTGCGATGATTCTGATTTCAATGTCGGGCCGCGGAGTACATATCGGTATTATATCTCGCTTGATCGAGGTTGTTTATACTTCAATCGTTTGCCTGTGACGAATGTTTTCTGTCTTCTCTAATGTGTTTTGGCTGACACGGCAGACTTGTTACTTATTCTATTAATTATCTATTATGTATGTATCGTTAGTTCTAATCTTGAACAGCCTTTCTAGTACGTAGATAGCATAGCATATACCTTATATAGCAATCCGGAGAATAACCAAACCAACATTGAAGCACCGTTGTTATACACCCCGTGAACTCTCCTCCAACAACTCCGTCACAGTAACAACCCGATACCCCCTCCTCTTCATCTCCGGAAGCACATACCCCAACATGGGCACAGTCCACTCTCTCCGGTCATGACAGACGATAATCCCACCGGGCCGTAACATACTCAATATATGCTTCGCGTTCACCCACCAAATAGACACCATGGGATCATGCGGATACACATCCCCCAGCACGATCCGATAGCCCATATCGCCAAGAACCCGCCGCATGCTACTGTGGAAGAAGCCGGAACCGGGCCTGAAGTATTTTGGCGGCGGGTGGATTGCATTTTCCGACCTCGTCTTCGTCTTCGTCTTTCTCTCGTTGCTGTTTCTGCATTTGTTGTTGGCGGTGGTGGTGGTGGTGGTGGTGGTGGTGGCAGCAGCGGAAGCATAAACACCCTCAATCCGCTCCTGAACAACCCTCACCTGCTCCCGGAGTTCATCATCACCCAAACAAAAAGACGGCTCATCATGCATAGCATGATTCGCGAGCTCGTTCCCGCCGCACACGAGATCGCGCAGAACCGCCTCGTCACCGGTCGACTCGATCTGGTCGCCGATGACGAAGAACGTGGCCGTTGCGTTATTGCTCTTCAAGACGTGGAGGATGTCACACGTGTGCTTTGATGGACTGTCGTCGATGGTCAATGCCATGAGTTTTTTGGTTGGTGCCGGTGTCGGTGCCGCTGCTAGTGGTTGCGGCTGCGGCTGCGGGACGTGCCAGAGGATGTCGGGCCATTGGTACTGGAAGTAGCGGATTAGGAGGTGTGGGGGTTTATAGATTAGGTAGATTGATATTAGCGGGAGGAGGATTAGGGTTGTTGTTAGGAGGAGGGAGGTTGGGGACATGACATGGCTTTTGTTTGGACTCCGTTAAGGTATTCGAGTGTTGTTGGTTTCGATGAAGATAATTGGTCAGGTGACTGACAATCGACGTCGCTGGTTCCACTGCTTCAGGGCTTAGGGTCTAGGGTTAGGGCTAGAGATACGTCAAGCCTAAGTCGCTGCCTAACGGAAAGATTCGTCTGACTCCCTGAGTCTCCTTTGCTTTCATAAGTAGATAATTCCTTCTACGAACTGCTACCGATTAGTGACCTTTCAGTCGAAGACAGCTAAGCTATACCGTCAATACCCATACCTATACCCATAGGCTACACCTAGTAGAAAGCCAAAACAAGAGAGTCCTGAATTCTCTCAAGATCGAAAAGTTAAAACAGGTCAATAATAATAGAAAGGCCTATGTCCTACAATACACCAGTTATGTCCTTTTCCTTTTCCTTTTCCAATGTTTTTGCTTTGGAAAGGATGTCGACATATGCATTGCTTGAATGGGGAGATGTTGTGCTTTCCGTGAGTGAACTACTCTTCATCCACCGAGCCGACGTCAATCAATTCATTCCTCAGAATGTTCATTCAGACGACCCATGAAAAAAAAGAAAAGCATAACTGCTAACGGCGTGACTACCGGCTCCAGAGAGAGCAACCGGAGCCAGACATGTAAGCTGGTCCCATCCTTCATGAATCATAATGGCCTATGGGGCCTCGTCGCAGCCTGATTGCTAACGAGAGTTTATAGAGGGGATGGCCATACTTGAGCAAATCCGACGCGGAGAACCACTGCACAGTCGATTACTACATACAACGCCGCTAGGTAATGGTTATGTTATGAATGCCGGCAACGCCTATTTTCGACCCGTTCAACGTGCACTCGGCGGCCGGCCATTCTCAAGATGCTTGAGGGGGATTATCATCAACCTCCTCGTTAGCCAAGCACCTGCCGGGGCTACGCATGCCACAGCTGTCAGCCGCTGGCATGAATCTATGTCTCATCTTGATTTTCTATGGTGAACCTTTCACGCGTGATGATCTGGACGTCACGACTCACGCTGTTTACCGATCCTGTGGGTGGTGGCTTGAGGGGGCGATTGTTCAAATTGTTCAACCAAGACTATGAACACTGAACAGGCCGCCACGACGGCTTGTGGGTGCGCTAGAGTCTAGACTCGTCTGGAGAAGACGGAGAGCCTCATGTCGTACCATACTGAGGCTTTGTGGGGGTGTAGTGACTTCCTTTCCGATCATTAGGTAAATCCCGTGCTCTTGGGAGGTCGAACTACAGTACCTTAACATTTGAAGAATACGGGCCGACGGTAGGGAGACAAAGCTCAGAGCATTTAGTCAATGTCTGAGGACATAAACAGGGAACAACTGATGGATCCTTCATCGTCACCGGAGCCCGTAACGGACTTCGTGTACAAGCCATACCACTTTATTGCACGCAATCGTGGATGTACATACTTAATATATCATACAGGTGAAGTCGCTGGGCCATTCTACATGTAGATTACTTTTTTCTCCAAGGCCTTGCGGCTTGGAAGACTCAAGTCGCCAACGAGCGAAAGGAACATTTGAACCTGAATACCTCTTGATATGTTGCAGCCTTGGGACTAACCGCTCATTGATCACCGACCAAAGGAACTAGAAATTTGCTTGAATTTCTGTGTCAATAGATTCGTCCTGAGAAATGGTTGATACTGAGACTTGGGTAAATCGTTGATTGCTATGTTGCATCTGGCTTTTGCAGCGTGCTGATAAAGTCGCTTCAAATGTAGGAAGCAAACGTTAAAATCTAAATGATTATATTATAGTCATGGCAAGGCGTCATTGGAAGTATCATAGACATAACACAACTATAGATACAGTCCCTCGAGCGGGCCTTGATCCGTCTTGGTCTTCATGATACGCTCTCTGGCCGCACGGAAGTCATCCATCTGCACTCTCATGCGTCTCTCTCTTAGAGCCATCAATCCGGCTTCCGTGCAAATAGCCCTGATATCGGCACCGGAAAGGTCGTCCTTTTGGCTAATGAACTCGTCAAGGTCGACATCGTTGCCGAGAGACATCTTCGAGGTGTGCAGCGTAAAGATTTTCTTCTTGGTGTTTTCTGTAGGAAGTAGTTGGTCAATGTCAGTTGCAACAGAACAAGCCTTTGCGAGGGGAAAGAAACTTACGATCTGGGCTTTCGAAGAAAATCTTCCGATCAATACGGCCAGGTCGAATCAAGGCAGGGTCCAAGGACTCTATCTTGTTTGTGGCCATTAGAACCTTAACATCTCCTCGGTCATCAAAACCGTCAAGCTGATTAAGGAGCTCCAGCATTGTTCGCTGAATTTCTCGTTCACCACCTGACGAGGACTCGTATCGCTTGGCACCAATCGCATCAATCTCGTCAATGAAAACAATTGATGGCGAATGCTCTGAGGCGACTTGGAAGATCTGACGAACCAGACGCGGACCATCGCCGAGGTACTTCTGAATTAACTCGCTACCGACGATTCGAAGGAACGTAGCACTTGTCTGATTGGCGACCGCTTTAGCAAGCAGCGTCTTTCCGGTTCCTGGACCACCGTAGAGAATGACACCTTTCGGAGGCTTGATACCCATTTCCTCGTAGAGCTCCGGGTGCATGAGAGGGAGCTCGACCGCTTCTCTGACTTCCTGGATCTGAGACTCGCAACCACCGATGTCCGCGTAAGTTTCGGTAGGCGCCTTATCTAATTTCATCACGGAGACGAGAGGATCGGACTCTTCTGTCAACACTCCGACCACCGAAACGGTTTTGTGATGCAGAAGAACGCTGGCACCCGGTTCAAGCAAGTCCTTGTCCACGAAGGACATAATAGACACGTAGTACTCCGGGCCTATTGCACTCGAAACGATTGCATGGTCGTCATCGATAAGTTCCTCTAGATTCCCCACACCCATGGGGCTGCCTCTCATGTCGTCGACTCGGCCCCTCTCGTCGGCGTTCCGGTCGAGAAGGTCAAATTCGCCTCGATTAACAGGATCCTGCGTTGCCTGCGCCTTGGCTTTCCGCATACGTTCCATATTCTCAACATATTCCTCCTCTAGTAACAGGTGGTCATGGATCCTTTGCATGCGGAGGTACCGTAGTCGGCACCGCGACGTTGGGAAGATGTCCGGTAATTTCTGGGCGGCAGAGGGACCGGCAGCCCTGCGCTTCTTCCGTCCAATACGGGTCGTAGGCGGCGGCGGCGGCTCGTACTTAGGCTTGTCCTTCTATACCGAGATTTCCAGTTAGAACATCACTCACTCACTATATTATGCCATATATGTAAGACGTAAGTTGGAGCAAACCTTCTTGTCCTTGTCTTCCCTTCCATCCCTTCCATCTCCAAAGCCCCCATTCATATTAGACTGTTGATTACCCTGTGGATGTAGAGTCAGTATTAAATCGACTTGGCAACAAAGACGACTGCCACGAGACAAGGTACGAACCATGGTGAAGAGCTCTCAGGCACGTTGCCCGGGAACAAACAGATCTATTTGATTTAAACAGACGGTTTGGAAAAAGTACACAAATGCTGGGAAGATGCCCTCGTAATGAAGATGGCTCGTCAAATGATGAAGATGGAAAAGGTGAGTACGTTGTATGGGAGTGTGTAGCTGATGTCGATGAGTTGAAGCTCGCCGTCGCCATAAGTTACGGCTTACAGTACAGTACGTTTAGGCCCAGCACGTGACTTTGTTACTGATGCCTTGGTGCCTTAATGTCTTAATACCTTGGTGCCTTGTTGCCTGACAGACACCAGTCCTTACGTTTCCTCAGCCTGAATGACTATGAGAGAATTTGATTCGAAGCAGCCATACCTAACTTCATAGTCTCGTAGCTTTGTGCTGAGATAGTAGTACATAGTGTAAGAGTCGTTGAGTCGACGTTGAGTCGTTGGCATCAAGAGTCGACCAAGCTTTACCACTTTGGGCTAGATTCAAAATCTACAGTTTACACTTAACTGTATTCAGTTAGCTTACCCACTTAAACCGGGGGGTACATAAGGAGTTGGCTGTCAAAGTTATCACTTCTCGGAACGACTTCACTTGCCGAAGACGATGGCCTTCTTCCTTCTTATACAGCCCAATTGATCCTCTTGGAGGGAGGTCGATGCATTGGTCTTTCCGGTCACTATACCCCCGTTCAGTGCTACGATTGACCATTCCGAAGACACCACTCCCACTCCCACTCACTAAACCCAGCACCCCGACACTCACACCCTACTACTACAAACCAAAAAGACCAGCAACCTCCTCGAGTCGAAGAACATACACCAAATCCGCACCAACAATGTCACATTCATCTCCCGCACACCCCGCCGAGCAGCGCGTGCAATACAACGGAAAAGACTACGTAGCCGTGAAAGAAGGAAACGCGTCGATCCTCTACCCGCCCTCCCAAGAGGCCGCGTCGACGGGGGCGAAGAAAGACTTGGAAACCGGCGAGGAGGCGCAGTCAGTTTTCTACAATCCCATACAGCAGTTTAATAGGGATTTGAGCGCGCTTGCGATTAGGGCTCATGGGGAGCATGTGCTTGCTGAGAAGAGGTTGAGGGCGGAGAAGAAGAAGAAGCAGAGGGCGCCGAAGAGTAAGAAGCGGAAGAGGGATGAGAGTGATGTGAATGGTGAGCCGAGGGAGAGTGAGCCGAAGGAGGGTGAGACGAGGCAGGCTGAGGCTAAAGAGGCTGAGGCCGAAAAGGACAAGGCGAGAGAGAATGAGGCGAACGCAACGAATGAGACCGAGGCGAAGGCGCGGGAAGATACGACGGAAACCAATCATGAAGAACCCGGCGCCGCAGAGAAACAGACTGCTACTCCGTCTTTTACTATCCTGGATGCTCTCTCTGCGTCGGGCTTGCGGGCTCTGCGATATGCCTCTGAAATCCCCTTCACTACATGCGTCGTGGCCAATGACTTTTCCCCCTCGGCCATCGATTCAATGAAGCTGAACATTGAATACAACAAACTGGGGCATCTCGTCCGACCCAACATCGGCGACGCCCGAGCTTACATGTACAGCCTCCTGAACGCGCCGCAAAGATCCGGGAATAATCCGGCTCACGTAGGCAAATTCGACGCCATCGACCTGGACCCGTACGGCACGGCAGCGCCGTTCATGGATGCTTCGGTGCAGGCAGTCAAGGACGGCGGTCTCCTATGCGTCACCTGCACCGACGCTGGTGTGTTCGCGTCGAACGGATACCCAGAGAAATCCTTTGCGTTGTACGGCGGAATTCCGGTGAAAGCAACACACTCCCACGAAGTCGGATTGCGTCTCATCCTCCACGCGCTCGCAGCGTCCGCTGCCAAGTACGGACTCGCCATCGAACCCGTCCTCTCGCTATCGATCGACTTCTACGTCCGAGTCTTCGTCCGCGTCCACAGATCACAAGCAGAGACCAAATTCATCGCCGGCAACACCATCCTAACGTACACCTGCGACCAAGGCTGCGGAGCATGGTCGACCCAACCGCTGTCGCAAACCAAACAGAAAACGGACAAAAAGGGCCGACCCTTTTACGGCTTCTCCTTCTCGCAGGGACCGGTAGCAGGACCGAACTGCGAACACTGCGGATTCAAAACGCACGTCGGCGGTCCCATGTGGGGCGGTCCGCTCCATAACCCCCATTTCATTCAGAGAATACTAGACATGCTCCCCGGGGCAGACAGGAATACGTACCAGACCGTCGACCGAATCGAAGGCATGCTGGTAACAGCACTCGAGGAAGACCTGGACCTCGCAGCATCCACAAGGGACACCACGAATGTTCAAGCAGAGCACCACCACCGCACAGACACAGACACAGTCACAGAGACAGCAGACAACCAAACCAAATCCAAAACCCCCGAACGCTCCGCCATCATCCCCCGCGTCGACCCAGCCCTCCGCGAACCGCACCCATTCTACTTCAGCCTCAACGCCCTCTCCGGCGTGCTGCACGCGCGGACCATGCAAACAGACGCCTTCCGCGGCGCCCTCCGCCATCTCGGCTACCGCTCCACGCGAAGCCACACGAAACCAAACACAATCCGCACCGACGCCCCCTGGGACGTGATCTGGGAAGTGATGCGAGAATGGATCCGGCAGAAGGCGCCGATCAAAGAAGACGCGCTCAGCCCCGGCACCGCCGGCGCGGCCATTATGGCCAAGAGCCGTGAGAATCTGCGGAGACCTCAGCAGCAGCAGGACGGCGGTCAGGATCAGGATCAGCGGTTGTCCGCGCTGAAGGCGGAGATTAGTTCGGCTGTTGAGAGCGGTGCGGATGTTGGTGACTTGGTTACTAAGATTGAGGCCGCTCTGTATCGCTCTGGGGCTAGGGATTCTTCTTCTTTTTCTGCTTGGAAGAAGTTGGAGGAGGAGCCGTCTGGTTCTGGCCATGATGCTGAGGGTAAGGTGTCGGTGCAGGGTGGTGGTCAGCAAGTACAACAAAAGACTACGTCCACGGCCCCAGGTGGTGGTAAACCTCATCCCAGCACGTTGGATATCGTCTTCGACGAAGCGTTAGGTAGGGAGGTGTCGTCGGCGAACAGGAAGAAGCGCTTAGTGCGGTATCAGATGAACCCGAGAGCGAATTGGGGTCCCATGAGTCGCGCTTCGGGGAATGCGAATAAATGATATGTAGGCTAATCAATAAAAGTGATGGATTTTACTCGTTTCAAGTTGAATCGACCTGTTTTCTCCACGAGATGCCTGTAGTCTACATACTACGTACTATGAGTAGGAGTATGTACCAGCACTAACATACAACAAGAATCGTACGCCCACTGCCCAGAAGGACTAGACCCAGACGTTATTAGATAGACTCCAGCAAGACCAAGAGCCCATCTTTCAAGATCACTGAAGCAAAGTGACCTTGCAAAGAACGTCAAGAGGACTCCTCCCATAGTCAACCGACTTAGGATAATCCAGTCGGACCCAGAAAAACCCTATGATATGACTCCGGAAAATAGCGAAACGAGACCAAAGCTCTTTCCGATGCTTCAGTCCAGTCCACTTCTATGTATGTGATGTTCCGAAGTCGATTTCCTCACTCACCACATGCACTGAGAACAAGGAATGATGATTGACACTTTGCCGAGTCATGCTCCTCCTTCATCAGCGAAACAGCAACTTCAAGCTTCCCAGGCCAAGTTCGAGGACTCGCGTGTCAGCTGGACGTAGCCGATGGAAGCAAGCAAGGAAGGAATGAGGGATTGGGCACCGATAATGGGAACTTTAAGTGGCTTGTGAGAAGAATATATCAAGGTGTTGTGAACGGTGAACCGTTCAGTCCAGTCTCCAGGTACGCAAGTAAATGAGAATCGGAGGAGATTTAACGTCAACTGGTAGTCTCTGGAAGTTTTGGACGGAGCAAGCAAGCAAGCATGAATCCTAGATCTCCGGTTGGACGTGATGCAGCATTTTACCACTGTGATGAGAATGTCATTGACAGTATGTCTTCAAATCACAGCACGACACGATTGACACACCACGTCCAAAACTTCCAGACAAAACATTGCCTATCTCCATCCACTTAAAGCCCCCATTATCGGCGCCTAATCCCCCCAATCCTTGCTCCAATCAGCGCATATTGGTAGGTAGCTAAAACGACGCGGTACCGTATCCATATCCCAATGCTTGCGTCCAATTGACACCCGAGCTTAACCTTGTTTCTGCCAGACCTGGGAAGCTTGCTGGTAGTCTGGTTCGTTGATGATGATTGATGAAGAAGAAGCATGATATGGCAAGGTGTTACCATTCGTTGTTGCCAGTTGATAGGAGTTGGCAGGGCCTGATTGAGGGTTCTCGTCAGTTCCAACTGGTTACTAACTTATTGTGACTGTCTGGTCAATGTTGCTGGGATGCTCGTGTCATTGATGCCTGAGACGTGTCACGTAGCCTGGCCTCTTAGCTCTATTGATCAAATGTCGGTGACAATTGTCATTGATTAAGCCGTTAATATGCGGCTTTTGGCTGCGCGTGGGAAGTCGTCGACATACATAGCTGGTTGAGTTGAGTTACCGTTCATGTTCAGGGGTTCCTGGCGGATGCACGTTTAATCCGATTCACGTGCTGGACAAGGACTATCATCGTGCTCATTTGGCAGTTTGAGTCCAACACAATTGAGACTCCCATAGATCGATACTATGGGCAGTGTAGGCCTACCAGCACAGCAGTGTTGGCGACATTGAACATACGCGATAGAGAGTCGAAGAAACCGTTGACATACATGAGAGTCGAGACAGCAGTACAGTCAATACAAGAAAAAGAGCCAGGTATATCAAATCAAACTATGTAACGCCGATATATACATGCAAGTTTACAATCAATCAATCAATCCCTTAGACAATTCCCTTATTCCATAAAAATCGTATGGTATCTAAAATTTCGAAACCGCCACAGCGACTGCCTGAGCGTCGTTGTGACTGATGCTGACACTGACGTGCTTTATGCCGGCTTGTTTGGCAATCTCGGCCGCTGAGGCGAGGAACTGTGATAGATGTTAGTCCAAAATCCTCAAAGACGGAGTGAGAAACTTACGTTGACAGCAGGAGCTCCGTTGTCATCGTTGACAATCTCAATGTCCTTCAACGGTGCACCAGCGCCCTTGCTGCTGACGCCAAGCGACTTGAACACGGCCTCCTTTGCGCTCCATCGTCCGGTGAATGATGCTTGAGGCGATGGCGACTTGAAACAGTATTGCTGTTCGGCAGAAGTGAAGTTCCTCTCAATGAACGTTTCGTTTTCAATATTGATGGCTCCGACACTTTCCACATCTACTCCAACCTTGGAGTCTTCGGTAGCCTTAGCGTTCGCCAGGGACTCGACCATCTTCCTAGTGCTCTCGGTGCCAACAGTCTCTTCGGGTTTCGGAGGCTCAGCCGGGTACTTGAGTTCAGAAGTCTTCTTGTCCTCCGTCACACGGTAGTCAGGGTTGAGGAGAACTTGGCTCTGAATGTTATCTTCGTATGGCGCTTTGTTCTTCGCCACGAAAATGCTGTTGTTGATCATGCCATTGTGGAAGTAACGGTACGCCTTGTTCTGCCTAGCCTCGACCTTGTTCTTGTAGACCTGGTACTGAGCGCGGTCCAGGGTTGCGTAGAGGTACTTGGGGTGGATACCAACGACCTGAGCACCCTTTTGACCAAAGCCAAAGGAAGTGACCGTAAACGCTTTAATACCGTCCGTTTGGATGCTGCGGCTGGGATAGAGGATATGGTCGAATTGCTCCATCACATTGTCCACATTGTCCGCGTTACGGTTACCAGGAACGAGACCACTGTCCAGGACCTGCAAGCAACCGTTGAGCATCCAGGCACCAGCAGCACCCTTTGGATGACCAGTGAGATACTTCTGGAATATACCCAAGAGGGCATTCCCCTTTGTGCGGCCGAGATGTCTCATCTGCTGGCATATGACGTCCGATTCGTTCTTGTCGTTCGCGCCCGTAGATGTACCGTGGAAGGAGGCGACGTCGAGATCGTCAACTGTAAGACCCCAGGTTGCAAGCGCGCCGCGCATAGGAGCAATATGAGGATCCTGGCGCCAAAAGTTGTTTCCAATGCTGAACTGCGCATCCTTCTCCTGACGAACAGCCTCCCGTTCGACGTGGCGGGCTCGGTCTTGCATATATTCAGTCACGTCAAACGAGTTCGAAGTTTGCGCCTTCATAGCATCAACCTCCTCTTGAAGATACAGTAGTTCCGACTCCTGCCATTCTTTAATCTGCTTCCTGCGCAAGTCCAGTTGACGACGACGGTATCGCATATCCAAAAGAGGCGACGGGAACTTGCTCGGGTTCTCACGAGCCGTGGTGAGCACACCCTGGCCCGGCGCCGGGACGGAGCGACCAATCTTGTCGGTCGCCGTGGTTGTCAGTGCAAGAACACCGTGGATCGGCACACCCATATCCAACGCAAGCTGGGCACTCATGATTAACTGCATGCCGCAACCCTGAGATTCCATGAAGCCGGCGCGAGTCGTCGTAGTTGGTCTTGACATCTCTTGCGGGGTACGACCGTGGGCGAATTCAGTCTCTGCATTGCTAGTGGCATTCATATTGGCAAACTCGTATGAGCCTTCCTCCTGGAAGTCATCAAAACCACCGACAAAGCAAACACGAGCCTTCCCTTCCACAATCGTCTCATAACCAATGTCAACAGATTCGACAGCGGTAGCACAAGCGCCTACCGGTGTCTTGATCGGTCCGGTGGAGGATAACAGCAACATGTTGACCCATGCGCTCATCGTATTGATAAAGGACTCCTGCAAGATGTCTTTCTGAACGGGCTTGTCAAGGAAACGCTCCTTGTACATTCCCCTCAGTGCCAGTGTGCCTCCAATACCGGAGCCGACACAGTTGCCGACTTCAGAAAGGTGGACATATTTGTAGAACTCGTAAGGATCCGTTATACCAGCGGAAAGCATAGACTCCGCGGTACAGACGAGGACAAATAGGGTCACAGGGTCAACTTGGTCGATGATGTCTTCGGGTATGCCGTACTTCCGTGCGTCCCATCCGGTCGGAATCTGACCAGCAACAAGTCGGTTGAACTGTAGAGCTTTGGGAACGAAAAGCGTCGCACCTTGTCTGATGCGAACGATATACTCGCCGGATTCGGGGATTTCAAAGATCTCGGCCTTGTCACCATGCGCGCGCTTAAATTCCTCAGCGGTTTCCTTGGAGGCTTCAAAAGGTTCAAGGTCCTCCTGGATGGCGACTTCTTGCAGCATTTGTTTGTTGTTGGGGTCATACCCCCTGAACAGCTCAGGCTCAACGAGTCGGATTCCGGAATGCTCTAGGATGAACCTCTCGTACTTGGGCTTGACGTCCTTGTCATCGACCGGGTCTCCAGACTTTGCATCCACCCAGCCAGAGTATGTGTTTCCTTTCAGCGGGCCGTTATGGTGCTTAATCAAGCCCATGATCCAGGCCATCTCGACGCATCCCTCGAGAGAGAACTTGCCGTATGCTTCCATTTCCCAACGAGTGCGAGAATTGCCCCAAGGTCCGACTTCGGAGAACCCAGTAACAACCACGACCTTATCCAAGTTGACCATGCCCTTCAGAGAATCATTGAGCGGTTGGACATCTTGCTCCCAGTCGGGGAGATGAGGAAACGGTAGCTTGATGTTAGCGCGGGGTTCAGCCATGACCTTCTTGTACAGCACCGCGTTGTCTTCCCCGTTGACAACCTTATTCTCGATCGCCGTCTCCTTCACGACAGCCTGACGGATATCACTCGTCTCCATGATATCCTTGCGGAGCTTGGTCATCAAATCCTTCAGGTCCGGAATGAACTGAAGTCCACCGTTGAGGTCAGCCCAGACGGGGTCGAGTTGGCAAAGATTGACAATCGCAGGAGCCATGAGACCAAGCAGATTGAAGGCCATTTCCTGCTGAGAGAACGTGCGAACACCAAGCTTCTCGACACCGTCTGCGACCATATTATTACCGCCCATCAAACCCGTGCCACGGGTCCATCCGATGACAGCACCGCAGACTGTGAGATAGCTGCTCCAACTTTCCGAGTACCAGCGGTTGAAGAGAGTCTCCAAGGCAAGCTTCGATTCAGAATACAGACCGTCATTTCCGAAGGTTCCATGGTTGGGCGACATGGGTAGAATAACCTGGGCTGGGCGAGTTTCGAAGCCGCGACTCTGTTTCTGGGACTTGACACATCCCAAAAGGCGCAAGACATTGGTCAACATGATTCTGTGTGCGAGTTCGGATTTTGAGTCAAGGGAATCAATCTCGCGGCCATTTTCGGGGATAGCAGCGAAGGGAATAACGGTGTCCAAGTCCCAGCCAAGACCCTTCTTCGCATCGTAAATGTAGTTGACGAGAGCTTCCACATCTTGTTGACTGCCTTGGTTGAAGGGAACCACGACGAGTTGGGATCCAAGAGCACCGTAGCGAGCGTACATAGCCTGGTAGTATTCGGTAACCTCGCGCGAATAACGACTGGTAGTCACGATGACCTTGGCACCGCCGCTGATCAATCCTTGCAGAACCTCGGCGCCGATAGAACCAGCACCAGCACCCGTCATCAAGACATTCTTGCCGCGGAAGGTAAGGCCATCTCGAGCAGCAGACTCCAAAACGTTGAGATAAATGCCCGTAAGCTTCTTGTTGTATTCCCAATTGTGTTCCTTTCTCTTTTTCAGATGCAGGAAAGGAATCGTCTCGACCTTGCCGATGTAAGGGCTGCTGCCGTTGCGCCTGTTGTTGCCATTCCGACCATTGTTCTTTTCCTGCGACAGAATTTGGTTTTGATTCATACTTAGGGCGCGAATCACATCCTTGTAGAGAGCACTGAATTGGAGTTGCGAGGACTTGGACAAACGATGCTGTCTGCGAATTAACTTGTACACATTTCTGAGATCGTTCTGAACCTTAGTCCGATTGCTGTACTCGGAGATGGGGCCACCGTCGGCCATCTGCTTGACATAGTGTTCTAATTTCCGAGAACTAGCCCGCGGGACCTCATGGTAATCAATGTTACCCCTGGCATCAACTGTCGTCTGCGGCCCGGTTGGAACAGCGACATCCTTGTAGACCGGCGCGGCTCCGAGAACCTCCTTGCAGTTCTCAATGAGCTGCTGAGCTAATTCCTTGGCGAGCTGGTACGTCTCGCCGCGATCTGTGGGGCAGTTGTCAATGTGGTACTGCATGAAGTCGAGGAGCAGCGGGTTGGATCGGTTCATAAGTCGAATACACTGGCTGACGATATCACGATCGACGACCTTTAGCCTCCCGAAGATAATATCGTAGTACATGTTCAGCGCATCCTGACGAGCCCAGTTCCATGACGAATCGTAAATGCGAGCCTTTAGGGGGTCAAAGGACGGCACGATACCGGAAGCGTAAAAATCACCGTGTTCGGCCTGCCAGAGGTCTAATTGGGATTGCAAGGTCTTCTGGGATTCCTGAGAGGTAACAAAGGCTTTGTCGCCTGCGCGAAGGTCCAACTTCAAATATCGCGCAATTACCTCAAGTTGCTGTTTGAACAGAGCTCGCTGGTCTTTGGTCAAGGCGTCAATTGCGGCTGGATCCATGACCATTCCCGCGGCGCCGCCACCGCCCTCGCTGGCAGCCGCAGGCGAAGAGAGACTGATACCGGCGCTGGCAGCGTAATTGTTCGACACGTCATCCAAATACGACTTAGCGTCGGGTTCCGAACCCAAACGAGAGGGAGGCTCCATTGTAAGGGCGAGCAAAAGCACAGCATCTTGTCTACCGGATCCCAGACCCCATCGCGTCTCCAAGTACTTCCGAACTGCCGTGATATTGAACCCTCCGGGCATTTTCGATGATACCAAGCGAGCGACGAGCGATGATGACTGTTTACCCAGCTGGCCATTGAAAGTGGCCTGCATTGAGGCACCCAACTCATCAAGGGGGGTATCTTCGGGCTTCTCCGGGGTGGAACCAAATTCTTTTCCTAAATCGCCAATGATCTCATTTTGCAGTGTCGATTTGCCTGTTCAAGGGCAGGAATTGGTTTGTTAGAATTGGTTTTCCTTTCCTTATATGTACACGATGGAAAAATTTTAACTCACCTCCAACAAGATCCTTAATGGCTTTACTCAGCGGAACATCAGTCAGGCGCTTCTTTAGCTTCTGAGCAACAAGGGCTCTGAGAATATCCACAGCAGTAACTGGCGCATCCTCAACCGCAGGAGCGGGACCAGAACTTTGTGGCGGAGGAGGAGCCGCAGCAGCAGGAGCGGGAGCAGCAGCAGCTGCTGCCGCAGCAGGAGGAGCAGAGGATGGACCGCTGGCTGCTGGTGCGCTACTTGGCTCTGGTTCTTCTTCTACAGGGTCGACATCGTAATAGATTTCTTTTGCGTCCTTGTTATAACAGAGAATTTGGCGTTGAACAGACGTTGCGGCATCGTAAGCATCGTACTTGGAAGCAAGGGTCCGTCTGGCCATGGTGCCCAGAGTTTCGGCAGGACCAATCTCGACAATGCGTTCTGTTCGCTTCTCGGCGAGGATGACATCCTGAGTTTCAATCCATCTGACGGGAGAAGCAAACTGATAGGCGAGAAGCTCCACCAGCAGAGTATGGGACAATTCCTGCTCGACTTCGGGATGCATAATTGCAGGCGCAAGACACAAAGGGTATCGAATCGAGAGATATTAGACTAATATGCGTGGTATATGTATTATTAACGAAGAATGAATCGAGGTCGGTAGGAACAGAGGTAGAGGATGAACAGGATGAACAGGATGAACAGCCCAAGCAAGCCCAACTGGCAGCAGCTAGTGGTATATTAGGAGGAGGTTTGGTTTAGAGAATGTTCAGTTGGAGATTGGACACTGCAATAGTCGTTAGTATATAGCAGTAGGCATAGGCATAGGCATAGCAGCGATTCTTACCCATCAACTCAACACCACCAACAGCAGCAGATGGTGGGAGTACTGCAGTTAGTGTCACTATAGACAAGTCAACTGTTGAGCTCCCAGTCAAGTCACTGACTTTTTTTTTTTGCTTAATTTTCTAATTCCACCACAAAAAAAGAAAGAAAAAACAAAAGAAAAAAATCAACATCGGATGGGCGGATCACAGCATAAAAAAGAATAAAAAAAAACAGCATAAAAAGACTGTTGATGTCCCAACAGAACCAACCAAATCAATTCCAAAAAAAGAGATCTGGTAATTTTCAGTGGGTCCAAGTCTAAGGGATTTGCTGGCGGTACAATACGGTTACGCCGATCTTTTGCAGGGCTGCTGCCAGTTCCCGTGCATATCGTATTACCACCATACCCAGCTAGTACTAGTCCGTACGCGATAGATTAATAGATTACATGACGTGTCACGTGCCCAGCCCAACCGTTTGGGCTTTTGGGGAGATCACGGGGCGGATCTTTTCCCAAAGGAGAAAGCCTCCGTTCAACCCGCGCGTTGTACTTTTTTTTTCTTTTTTTCCTCTTTCTGCCAACCTAACCACCTCTGTTGCTGCTGGACATGGCCTTTTCCCTCTGATTTACAGCTTCATCTTTTTCCCTCTCTCTCCCTCCTATGTCCTCCTCTTCCTCTTTCCTCTGTACGCTGAATAAGGTATGCTGCTGTCCAATTGATCTCGTGACTGTTTGCTGAATCTGTATCTGTCAGGCCATTCATTCTTTTCACTTCAATCGATTCTTGTTAATCATAATCATTTAACTACTACTATACCCAATATCAAAATACCAATACCACCAAGAAAAATGTATGAAACATCCTCCTCAGGTCCTCTGACCGGCGTCAATACTCCTCGTTCGTCTCAGTCTTTGCGCTCTCTTGTCCTCTCACATGGCTTGCTCGAGTTTTCCTTCCTCGTGCCAACCTCTCTCCATTTCTACGCCTCGCAATTGAAAGATGCCTTTACTGCTTCGTTGCCAGAACCCACAGACGAGCTGGCCCAGGATGACGAACCATCATCGGTAGCAGAGTTGGTCGCTCGTTATATTGACTTTGTCGCTCACGAGGTTGATGACGCCGAAATTGATACCCATGGAACCTATATCGAGGTCTTGAAACTGGCCCTCAGTGAGTTTGAGCGCGCGTTTATGCGTGGAAACGATGTCCATACGGTTGCTGCGAGCCTTCCGGGCATCATTGCAAAGAAAACGCTAGTGGTACAATCATACTACGCCGGCAGAGCTGCCGTTGGCCGTCAGACAAAACCCTATGATTCGGCTCTGTTGCGAGCTGCCGCCGATAAAAAAGCTAGCATCTATACCGTTTTTGGAGGCCAGGGAAATATCGAAGAGTACTTTGACGAGTTAAGAGAAGTATACACCACTTACCCGTCGTTTGTCGAGGATTTAATCACGTCGTCTGCCTCCCTGTTGCAGTCCCTGTCGCGCCAACCCGAAGCGAGCAAGTTTTATCCAAAAGGACTCGACATCCTCCATTGGCTTCACGACCGCGATGCCCAACCGGATACCGACTACCTGGTCTCGGCTCCTGTGAGTTTGCCGTTGATCGGTTTGGTGCAGTTGGCCCACTACATGGTCACCTGCAAGGTTTTGGGCCGGGAACCCGGTGAAATTTTGGAAAGATTCAGCGGAACCACAGGTCACTCCCAAGGTGTCATCACAGCAGCGGCTATCGCCTCGGCGACTTCTTGGGACTCCTTCGATAAGGCGGCGAGAGATGCTTTGACGATGCTTTTCTGGATTGGTTTTCGCTCGCAACAAGCTTACCCTCGCACCTCTATGGCCCCGTCGGTGCTGCAAGATTCGATTGAGAACGGTGAAGGCACACCCACTCCCATGCTTTCTATCCGAGACCTCCCATTGTCTTCTGTGCAGGGTCACATCGATGCGACAAATCAACATCTTCCGGACGACCGTCACATTCTGATTTCCTTGGTAAACAGTGCTCGGAACTTTGTCGTCACTGGACCCCCTCTGTCTCTATACGGTTTGAACCTGCGCTTGCGCAAGGTCAAGGCTCCCACGGGCTTGGATCAGAACCGCGTTCCCTACACGCAACGGAAAATTCGCTTCGTCAACCGCTTTCTCCCCATCACGGCGCCCTTCCACAGCCCGTACCTGTCGTCCGCTCACGAACGCGTTCTCGAGGACCTTGGTCGTAGCGGTGTGAATATCCCGGTGCAGTCGCTCGCTATTCCCGTCTACGACACCAAGACAGGTGATGATCTCAAGAAGGTTTGCAACGGAAGTGTTGTCCCTGATTTGGTTCGCATGATTCTTCACGATGCGGTCAATTGGGAGAGGACGACCGTCTTCTCTGGTGCCACTCACATCGTTGATTTTGGCCCTGGTGGCATTTCGGGATTGGGAGTGCTCACGAACCGTATCAAAGACGGCAAAGGCGTCCGTGTCATCCTGGCAGGCGCCCTCGATGGCACGAACGGCGAGGTTGGCTACAAGCCGGAGCTGTTTGACCGTGACGAACACTCCGTCAAGTATGCCGTCGATTGGGTTAAGGAGTATGGACCGCGTTTAGTGAAGACATCGGTCGGTCAGACTCTCGTCGACACCAAGATGAGTAGACTGTTGGGTGTTCCCCCTGTCATGGTGGCGGGAATGACCCCAACAACGATTGCCTGGGATTTTGTCGCGGCAACAATGAAGGCTGGTTATCATATCGAACTAGGTGGTGGTGGTTATTATAACGCCAAGTCGATGACCGAGGCTATTCACAATATCGAAAAGGCCATCCCTCCAGGCCGCGGCATCAATGTCAACTTGATCTACGTCAACCCTCGGGCCATGGCCTGGCAAATCCCTCTCATAGGAAGGCTACGAGCTGATGGTGTTCCAATTCAAGGTCTTACAATCGGTGCTGGAGTACCCTCTATTGAGGTCGCTAATGAATACATTGGGACGCTTGGCATCAAGTACATCGCTTTCAAACCGGGCTCCGTCGACGCCATTCAGCAAGTTATAAACATCGCAAAGGCCAATCCTAGATTCCCTGTTATCCTTCAGTGGACCGGTGGCCGAGGCGGAGGTCACCACTCTTTCGAGGACTTCCATCAGCCCGTTCTGCAAATGTACGGCCGGATTAGAAGGTGCGACAACATTGTCCTTGTTGCAGGCAGTGGCTTTGGCGGTTCCGAAGACACCTACCCGTACCTCACCGGATCCTGGTCTTCTCGTTTCGGCTCTCCCCCCATGCCCTTCGACGGATGTCTCTTCGGTAGCCGCATGATGGTCGCGAAAGAAGCTCACACCTCGAAGAATGCCAAGAAAGCCATCGTGGACGCGCCTGGCGTGGACGACGAGCAATGGGAGAACACGTACAAGGGACCTACGGGAGGAGTTATCACCGTTCTTTCCGAGATGGGCGAGCCAATTCACAAGTTAGCCACGAGAGGTGTCCTCTTCTGGAACGAGCTGGACCAGAAAATCTTCAAGCTGGACAAAGCCAAACGTCTGCCCGAACTTAAGAAACTGAGGGGCTACATTATCAAGAAGTTGAACGACGACTTCCAAAAGGTCTGGTTTGCTCGGAATGCCGCTGGACAGACAGTTGACCTTGAGGACATGACATACGCCGAGGTTGTTCATCGCATGGTGGATTTGATGTATGTCAAGCATGAGTCCAGATGGATCGACGATTCGCTGAAGAGATTGACGGGCGACTTCATTCGTCGCATCGAAGAGCGTTTCACAACGGATGTGGGCCGGTCTTCTCTCCTCCAGACCTATTCCGAGCTCAACGTGCCCTATCCCGCGGTGGACAATATCCTTTCTGCATACCCAGATTCGGCGACTCAGTTGATCAATGCCCAAGATGTTCAATATTTCCTCCTTCTCTGTCAACGCCGCGGGCAGAAGCCTGTTCCTTTTGTTCCTGCATTGGACGAGAACTTCGAATACTGGTTCAAAAAGGATTCCCTCTGGCAGAGCGAAGACTTGGAAGCTGTTGTCGGTCAGGACGTTGGCAGGACTTGCATTCTGCAAGGTCCAATGGCCGCCAAGTTTTCGAAGACTATCGATGTGCCGGTGAAGGATATCTTGGACGACATTCATCAGGGTCATATTAAGGGTTTGATTAATGATGTCTATGCTGGCGACGTGAATAGGGTTCCCGTCGTTGAGTACTTTGGAGGAGGTCTCCGCGAGCTTGCAGAAGATAGCGACCGTGACTTCGACGGCCTCACGATCTCCGCCGATGTGAACAAGATTGGTCTTCGCTTGTCCTCTTCGCCTTCGGCTAACTTGCCCAACCTTGAACATTGGTTGCGTCTTCTCGCCGGCAAGAGTCACTCCTGGAGGCATGCTCTTTTCCTAACCGACGTCTTTGTCCAAGGCCATCGCTTCCAGGAAAACCCAATGAGACGTCTCGTTGCGCCAGTCAGAGGTATGTATGTTGAGATCGAGTATCCTGATGACGCTTCCAGAACAGTGGTCACCGTCAAGGAACCATATCACGCTGGCAAACTCGTCAAGACTCTCGATGCGAAGATGAACGACAAGAACGAGATAGCCTTGACCATGTACGAAAGCAGAACGGCCGAGGGCGGCACAGTTCCTCTGAGCTTCCTGCTCACGTACCATCCCGAAGCAGGGTACGCCCCCATCAGGGAAATTATGGAGGGCCGCAATGACCGCATCAAGGAGTTTTACTACCGTACTTGGTTTGGCGATAAGAATGTTCCGTTTGATACACCCACGACTGCAACCTTCGAAGGAGGGCGTGAAACAATCACCTCGCAAGCCGTCGCCGACTTCGTCCATGCGATTGGTAACACTGGCGAGGCCTTTGTGGACCGTCCTGGCAAGGAAGTCTTTGCTCCTATGGACTTTGCTATCGTCGTTGGCTGGAAAGCAATTACGAAGCCTATTTTCCCTCGCAAGATTGACGGAGACTTACTCAAACTGGTCCATATGTCGAACGGCTTCAAAATGGTACCTGGAGCTCAGCCTCTGAAGGTTGGCGACGTTCTGGACACCACTGCTCAGATCAACGCAGTGATCAACCAGGACTCTGGGAAGTTGGTTGAAGTTTGCGGTACCATCAAGAGGGATGGCCAGCCGATTATGCATGTCACCAGCGAATTCCTTTACCGAGGAGCGTACTCGGATTATGAGAACACCTTCCAGCGAAAAGATGAGGTGCCCATGCAGCTTCATCTGGCCTCCAGCAGGGATGTTGCCATTCTCCGTTCCAAGGAGTGGTTCCGCTTGGACGAGCCTGATGTCGAACTCCTCGGCCAAACGCTTACTTTCCGTCTCCAGAGCTTGATTCGATTCAAGAACAAGTCCGTCTTCAGCAATGTCCAGACGGTTGGCCAGGTCCTCTTGGAACTTCCCACCAAGGAAATTATCCAGGTTGCGTCTGTCAACTACGAGGCTGGCACCTCTCACGGCAACCCTGTGATCGATTACCTGCAGCGGAATGGACGATCTATCGAGCAACCGGTTTACTTTGAGAACTCTATTCCGCTCAGCGGTAAAACTCCTCTTGTTCTGCGTGCCCCGGCATCCAATGAGACCTACGCGCGAGTCTCCGGGGATTACAACCCCATCCATGTTTCTCGCGTCTTCGCTAGCTATGCAAATCTACCAGGCACTATCACTCACGGCATGTACACAAGTGCCGCTGTTCGCAGCTTTGTGGAGACTTGGGCCGCTGAGAACAACATTGGCCGCGTTCGTGGATTCCATATTTCGCTGGTGGGCATGGTCCTTCCGAACGACGCTGTCACCGTCAAGCTGCAGCACGTCGGAATGATCGCTGGTCGCAAGATCATCAACGTTGAAGCCATCAACAAGGATACGGAAGACAAGGTTCTCATTGGCGAGGCGGAGGTTGAGCAACCTGCAACTTCGTATGTCTTCACCGGCCAGGGCTCCCAGGAGCAAGGAATGGGTATGGACTTGTACGAGACCAGCCCCGTCGCTAGGGAAGTCTGGGATCGGGCAGACAAGCATTTCGTTGAGAACTATGGATTCGCCATTACAGATATCGTCAAGAACAATCCCAAGGAGCTTACTGTCTATTTCGGTGGTCCTCGCGGTAAGACCATCCGTCATAACTACATGTCGATGACTTTCGAGTCCGTGAATGCAGACGGCACGATCAAGTCGGAGAAGATCTTCAAGGATATTGACGAGACAACGACCTCGTACACTTACCGATCGCCAAGCGGGCTTTTGTCTGCGACACAGTTTACTCAGCCGGCATTGACGTTGATGGAGAAGGCAAGCTTTGAGGACATGCTGTCCAAGGGGCTCGTTCAGAGAGACAGTAGCTTCGCTGGCCATTCTCTTGGTGAATACTCGGCTCTCGCTGCGCTTGCTGATGTCATGCCTATTGAGAGCTTGGTCTCGGTGGTGTTTTATCGTGGATTGACCATGCAGGTTGCCGTCGACCGCGATGAACAGGGCCGTTCGAACTACACCATGTGTGCCGTCAATCCCAGCAGGATTTCGAAGACTTTCAACGAACAGGCTCTGCAGTACGTGGTGGCGAATGTTGCTGAACAGTCCGGTTGGCTTGTTGAAATTGTTAACTACAACATTGCTAACATGCAATACGTTGCCGCTGGTGATGTGAGTTGAATATTCTATTTTCTTGGATCGGGAAACACTGTTTGCTAACATTCTCATAATAGTTGCGAGCCATTGACTGCCTATCGAACGTGCTCAACTACCTCAAGGTCCAGAACATTGACATCCCGGCTCTCATGCAGAGCATGTCACTAGAAGAAGTGAAAGCCCAACTCGTCCAGATCATCCAGGGCTGCATCAAACAAACCGAATCCAAGCCGCAACCCATCAACCTAGAGCGCGGCTTCGCCACCATCCCGCTCAAGGGCATCGACGTGCCATTCCACAGCACATTCCTCCGATCCGGCGTCAAGCCCTTCCGCTCCTTCCTGCTGCGCAAGATCAACAAGACGACCATCGACCCGAGCAAGTTGATCGGGAAGTACATCCCCAATGTCACCGCGCGGCCGTTCGAGATCACAAAGGAGTACTTCGAGGATGTCTATAGATTGACGAATTCGCCGCGCATTGCTCATATCTTGGCGAATTGGGATAAGTACGAGGAAGGTGAGAAGGAGTCGCAGTCGCAGTCGCAGTCGCAGTCGCAGTCTAGTTCGACTGAGGCTGCTTCTGCTTGAATGAAGAGTCGTCTCGTCGGTCGGTTTATTGCGGATGATTGTGATGTGATTTGATTTTGTCATTTATGGTGCCAGGATACGTTCTGGTCTTCTGTTGTCTTGTCTTTTTTTGTCATTGTTCAAGTGTGTCATTGATGTTCTGTCAGATATGTTTGTTCGTAAAAAGAGATTTATGTGTTATGAGGTATAATATGTAATCGCGGTCTCTGTCAATATATGAATTGAATTGATTGAAGTGAACATTCCTGTTGAAATCACCAACGTTTCCGACGCTATTCTTATTCCACTATGTATGTTGATAGAGCATTAGCAGCAACACCAAAACCGTCTTGCATATATCTAGAAGAAAATAACATAAATCAAAGAAACCTCCATATTTGCAAATCACCAAAAGTAAGGAGATCAATTGATTCGAGCAGATTGATCAATCCACCGCTCAGCCCTGCTTCAGAACCCCCGGTCGTAACAACCTATCTTCCTTCCCATAAACCCCAACATCCTTAACGATCGCAATGAATCTCTGATGATCCCCGCCAATACGCGGTCTAAACTGCCGAAGCAACTCCCAACTCGTGATCCCGGATTGAGGGATAGCAGCATGGACTTCGGCGGGTGTTGGGAAGCCGGCTTGCGAGGATGACGTCGAAGGTCCCGGTGTTGAGACGCGAGTAGGGCCTGTAGAAAAAGGCAAAGAAGGTCATAGTTAGTATATAGTATATAAGACACGATCCGTGAAATAGTGAAATATATATCGCTATTATTGACCAAGACTTACCTTTCGTCGAATCCGGGCTACTGGCACGACTACCCGAGAAGCTTCGGGCGGGCGCCGCCGGACTGCCAGCTCGAGAGCCCTGAGGTGTTCCCGTTCCGGCTGCGGCTTGGGAGGGGTTGAGTTTGGGTTTCTTCGTTTTCCCGCTTTCGCTCATTTCGCCGCCGGACGCTGCGCCTCCGTCGTCGCTGGCGGAGCCGGCTGTGCCGGTGGTGGTGTTTCGAGCGCGTTTCTTGCCGGCCTAGATAAGTGGTAGAAGACAAGTGATTAGCTTACGATAAGATATGACAGAATTTTAAGATGTATGATAGCTTTAGGGTAATAATTACCGGTACTGAGGTGGCAGATGGAGATGCAGAATGCGAGGAGACATGTTTGCTCTTCGTCTTCTTTCGCGACGAATCCGTGCCGCTTGCGTCTGAGCCGTTCGGGGAGCCAGGTCGTTTTCGGGGCGAAGACTTCTTGGACGAGTCCGCGTGTTTCTGGCGGCCCGATGGGGTATTGCTGCCCTTGGTGGATTCCTTTTGGTTCTTTTCTTCTTCGGCGGCTTTCTGTTCTTGCTGCTTTAACTCTTCTGCCTCGGTGTCGTCGGAGCTCTATGATGGTGTTCATTAGATTAGCGGAACAGTTTTTCCAAGGACGTTTCGAGGTAAACTTACCTCCTCGTCAGAATAAGGGTTGACATCAGAGCCACTGCTATAGTCGAAATTCTTTTCTCGTCTCTGGAGCGCTTTGCGTACGCCTTTTCCGAGAACTCGTCTTGCCTCGCGTTCTTTCTGCTCCCTGATCTCCTCCTTCTCGTAGTCCTTTTCCTCCTTTAGGTCGAATACATTCGCCTTTAGTTGGTCTTCCTTGATACGCTTCTCTGCGGTTTTCGTATCTTCATCATCATTGAAGAGATCGTCGTGTTCTTCGTCGTCGGCAAACCTATCTTCCTCAAAATCCATGTCGTCCGCTTCCGCTCCAGCCGACACACCCGCTTTACCAGCGTATACCTTGCGCTGTTTAGCAAACTTCTCCAGTTCCTTCTTCTCGGCATGTTCTTGCTGCTTCTCCATGAACCACCTCGGGTCCTTGACTTTCTTTGCCATGAACTTCTCCGCTTCTTCGATTGTCAGTGCCTTGAACTGGTTCTTGGCGCCAAATTTATACCACTTCTCGATCGGCACCATTCTCATTTTGCCGGTATTTTCGAGGACAAATATGGCGTGCGTTTCCGATAGGGCAGCCTCATAGTTTCCAACCCACGTATTCTTGTTGTCAAAGTCTTCCAGATGCCATGGCAGGGCCTCTTCGTACTTAACTCGCGCTTTCGCAATTTCCTCTGGGGTCATGTCTGCTTTGTAGACTTGTTGGGTTTTCTGCTTGGGCATATTGGACCTCTTTTGCGGCTGTCCGACAGAAGGTGCTATTTGAGCCAGGTTCTCTGCACGTTCCCTCTCTCGAGCAGCCTTCCTGGCTTCTTGTTCCTCGCGCTCCCCATCGTCCGTTTGTTGATTAGGTTCTTGCGTAGACTTTTGATCGCCTTGATTTTTTTCTTTGGTGTCCGTATGTTGTGGCTTCGCGCGTGGATCTCGCCGTTGGAGTCTGACAGGTCGGGTGAACTGCGACTCATCCCGAGGGTCCACGCTCTTCTTCGATGCGAATCGCGCAATATGATGCTTTAAACCCTCGCGCAGAGATCGCTTCGTCGTCACCAAAGGATAATCAACATATTGATCGGAAAGAAGAGGACCGCTGAAACCGTTCGTCGAGAACTCGTCCGAGAATATCCCTATTTTAGGTGGATCTGCGCGCGCTGCCGGCCTTGCGCCGCCACCCGCTTGCTGAGCTGGCGATGGCTTCGACGGTGCCCCGTTGGCCGCCGGTCCAGCAGCGGCYSGA
>HG983339.1:334453-369266 GCA_900006255.1 Xeromyces bisporus
CGHRGSWGCGGCGGGCTTTCGTTTCGGTCTTACCAATGGGTCTGCTGCTTTCGGTCGGCGGATTATTTTCGGCGGGCCGCCGTTGGGTCCCGTTGGAGGTTTGGCAGCTGGATTATTCGTGGGTGCAGACATCTTTAAAGGAAGTGTATGTAAGGCTTGGGTTTCGGAGGGATAGATCTAGAAGCAAAGAAACGGGACAGTGGTGGTGGTGAGGTCAGCTAACCTGCTTACTTACCTGCCGCGTATAGCAAGCGGTGATAAAAGATTCTGCCGGCAGGCTAGGTAAGCGGAAAGTAAAGCACATGACCAAATGTCACGTGCCAAAGTGGAGGCCTGAGGAATCCGCTATCAACCGCCATCAATTATTCCGCCATCATCATTCATCGAGAACAAACCATGGTTCACTCTTTCTCATCGTCCTCAAGGAGAACTCCGTTAGTTCATGCTTTTTTTTTAACGCTGCATCTGCTGTGTGGACAATGCCATCTTCAGTGCTCTATTTAACTGAATTCTCCGTCTCTGGAGGTATTCTAGTTGGGCACTTCATACAGCTATTCACTGCCTTCAGATAGTTATACCAATTCAAGAATCACTCCTTCGCTTCGTTGTTGCACGTTGGCTGTTCTATCTATGAAAAATATTTCTCCTTGGCATTTGCTTATCGATTTTGTCTCCTCTGTCGTTTTCCCTATTGTCTTATTGCCTTTGGCCATCATGGTTGAACATAACCTTCCTGCGGCCACTGCCTTCAGAGGTGGTGGACCTGCCGTTTGCAACTCCTCTTTCTCTCCCGATGTACATGATACTGTGCTGAATTCGAGGGCTCAGCTAAAACCTCACCAGCAGAATGATGCGGCAATACAATTTGATGATTGGAACTACCAGGATTCCAATGAAGTCGTTCCAACATACCAGCAAGCAGTACATCCGAGCATACCGGATTGGCCTCAGCTATTGTCGAACCCTCACGACCGTGGGAGGAATCAATACTACAGGAAGAGAAGTGCCTTGACCGGCTCTGGGTACTCCTATGCACACGTCCCCAGATTACGCAACGGGGACCAGCAGTCAGACCCTCGGCGAAGGAGGCAATTGCAGATGAATTATATGGATTCTTTGGCTTTGCGAATTCCAAACCCTGCATCTTTCAGCTCTGAGTTGCAGGACAAGGAAAATTTGCGGATATTGCTGGTCAAGTTTGCTCGAGAGACGCTTGAGTCATATGCCGAGACTCGCGGATGCTATGTAGGGCCCAAAGCGATCGATCTGAAATGCGCTGGCAGCCTCCGTAACGGAATGGCGTTGCCGGGTGCTGAGCTCGATCTGGTCCTAATTACGTACCAATCCGACTTCCCCGAATACTTGGAGATTGACTGCCTTCGGATTCTGCAGAAAGCTTTCTCGGATAATGGATTTGATACGTATACAACAACAACATTAAAGAGGAGAGCCCCCTTACTCCAGTTACGCGAGAGGTATGGCTCTGAAGTTCTTTGCAATGTCGACTTCTCCGGGAGCTTGGCCATATACAGCACGGAGCTTCTTCGCTGCTACGCTCTCTGCGATGATCGAATACGCTTGGTTGCGACTTTCGTGAAAATGTGGGCCAAGGCCAGAAAGATCAGTAGGCCTTTTCGCGGGACCATGTGTTCCTACGGATATATCCTCATGGTTATTCATTATTTGGTGAATGTCGTATATCCGCCTTTGGCACCGAACCTCCAGCTTGCAGGTCATGGCGGTGCAATTACCGTCGATGGGTATAATGTCGAATTCTTCAGTGACAAGAATGAGCTCAGAAGTAGGGCCAGGATGAATGCGAAACATGGCAATAGACAATCCGTGGGTGATCTTCTACGTGGGTTTTTTGCATACTATGGCAGTCGTGCTCGAAGTGCACCTCTCGGAGGGTTCGACTGGATCGAGTCGGTTGTGTCTATACGCACGCCCGGCGGCATCCTCCCTAAACAAGTGAAAGGCTGGACCAGCGCTAAATATGAAAACGAAAGACGCATCAGCTATCTACTTGCGGTTGAGGACCCTTTTGAGCATGACCATAATGTCGCGTGGACAATTTCGCAGAGTGGTATTCGAATCATCAGAACTGAATTCAATCGTGCTCATACAATCATCAACCGTGTTCAGGATATACCCGGGGTTGGATGGGAATGGCGCGATGACAATGGTGATATTGGCGAAGATTTCCTTGCGGAGTTTAACAACAAGAAACCTGATGTCACCGACGCTGCAGAACAACCAGCGCGGAGTGCTCCGCATTCCAACGCTGGTAGCTCTGCCGCAGAGCCTGAAAGTCGAAGTTATCAGTTCCACCCTCTGATTGACCCTGCAATTGCTCAAAAGAATCAAAGACAACAGGAACGCAAAGATGATTTTCAAAGACACCCATCTTCAACCATTGACACCATGCGACGCTTGTTGCAACCCACAGAGACCCAAAACGTGAATCCTCCAGCTCGTTCCAGTGACAAGTCGGACACAGATGGTAAGCAGTACCTACCCTACTTTCCGTCTACATCATGCCATAGGCTGACTCCGAGCCTTAGATGCATCAAGAGAACCCAAAGTGCCCTCATGCCCGCTTGATTATATGCTCGATCCAAGACAATTTCAGAGCCCAAGTGCAATCCGTGACAGGCCTCCAGCGTGCTTCATGAAGGGAGATGCGTCGACTCCTTCTACTGGAAACTTCGCTTCTGACGATTTTCCAAGCCGTGAATTATTCAATGCTCTTCCTTTCTGGGAAAATAGCAGTTGCTAAGCCGTTCTAGTTATGTTCGAGTCTGGCTCTAATTATCTATATTCTCTATGTTGTCTTTGGGTTGATGGTGATGGGCACGGTGTCTTGCGAAGGCGAAGGTGGAACCGGCGTTTGCAACTTACGGAATTGGTGGTTTCTCGGTTTCTGGTGTTGCGATTGATTCAAATTGATTTGAAAAGTTTTGAAGATTGCTGCCTTTATGGTACATATTTTATGTCTTCATGATAATACATATCGGACTCTCACCCATCTCAGTTTCCAACTGATAGAAACCAACTGATTGATAGAGAAGGGGGAAACGTAGGTAGAGGACTGTCAATATGTACCTAGTGCATGCTGGAGGCCCGTCTACAGTACGTACTGGCCTGAAATCCCAAGACATTGATACTTCGCATCGTAAATCCAAACCAACCAACATAGCGTTTGCTACATACACCATCCAACAGCCAATTCCTCCGCAGTAGCCTAATAGAACATGCCCTTGCTAAATCCGAGATGGATCCAGAGTCCAACAGCAACAGCAAAGAACATGGCTCAGCCTTGTCAACGCCTCTGGCAAAGTTCTCAGCCTAAACGGCAACCGCTTCGTGCTAATGGAATATGCTGCCAACTCATCTTATTGCCCCAAACTGGGCTCGAGGTCCCCTCCCTGATTTGACTTGACTTGACGACTCAAGCCGGGCGAGAACATTATGGGCCAATGGCTGAACAGGAGATAGTAGGGGTTACACGACGTGCTGTGTGCGTGCAAATCAATAAGTGCCTTGATGTCCTGTCTGTATTGTATCCCTTGTTTATCTGATTGATTGGTTTGATTGATTGAAGGCGGGTTGGTTGTGGACTTGAGAGTGATCAATTCCATGATTTCAGTCGGGTGCGGGTCGGCGATATCATAAGGAGACTAATTGGCGTTGAAGAGGCGTAATTTTCAGGCACCGCCTGGTTTCAATAACCTTGGTGGCTAGGTACTATCAGAGGGATTGCTCGAAGACTAATCGGGTTCCGCTGATATACGACATCAGTTGAAAATAATCAGGACGTCGTCATCTCCTCATCACCATCAGCGTCAACAGGTGCAGCCGAAGATGCTTCGGCGTTGGGCGTATCTGCTGCTGCTGCGCCGTTCAGGCCCGCATCACCTAAGCCTGCTGCATCCTTGCTGACGGCATTCTCACCATTACTACTTCTATTCGCATTCACAGAACCTGCAGCCGGCAAATCCGCGGGCGTTGGCGAATCGTAAGCTGCAGCATCAGTACCACCCTTGGTATTCTCAGAAGAAACCCCGCCAACGGCCGGGGACCCCGATTGCTCAGGCCTCGCGGCAGCGGCACCAACGACGTTGCCGTCGGTACCGCCCCACATCGACATGGCTTCGACTTCATCGACGATATCAGCCAGGACGTCCTCGGCGATTTGCTCGTTGAATCGCTCCCCGACTGGCCGGACAGCTTCGCCTGTCTCTATGGTCGGCGGGGGACCTATCCACCACGGTGGCTCGAAGCGGCATTCAGCAGCTCCGCCGCCGAAGCAGCTCACCGCGGGGTAGTAGCCGATCATTCCGTCGTCGGCGTTTTCTCGCTCGCCGATGCCTAGGTTGTTGGTCCCGTTTGTGAATCTGCTAGCGGGCGGGAGGAAGGCGTATAGGTCCTTGAACGGGGTACCCATATTGACTCCGTTTTTGTAGACTGTGATGCTCGAGCCTGGCAATGTGCGCAGCGAGGCGTCCTCGCTGTTGACCGGGGACGGGCGCGCGAAAGTTGGCGTTTCTTTGAGGTTGTATGCGTAGTCGCGGAGTTGTTTTGTTGGGAATACGTTGGACTGCTGCCAACAGAAGTCGGATCTGTAGTGGAATGGTATGCGATCACGGATTATATTCGTTGCTACCGGAGTATTATTATCTGTGCGATTTGCCGAGCCGTCTCCATTTGCCGTGGGGTCGTATGTCCCTTCGACGATGCTCTTATGAAGGGAGAGTGGAGGAAGTGTGATGAGCATGCCTATAACGTCGCCCTCACAGACAGATTCTCCCTTTGGGAAAAAGTGTTCGCATCGCATTCGATTCACCCCTTCCCCGTTCACATCGCGGATCCCGTATCCATAGCAGTCGACTCCTACATTGGCGTCGAGATCCGCCTCCCGTCTTGCATATCCAAGTCGGACGTGGCCCCGCGGTGACGACCCAGAGGCGCCGTTTCGGGGTATCGCTTGCGAGCCATTTACAATGCCACTAATCACGCGAGTCTCAAAGTAATAAGTCCCTTCGCGGACGCACACATTAGCACGCGCCGTATGCCATGGTTCGTTTGTCGTGACGCCAAGAGCGTCCTTGGTGAAAGCAATTGTCGCAGGAGAATCCTCAAAACTAAACCGAGCATGATACGGGTATAGGTCCGTTTGACGATATTTGACGTGTTGGAAGAGCGGATCAGCGATTGCATAGCTGTACCGAAAGCCATTCTTGTTCGTAAGCTTATCGACAATCTCGTAGAAATCCCAGTTCCGGTCCAACGCTTCTGACGTTTTCCGAGCCATTAAGCTCAATTGGCGCGGTTGCGGAGGCAGTATATCAGACTGTCTTGGCTCGGCAAGCAACAGAGGTCTGAGAATGGAGAGACCCGAGCTTGGAACGGCAGAGCTCTGGACGAGCACGGTGCGCTTCTTGGGAGGCGGAGCATTCTCCGGATCTAGCCCCTTTGCCTCACGCTTCTTGCGACTGTCGCGTTTGTTTCGTTTTGATCTCGCGCCGTCCGCTTGTACAGACGCGTTGCTCGGAGGAGCTGGAGACGATCTGGGGTTTGAATCTGCCGTCGCGTTGTTCAACGAAGCGTTCCCCGGAGGTGGAGCCGGGGAGTTGACGTGAGACGATGGTCCAGAAGACCCGGTAGGCTGGTGAGATGCCATAACGAATGGTGAGTCTTTTGGATCCAATAATGGCAGACTGCAGGCAAAGGATTTTGTTTCTGCAAGCGGATGTTAGAGCAGTTTGGATATGATAGCAATTTTTATCTTACCGCGAAGCTGGTACGACCACAGCCACTCTATATGAGCGTACAATCAATTTCCTACAAATCTCGCAATCTCATATATTAGGAAATTGAAACTGAATTCCCAGCAAGTATGTATGATGAGTCCTCCCTGGAAAATGGTTGAATGATGGTTGAAGAAGGATAGAGTCGGCAAAAATAATAATACCCAAAGGCGGTGAATACAATGACACCTGAAGGCGGTGAATAAAGTCTATTATCTACCGCCAAACGGCAGAAAACTGATATCCGTCACGTGAGAATAAATTTACACACATTTTTCGGAGAAAAGTCTGGCTTCATTCAGTCTCTTTGCTGGAATTCCGACAAGATTTGGCTTCAGTGTTGAGATTTGTTTGTTAAATTCATAGTACGAGCCTGTTTTCATTTTTTTTGGACACTTCATCTGCAGCAATTCATTATGCCAAAGGCACCATCTCGCTCCACGGCCGCCGCTCGCAGACACAACCCACTCGCAGATGATATCCTATCCGCGGGCCAGTTACGAACCAAATCCAGCAAGGGCGGCCGAAAGTCACAAACGGACGATAATGAAGAGAATGGGGAGCGTTTCGTCGATGCGAAGTTGTCTCGCAAGATTTTAGACATTGGGCAGGAATTGGCTGAGGAGGATGCGACAGAGCAGGAAAAATCTTCAGAAGCGACGCAGGGGAAGCCGAACACTGCGTTTGACTTTGATTCGCGGCTTGAAGATAATGAGCAATTGTCGGATGATGAAGAGAAATTCGGGGATGATCAATGGGGTGACGAAGAGGAGGAGGTTGAAGAAGTGGTGGGTGGCATATCCTACGCTTGGAGTTGAAGGATGTATATATTTACTGATTCCGGCTTCTTATAGGAAGCTGATCCCCATGACATCGAGATGTTTCATAAGTTCGTTCCTGGCGGCGACGAGGATCCTATATTCAACCCTCGAGGTCCAGACGAACGTGGCCCGGGTACTAACCTAGCAGATATCATTCTTGAAAAGATCGCAGAACATGAGGCCAAGCAAAAAGGAGGAAGTGAATCGCTAGCCGAGAGCGATGGCCCGCCAGAGGGTGCGGTCCAGATTCCCGCGAAAGCAATAGAAGTATACGAGAAGTGGGTGGTTCTTTTTTACATTCGAATTTGGACATTTACAGAGGTATTAACGAGAACAAAAAAACTAGGGTTGGCATGATCCTCTCCCGTTATAAGTCGGGTCCGCTACCGAAACCGTTCAAGGTCATCCCGTCACTCCCAAACTGGCCTATCTTCCTTGAAATAACACGACCTGAGTCATGGACGCCTAATGCCCTTTTCGCCGGAACAAGAATTTTCATTTCGAACAAGCCTGCCACAGCACAAGAGTTCATCTCGACAGTGTTGCTCGACCGAGTCCGCGACGAGATCCACGAGACCAAGAAACTTAATGTCCACACCTATAACTCGCTAAAGAAGGCATTGTACAAGCCGGCCTGTTTTTTCAAAGGGTTCTTATTTCCGCTCGTCTCGAGCGGCACCTGCACCTTGCGAGAAGCCCATGTGGTTTCATCGGTGATCGCACGTGTCTCTATCCCAGTCCTGCATTCAGCAGCGGCGCTACTCCGGATGTGCGATATTGCGGCAGAACAGTCGTCGAGGTCACTGGAAAGCACAGGGGCAGTAAACATATTCATTCGAATTTTCCTGGAGAAGAAGTATGCACTTCCGTACAAGGTTATCGATGCTCTTGTTTTCCATTTTCTGCGTTTCCGGGCTACCGACAATACCGAAGATGCGATGATGACGGATGGACCATCAGCAGCCTCATATAGGGCCAACAAGCTCCCGGTCCTGTGGCATCAGTCGCTCCTGGTGTTTGCACAGCGGTATCGCAACGATATCACGGAGGATCAGCGTGAAGCGCTACTTGACCTTCTTCTTGTGCGGGGGCATAAGGATATCGGGCCAGAGGTAAGGCGAGAATTACTGGCGGGTAGGGGACGAGGAGTCGTTGCTCCGGATCCCGAGAAGCAGAATGCACTCGAAGCCGGGGACGATACGATGGACACGGCATGATGCAATTGATGATTGGTATTTTGACTTGTCACGCATTTGTTAGCAAAATAATGGGCGTTCTTTTTGTTGTTTTCTTTTTCTTGCATATATTTTATTATTTTATATTCCCATAGTCTTTTACTGTGATCTCTCATATGGAGAAGCTGTTCTATGTACAAAGACCTCGTGTTTCAACAATGATTCCTCGACAATGAATCCATCCATCATTTATACACATCGTAAACCCGTAACATCTACAAGACAAAGAAAGTCTGAAGTTTGGATTCTCGTCCCATTCTCCATATTGATCCATAATAAAAGGAGTTTCAAAATCAGGTCGACTCGTCGACTTTTCGAGTCGAGGCCCGTCCGTTTCGGATTGTATTTATTTGGATGTATTTGTTACCGCTTGTTACCGCGAATTACCGTTCCGCGAGCCACAGCGGTCTATAAATAGAAGTAATCGGCAGCAATCAGCCGTAATAAACCTCCTGAATTACCGTAATTAATCGCTGCAACAACAACACACCTCCCGGACCGCAAAGAAAGAAAAGGAAGAGAACCAAAATTCGGAGATCCCTGGTTAATTTATACCCGGATAGTATCTTGTCTGACAGTCTGACCACGCTGGCCTTTTAAAGCCCGGACTCTTCGCTCTTTTTCCCTCGAAGAGAGTTTCTCCTTTCCTCAAGACAAGTGTCCTTTTCTTGGTTTGGTTATTCCGGAGTCTATGTTGCCTCCGGTCATAGGTACCGGTAGCTGTCTTTCGTGATGACAGCGTGGCCTTTTGCTTAGTACTCTTCCACCTCGTCGACGATAATAGAACAAGAACTACGACATATACGAATCCATTACGATCAATCTACAATCACTACAACGACGTTCCCCTGTTTACTACATTGTACACCGTACACCTTGCCGCCGTAATGGAAGATACTCTCTCCATGGCCTCCTCCTTGCCGGGCTCTCCGGAACCGGAGGAAGTTACCCTGACTATCTCTCCCTCGGCGACGTCTCTAGATGTACCCGAAGCTGAAGAGAAACCGGACGAATCCAAACCAGAGGAAAAGAAACCCTCCAAGAAGCGAAAGTCATGGGGTCAGGAACTGCCAACCCCGAAGACTAATCTACCTCCAAGGTATGTTCCGGATGTTTTTTTTTAGAGGCAAGGATAGAACAAGACTAATAATAATGTACAGGAAACGAGCCAAGACAGATGATGAAAAGGAACAACGCCGTATTGAGCGTGTCCTGCGGAATCGTGCCGCAGCTCAGACCTCTCGTGAACGCAAGAGGCTCGAAATGGAGAAACTGGAGGGTGAGAAGGTTGTGATTGAACAACAGAACGAGTTCCTCCTTCAGCGCCTTACGCAGATGGAGACGGAGAACGGTCGCCTGAACAAGCAGGTTGCCCAATTGTCCGCAGAGGTTCGTGCCTCTCGCGGAAACACACCGAACCAGCAGGGCAGCTCGGCCTCCTCAACCTCCTCAGCCTCGGAATCCCCAACGCTCACGGCGACCTTGTTCAAGCAAGAAGGAGATGAACCCTCTTTGGACCGAATTCCTTTCCCGACACCATCTCTCCGCGACAACTCTCCTACTCTAGAGCCATCCTCTCTGGTTGAGTCCTCCGACTTGGCACAACATCCTGCAGCGGTGTTGTGTGGCCTGCAGTGTCAGTCGGTGGACTCGAAGGAGCAGGAGACGCTCTCTCCCCTCACGACCTCGAATCGCGCGGAGAGCCTCTCACCCCTAATGAAATTACAACTCCTCTTTCTGATGATGACTTCAGTCGCCTATTCGACAGTAATTCAGCCACTAAGCCAGATCCTTCGTTCCCTGAAGATGGGTTCGCCCTTGACTTTTTCGACGGAGGAGATCTATCGTTATTTCCCTTTGATTCTTTGGTTAATTTCGACCCCGAGTCTGTCCACCTCGAAGACATCGAGCCGTCCCACGGTCTTCCGGATGAGACTTCTCGCCCGACTTCTAGCTTGCAGCCCAGCCTTGGCGCGTCCACTTCGCGATGCGACGGGCAGAGCCTTGCAGCTAGCCGTTAGCGAGCATGTCTCCCAGGGGACCTGGTTGAGGGCCGATGCCTCCGAGGGTCGACAGCACTGGGAGTTGTTATTAACCTTGGCTTGGGCGATAGATTGCCTGGGAAGGTCAAGGAACAAGAGACGACAAGTGAACGGTTTGAAGTCATCATCTATTAGCGGGCGGCGAATTGGTCGTGGGAGATCTTATGGGGGTATAAGGAGTTCAAGGAGTTCGGGTAAAAGCGAGATTTTGAGGTCTCTGCTGAAGGGAAAGCATTATTGATTGGTTTGTCTTTGGGAGTCTGATATTAATTAGGCTATTGACTTGTATTGATTATAATCTCATACTATACTATTATATTCCTATCATACTCTTATGGTTCCTTGTGTGTTACTCGTAGTGTTGTTGACTGTACTGTAGGTGTATGTATGTACCACTGTATGTACTGACAGTTGGGATGACGTTGCCACACTGAACACTACTAGGCTCCAAGCGCTAATCATGTTGCCTTTCTGATAGTTACGGCTCTTCCTCCTCTCTCCCTTTCCACACATTCATAGCAGCAGTTTGACACTATGGTTCGAAAGGATCCTATTTTCGAAGCACGAACAAATGTAAAGGTGGGTAAATATTTCACGTTCCGAGCTGTCAATACCCCACGGTCCTAATAAAATACATGGACAGCTACACTCCAACCGCCTCAAAAAAGAGGCAACTCGAGCAGACACAACCTTCAAATCAGAAAAATCCAAAGCCGACAAAGCCATGAAAAACCGCGAATTCCAAATCGCCCGAATCCACGCCGCCTCAGCCGTCCGCGAAAAGCGGCGCCAAGTAACCCTGAAATCCGAAGCCGCGCGCGCAGACGTGATAATCAACGAACTGAAAGCCGCGCAGAGCACGCGGGACACATCGCGCACGCTAGCACTCGCCTCGCGCGGGCTGGACGTGGCGAGCAAGAACGTCAATCTGGAGGGGCTGGTAGCGCACGCGAACAACTTCCTGGCGCGCTCGGAGGATTTCAAGATTGCTAGTAGTGCGATTGAGGATGTTGCGCAGGGGGTGTCGATGCAGGAGGCTGGGGCTGAGGGGGAGACGGATGTTGATCGGTTAATGGAGCAGCTTGCTGATGATGCCGGGGTTGATATGCGGATGGCTTTGGAGGCTGATGCGGCTCCGAAGGAGGATGTTAAGGAGCAGCAGCAACCGTCGAAGCAGACTGATGCTGAGGTTGAGGATGGGTTGGGGGCGAGGTTGAGGGCTCTCAGGGCCGCGAATTGAGGGTTCATTTATATACATACATCGGCTACCTATCTTTCCTTCGGTGTCGTTCTATACCAGCTGCGGCATTGTTCTCATAAGGTGGGATGGATTACAACGACGGACGACGCAGTCACGCAGTTGTCTCTTATGAAGTTACGCCTACGATGCATTATTCTTCCGTTGCTTGCTGTGTTTTGTTCACTCATTGCTTTCCTACTGTGATTCTTAGGCGACATCATGGTCAGGCGTATGTCCACTTAGGTACGTTATTGGATACTGAGAATGTACTATCTAATGAGCAATTCATGCATCTGGCTGTAGTTTCATGAATGAGTGGAATGATTATGATACGGTGTATAAAAGACATACGGGATACTACGAACTCGGGTGCTTCCCCGGATATTCATGACTGAATTTCAATCTCCAACGATCAATAATCAACTGCCATGTAAGCTGCAAAGGAGTCGGACTAAGAATAACGCCCTTGACCATAGTGAAGGGCGTTCCTTTGGTTCTAAGTTGTTAAACAAATACGTTCATCGAATCTTTCAATCCTCAAAAGTGCCATTGCGACTGCACCAAGACTCAGAGTATGGAACCACGCCATCCTACTCCGACTCCTACAACAGGTCTAAGCAAGACACCACAAGGAAAACAAGCCGCATGTCTCAATTGCAGAAGAAGCAAAATCCGGTGCAACCGGAAAGAAGACGAAGCGTGCTGTCAGAAGTGCAGACAAGCCAGCTTAGAATGCATCATTCCCGAGCATCACGTTGGCCGACAGAAAGGAGTCAAGAAGTACCTAAGTCTTACCAATTCATACCTACCAGTTCGGAGACAGTGGCTGACAATTCCTCTCTGCAGCAAACGTAAAGGTCTTGAGAAAGCGGTGCATCAAATCGAACAGGCCATCAGGCGCTCAAGGACCGATGATTCCGATGCCGCCAAGGTCATCATGAATCTGCAGGACCTCTTACACAAGGCTCAGGAACAGCTGCCGCAGAACGAGGCCGATGAGTCCTCGGACGTTCCTGAACGCAATCAGGGGCTTCAACCATCTCGCGAAGCAACAATCGACGAGAACTTGACATTGGATGACGCCGAAAATCCTCTGCAACTGCTTGCCCGTGCTTCTGACCTTCAACTATCACCACTTGGACCACGGAATGGACCAAAATCGCCGGTCCCGCTATCTTCGTCCACTAGGGTAGTCCAGAGCACCAATCTCAATCTCTCACCAGACGAGTCGGGAGCGAAGTCATTTTTCGTTCCGGTGAGAGCAAGCCGCGACGTTGGTCCTGGTCTTGATCCGATCGAGATCGGCCTCGTCACGCTCGACGAGGCAGAGACTCTATTCTCTTTGTAAATCTCCTATCTCGTTCATCATCAATCAATCAACGTTTCCGGAAGCCTAACCGATCTTGCTCACGTTTCAGTTTCTACCAGAATCTCGCACACACACGATGGGGCCTTGATCCCCTAGTCCATTCAGTGGCGTTCGTCCGCGCGGAATCCGCTTTCCTCTTCACGTCAATACTGGCGGCGTCTGCTCTGTTTCTTCCGTCTACTGCTTCTTTATCTAACAGGCTATCCAGACACTGCAAATTCCTTGCCCAGCATGTCATCTCACAACGCTACAGGTCGATCGAGATTGTTATAGCTTTTATGGTTAACGTCCCATGGATGCCACCGGGGAGTGCATTAGGTGACGATGATACCTGCGCCTACATTGCTATGGCTCTGACGGTTGCGTTGGATTTGTTTCTGAACAAGATCGTGACTCCGTCGTCATATCTGAGTGGAAACACATTGCGGCGACTTTCCAGAGCTGATTGCATCGACGCAAAGAGGGCTCTGCATTTGGATGGATTCGACCATGTCGATCCGGATTCGGAATGGGGTCGACGGTTGAATCGCAGGCGAGAGAGGGCTTGGATTGCGCTATATGTAGTAGAGCGGGGGTAAGTTCAATGACCCTGCAATCTACGACTTCTACTACATGCTGAACATATCAATTGCAGCGTATGTCTGGCCCGTGGAAGAAATTACACTGTTCCCTCAACTGCTCTCATTGAGAACTGTGACCAGTGGTATATTTCAGATATAGCTGACCTCCGAGACGGGCCTATGAACTCCATGGCTGTTCTGCGGAGAGATCTAGTAAGTTTACTCGAATGCTGTCTTTGGAATATGGCTTGAAGCTCATCATTGATAGGATGGACTCTTTAAAAGGGTCAAATCGAGTTGCGATAGTGATCCCGTCGTAGATGCTGGATTTGGGACGGCTCGACGGTATGGGAATACATGTACCCTTGAGCAACTACCCTATATAGAGTCAAGCTGATTATGTCTTAGGATTGAGTCTACAATTGACGAATTTTACAATCGATGGTATGCAACATGGTCATTACCAATTGGAGAGGGAGAATGTAGGTTTCCATACATCCATTACCATCATGTCCTAACTGCTGACTCTCACGTAGCACACTCTCTCCCTCCTTACGTTGAAATCTTGGTCACTCATACTCAGTTGTCGACATACGGCGGTGTCATAAATCACCCCACAGCGCCCCTTGAGGTCAAGCGTTTCTTCCGTGCCGCTGGCCTGTCCTCTGCGTTGAACGTTATGCGAGCGGCCATCCAAGGCGAATCACGACTAAAGTCTATGCCAAACAACACAGTAATCATGATTTCGTTTGCTGCATGCTCTGCACTCAGTCTTAGTGTGACCCCAGCCGATAGCAAGTCCAACTTGGCCCCAAGCGTCCGAAACCTAATAGCAGAAGCTGCAGATGTGCTCGAGCGCATTGGAATCACACCGAGCCACAGAAACGGTGCTTCAGTTCTCTATGGAAGATTCCTGCGAGTACTTATACGACGCGCTTCTTTCGCTACTAGCAACACTCAAGCGGAATTCGACCAACGGGGAACGCTGCTACCCGAAGTTTTAGGTGACCCTGCATTGCCGAATCAGTACAGCCCCGCAATGCCCATTTCCGAGCCGCAGTACACGTCGAGTGAGCTGTTGACCGAGCCGTTGCACTTCTCGGCCATGTCCGATCTCCAAATTATCGATGCCGTGAACAGGGCCGGCCCAGCATTTGGGACATCAATTCCGGATGTTCCGCTGGATCATATGATGAATTGGGATTGGCTCGATTTTATCGATGCCACAGACTTCAACTTCTGATACTCCGATGACCGATGGGCAGTTTTGGTCTTCTGCGTGTAGCATCACATCCTACCTATCTGCTATCTGCATGGCAGTGCATGCCCCGACAAAAGGATTATTATTTCATTGTCGTCGCAAATGATCCACAACGACTCAACGAGTCAACAACCATGAACGACAAAGGGAAAATGGAAGTGGTTGTTGGTTAAGAATTGACTCGTCGTCGGTTAAGTGGTTAAGTGATTACATCCTGACGCAAGCGGCAAAACGCAACACGATTGATATAATTGTGGGTCTTCCTGCATTCGTCGGAGTCTAGAAATAGCCCCGGATCGCCGACGCCTCCTGCTACGGAGTAACCACATATTAATGCCTTGAAATGCCACCGTGACGTTTTTTTTTTTTTTYTTTTGGTTTTTCTTCACTCGTCACTGTCCATTAATTAGCTGGTACCTGGACTTCTGTTAGTAAAGGAAAAAATGGCTATCTCTCGGATGTCAGCATTGTCCATGGCGCGGAGGATGGCCACTGTGTGCCATCCTCGGCTTCAAACAGGACTTCGTTGCACAGTAGCTGCGAGACCATCGCTGCAGCCGGTGTTGAGCAGCCGCTGCGCGAAATATTCGACGACGGTCGAACATCCTAACCTCGTTCCCCATGTCGACCGAAGCGCATCAAAAGTGTACAAAAGTGCGGATGAAGCAGTGGCCGATATCAAAAGCGGATCTACAATCCTTAGTGCTGGGTTTGGTCTCTGCGGTGTTGCAGGTAACGGACCACCAATATTGGCTACTTGGGACGGCAGGAGGTGGAATATCCGGACTGTTAACTGACGTTGAGTTTCGGCTTCTAGAAACGATCATTGAAGCTATGCATCGCCGGGGACGCGAAAACCTGCACTCTTTGAAAGCGGTCTCGAACAACGCTGGTCTCGCAGGCAGAGGAGGACTTGCGTTCCTCACCGAGGCTGGCATGGTTGACAGACTTACGATCTCTTATCTCGGAAACAACAAGGTTCTTGAGAAGCAGTATCTAAACGGTGAAATCTCGATCGAGTTGAACCCGCAAGGAACGATCGCTGAGCGGTTGAGAGCTGGTGGTGCTGGCATCCCTGCTTTCTTCACGCCAACCGGAGCTCGTAAGTGGGCTGGAATCATAGTGGTATTAAGGCACGAATGCCATGCTAACGTGAATGCAAAACAGATACGCGTATCCAAAGCGGGGATGTTCCACTTACTTTGGATCCGTCAGGGAAAGCGCTTCAACGCGCCCCGGCTCGCGAGACGAGAATCTTCAACGGGAAGATGTACCTGATGGAAACCGCCATAACCGGTGACGTGGCGATTGTACGAGCGCACAAGGCCGACGAGGCAGGAAACTGTGTTTTCCGGTAAGTACAAAGTGCTTCATCTGCCGTGTTGAAAACCAGTCCGGTCTAATTGAGTTTCACCAGTTATACCACGAAAGCATTCGGTCCTCTGGTAGCAAAGGCTGCTACTGTAACCATCGTCGAAGCGGAAGAGATCGTGCCTACAGGCGCCCTCCACCCCGATTCAGTCGACCTGCCTGGTATTTATGTCAACCGAATTGTACCCGCGACCGCGGAGAAGCAGATTGAGATTAAGAAGCTGCGCTCTGAAGGAGACGAGGACGCGGCTAAGTCGTCAAGTGATCCCAAGCTGGTGCGAAGGAACCGAATTGCGAAGCGAGCTGCCAAGGAGCTCAAGCCGGGTTACTATGTGAACCTTGGTGTTGGTAAGTATTAGCAAGTCCGTAATATCTGTATGTTCCTATCAGCTAACGGGCTGCTTCAACTAGGTATTCCTACACTCGCTCCGTCATTCTTGCCGGAAGGAGTTAGGGTCTGGGTACAATCTGAGAATGGACTTTTGGGAATGGTAAGGAGGCGTCTGGACTATATTCTCGCTGCGTAATGCTGACTATTTCTAGGGCCCATACCCCACGGAAGAAGAGGCTGATCCGTAAGTCATTGTCCTAAATCATTACTACTGGCTTCTCGTCTAACGTAGTCTCTAGGGATCTCATCAACGCCGGCAAGGAGACCGTTACTATGGTCCCTGGTGCATCTACGTTCGATAGCAGCGAGTCCTTCGGTATGATCCGGGGAGGACATGTAGATGTATCCGTCTTAGGGGTTCGTTTAAACCCTTTGTCTAGGAGTGTTGATGAGTATATACTGACATACGTAACAGGCATTGCAAGTCGGCTCCAACGGAGACCTGGCCAACTTCATGATTCCCGGCAAACGCTTCAACGGAATGGGAGGAGCCATGGATCTCGTCTCGAACCCCGACAAGACGAAGATCGTCGTGGCCACCAACCACGTTGCCAAGGACGGAGCGCCCAAGATCGTGGACCGGTGCAGCCTGCCTCTGACGGGTGCGAACTGCGTTAGCATGATCATCACGGACCTGTGTGTCTTCGAGGTTAACCGGGCAGGAGGCGATCTTACGCTGATCGAAGTGGCTGACGGCGTGACGGTCGACGAGGTTCGGAGCAAGACTGCAGCGGGTTTCTCTGTTTCGGAGAATCTGAAGACCATGGATTAAATTGGGATTTTTTTTGGCCTCCTTGTAATTTAGTAGAGGCTACTTCACTGTATATACATATTTTGTTGATATCCAAATGGGAATGATGTTTTCAGTTCTTCACAATCTATACTTCCAGTCAGACCAGACAGACCTGACTCTGGCTGTCACCCTATGTGATTCACCGATTACATCGAGCTTATAAGCGCGTCCCAACCATCTTGTAATTTGTTTATATTAGATTTATCATATATCAATATCCTACACTGTTATATCAGTTCTATCAATGTAAAATGCACCAGCTGAAATTCAATTACAACTTCGAATCCTTCCCGGCAGCAAAACTACTCCCTCGGCCCTCACCAATAGCCTCAACAATCTCATCCACGCTGTTCAAAATCCAAGTATTCCCTTCCTCCCCAGTCAACCACCTAGCCCCCTCCTCACTCTCCCCATCCTCAACCCACGTCCCATCCTCAATCGCCTTCCGAAGCCCAAAAACATGCGACAAAACCTGCGGCCCAACCCCCGTCTGCGCCCGAAGACACGCCACCGCAACAACAGACGTCAACAACCTGCCCAACCCAGCAACCCCAGTTTCCTCGCCATTCCCATCCTTACTCTTCACTGACCGCCTCACAACCCCATCAGCAGGCGGATCCGCCAAAAGCGCCCCATAATGAAAATTCAGAATATAAACCGGCAGATCCGGATGCGCCTCCCCAAGCTTCTCGTACAACTTGTCCTCGAACGGGCGGTAGATCGAGTCCCACAGCTGCCGGCCGCGGGATCGGATGTCGTCAATGTTGCTGCTCGTCGGGAGGCGGGTGGGTTGTTTTGATAGTGCTCCTGCGACGGGCTTGGGGAGGGTGGTTCTGAACGCGTTCAGGCAGTTTATGGTGCGTGGGATGCCGTTGAAGCTGATGCATTTCAGGGCCGTTTCGCGGATTAATTCGGCTGTTGCGAGTTCTGTTTTGCCGCTGCTGCTGCTGCCGCCGCTGCTGCTGGTGTCTTGGGTTGCTCTCAAGGCGTAGATGTGAGATAGAGAGTCCGGGGAGTTCATGGTTAGGGTTGTTGCTGTCTATATATGGTTGGTTCGGTTAGAATAAATCATGAATCCCTTATGATATCTTTTCGCTGTGTAGAATTGATTGAATGGTTGGGTTAGACGAACCGACAATGCCACCCACGAGTTCTCCGATAATCCATTCGATCTCGCACCCTGTTGGATTCTCTCGTATACGGCTCTGATGTTGCGAGGCGCCGGGAGTGTGCCCGGTCGCGCGGCCGGGGAGTTGATCAACGCCTTGAGGGCGGGTGAGAGTTTGGCCATGATGGTTCTGTGGTTGTATAGCCGTAGGAAGTGCTGTATTCGTTGGTAGTATGTATGTATGATAGTATGTATGTATGTTATGCAGTGGTGAGCTCGGTCTGATATTATTGTTGTCGGCGTCCAGATCTGAGCTCCGGTCGGAGACTTCGGCTTGCTTCGTATTTTACCGTGTATTGTTACTGTAATTGGCGGGTCTTGTGTTACGTGTATTGATACAGTCTGGGGAAGTGGGGAATGATCTGCATATTTATCAACTTAGCCTAATTAGGAAGCTTAATCGATCATTGAAATGAATTCTCTCATCAAAGATCGAGCCGACATGCGATAGACATAGTACTAACGAGCACCCTCCTCCAACGAAGTACCACGCTTCCGACCAGACGAATCAACACCAGCAAAGCTGATCAACATCCCAACATCGTAGAACGCCTTCAGAATCCCCGCAACGGTAAACGAAGCCCCAAACGCGCCGTAACTCGACAACACACCTGTAAGCAGCGGACCCAGAGTCTGACTGCAGGTCTTGACGACGTTCACCGAGCCCATGATGGCCGTGCGTTTATCGGCCGGGAGGGCAGCTGCTAGGAAGGCAGAACGGGGCGCGACGTCCATGCTCTGCGAGCAGGCGCGGAGTACGAGGAAGGTGGTTGCAAGGGGGAGGGATGATGGGATGGGGATGAAGGCTAAGCAGATGGCTGAAGGGAGGTGGGTGAAGACCATTGTCTTATGTATCATAAATGTCCTGGTTAGCAGGTGAGTCAAAGGGTGAGGTGCTGATTGGTAATCTTACCTTGACATTGCCGATTCGTTTGGCAATGGACGATGCAACTAATACGGATGCGGCGGCTATGATGCTGGTTGTGAAGAATATGGAGCCGAGCTCCCCCTCGGGTAGGTCGAATTTGCGTTTGAAGAAGTATGTCATCCAGGATCTTCGGGGGTTAGCATGCCGAAACATCCCCTGGCATCCATCAGTCTGAAGTGCACTTACAGCGAGGCCAGTCCCGAAGCAAATGAATCCAATGCAAATAAGACAAAAAGCCTTATAACCAAAGAAATCAAATCATTACCAATGGACGAAAACAGAGACTGGCGCGGTTGTTTCTGGGTTTGCTCCCTTTCACGGTCGGGATTGGCCAGCAACGGGTCAGTTTCAGAGCCCTCCTGCCGAGTTTGCTGAGGAGATGTATCCTCTCCATTCGTAGCCTCAACTCTCCCACTCAACCCAAGAGTAAGAAGGAATTTGAACACGCCAATTCCGGCATAGACAAAGAAGATAGCCCGGCAAGCAGGAACGTATTCCCAACTCTTGGTTACCTGCAGGTAATTGATAATCCAGCCGCAGACTATCATCCCAAGGGCCGTCCCGGCAGTGCCAAAGAGCGAGTACCAAGCGAAGATATCGCTGAGGAATTCATGTGCCGTGAGATGCGCAAGAGTCGATTCTTCGACCGCGCGAAACGGGCCAATCTCATTACCACTGACAGAGCAATATTAATCCACTGCCTCGCTAGCTAGTATTATTACACCAGCGGAAAGAGAAAAACAATGACATACCTAGGACTGATAACACCAAAAACAGCGGCCGCCAGAAGAACCCAAAAGTTCCCAAACAGCGCAAAAACCACCCCACTCCCAGCCATCAAAGCAGAGCCCAAAGCAAGGACGGCCTTCCGACCCATTGCATCAGCGAAGAGGGTCAGGAAGAAGCTGATGACCACATCTCCCGCCAGGGTCAGGGTCATGAATAGGCCGATGTGCTGGTCGGATAAATCCAGGGAAGACATGTATGAAGCCAGGATGAGCGTTGAGCCGCCGTAGGCAAATAGACGAACGAACCGCTGGGCACAGAGTAGTTTTACGTCCGTTGATGACTTCCAGACTGTGAGGAGGCCGAGTTCGTTGAGGATGCCGGGTACGAGGCGGCTGGTTGGGCCTCGCGGTGCCGGTGAGTCTGACGGCGACTGTTCTGTCGCCATAGTGACTCGGCTGGGGTTGTAGAGATGCTCCTGCTGAGCAGAATTTACTGTAACTCACATCTTGGAGAATTTTTGGGGAGAAATGGTAGAATATAAGCGATGAGAAACTTGTTGATGGCGATGACGAAGCCCTCGTCGACTATTACGGTAAGGTATCAATACACGTACATTTAAGACCGAGTTCCGACTTTCATGCAATGTGATTGGCCAATCGAAGGCAGCATATTTCGCACGCGATCTGCAGTCTACAGACACACAAGCGAGCAGCTACGCTCGAAATGCATGCAGCTTCATCCTGGTACAGTACTAATGCGCAAATCGAAAATCCAGCCTCTTACTTCCAGTATCATCGCTATTATCCATATAATCTTGTCGTTGCTGATAGATAACATCCTGTCAGCGACGTCCATATGCCTTCAGGAAACCATCAACTCACCTCAGATGTCATAGAACTCCATTTCCGGTCACGCTGCTTATTTCGAAAGACATAATAGACCTTGGTTAGCAGGAAAAGTAATAGACCAGAAACATTTAGTACCAAAAGGACGGTATTCCCGCGTCGATATTTCGGTCTGTCATCGGCACGGTAGATATTGTTCCCGATGATATTGCCCGTTTGCACGCACACTGCAGGGCCGTTTGATTAGAATATACATCCAAAATCCGCAATGATAGGAACTAACTGTTGTAGAAGGCGGCAGATACGGTTCGCGTGCCGACGTTGTTGGAATTTTTCGATGCCCAAGCGACCAAAATGGCATGACAGTAAGGATAGCTTAACAAGACCACCACAATGGCATAGGTGCCCCAAGCGTCTGTCATGGAACCGGGCCAAAATCTCAATGCGAGAAGACAGGGAAAGACCCAAATGCCTTGGAGCATAGATGTGAAGGTTCGTTCGTTGCGTTTTTCGCTTAGTCGGGTTAAGGCCAATAAGCCGATGATGTGTCCCACACTTGAGGGGATGGTAAGCAGATTTGTTGTGAACTGGGTCAACCATTAGCAACACAGCGTGGAATAGAAAATTACAAATCCCACTAAACTCACCGTGTCAAAGCCCACGCCCTTGAGTGTCAAGGTCACATAATTACTGACCGGAACCATAGGCGTGTAAACAATAAGGCCAAGAATGTACATCGGCCAGAGGTCAAAATCACGCGCAGCATCCCACAAACCGCGAAGAGTAATTGCTTGCCGGTTGTGCATATCGCCTGCGGAACAAGGAATCAGTCCGTGATGGGACAAAAGTCCTCGAGTTCGACTACTTACCCTTGGAAGGGTCGTCTCGGAGCACCCGATTCACGACAATATTGACTTCCCGGTTACTGAACCAGCCTCTAGGACGGAACCAAGTCTTCGTCTCCACAGCGGACGCAGGCATTTTAAAGAACGAGGCCAGGCCGATAAAGAAGGTAATCGAACCTTCGATCAGGAAGAGCCATCTGCAAAGCTGCGTGAGTTCTTGAACAGCTAGTAATGAAAAGATCAAGCAGCTAACCTCCATCCGGGCCAGCCGTGAACACCACGCATATGTAAGATAGCAAACGCTAGCAAAGAGGTAATGATCGTGGTTAAAGATAGGGTGGTCCAAAACAAGCTAAAACACCCTCGTTAGCCAAAGTGACAATAACTAACGAAACAGTTCGTTATCTTTACCTCAACCTGATCGGAAGTTCACGACTTGTGTAGAAATATGATAGCCACAGGACTATATCAGGAATGAAACCACCCTAAGAGTATGTGAGACGAGAGGCCCGCTTTAGCTTGTCGGTTGACACACACACACCTCCAGGGCTCCTAATAATGCGCGCGTCGCGTAGAAGGACGGTTTATCCGATAGAGCCGCCTGCGATATTGCCACCACTGACCATAGTGAGATCTGCAATGGAATCCATCTATCAGGCCCTAGTTTCTTGGATATCAATTGGGAAGGTAACTCCGAGAGCAGGAAGGAAACGAGAAAAATGGTGTATCCTGTATTGTAGTCTGGTCGGGTCAAACGTATCTGGTCAGGCATAATTCCACGTATCGAATGGAATGGTTTCCAAGCCAGTTTCTTACCATTGGTCGTCAGATTCAAGTCATCGAGAAGATTATCCGATACTGCCTGGACTAGGTTCCCTCGATCGACTTGAAGACCAAAAAACATGACGCACTAGGAAACAAGGAGTAATGAGTCATTCCGATTGTAACGAGCTTCGATGAATATGCTCTAACGTACTGCCCATAGACACACATGCCAGTCTAGCTTGCGCACCAATCTCTTCTCCTCCAGGGGGGTCCATGTTAAGGTCGGATCAAACACATGACGGCATTCATATTGAGCCTTCTCGTAAATTGCAGCATAGCGTTCCGCAACTTCAGGGTCTGCAAAGGGATTATCTTCGTCGGCTTCGAGAGATTCCAAATAATGATGACTGCCGACTTCTGTATCATTCTTAGGATCGTTCAAGCCAGAGTCTTCTGTGTAGGATGTCCGCTTAATGTCTTTGGTAATGAGTCTCTCTGTCTCGAAGGCAGCCTCGGCCTCAGCCTCGGTCTCAGACAAAGACGGTTTCTTGGTCATTTTATCATAGTCAAGTTGGGCCAGTTGTTTCGTTCAAAACAGTATAAAACAGTATGCACTTCATCCGTTCTCTCAGTGTTCAAGTGATGGGTACTGCAGGCGAGTTATGAGGAGCAATAGCAACGCTATTTAAAGAACGACCTGAATCTCAGAGCCATCTCGCAGTGGCAGGATGTCGCAATCATGGAGAATAGTCACATGTACCTGGGAACCGCAATAGGACAACTTGAGCCTTGTTGGCGTGCAGTGCTGCCAGTGCACTCCCACTAGCTCGGAAAAAAACAAATTGTTCTTGCTTATTTCATCTTGTATGGTGGTGCATTATTGTATGTGCTAGGCGGGAATCGCGGGTTCCAGAGACTGTCACACTGGATGGTGTGCAATATGCATAGATGGCATCACCAAAACCTCATGAATCTCCAGTTGGCGGTACCCTAGAGCCATGCTGTCATGACATATCAATCAATGTTTTCCTTCAAAGTTGATGTACATTGTTGTTTGAGGTTGAGGTTGAGGTTGAGATATGACCACGTGAGGTTAAATTCGAAGGCCGGCTTAGTAAGTGAAACCCCGGCCTCGGATAACTTCAACACTTCCGTTTCCGTTCCTCTTTGATACGCTTCATATCACCATGCGTACTGGCATTGCATCGTAGAGATGCTACTGGACTCTGTGTTTCAGTTGGTCTCTTATTCTCTTTAATGTCTAGTTCAGGCGGTTTTCGAGAAAGCAGCCACTTTAGCATCATCAGTACAGCTACGTAGCGCTGTACAACTATCCTGCGGAGTCGATGTTTGTACAGGTCAGATAGCCAAATATATGTATGACTATCTAGCATGATTCTTCGGAAATTTTTTCCTCTGCTAACTTCTCCTCACCTGAATAGGACTTGCTATTATGACATCTCCTTGCATCCGATCTATTAATTAATCTGTCTATGGACAACTCCTATCTGCTTTCTGAATTCGTCGTGTGAATACCAATACTTAATAATATAATCACTCCGATTGATACATATTCTGCTTGTGTTTTTCCGCCAACATGCACGGGGACGCTGACCTCCGGAGCTTGGAAAAGCAACTCAATGCTGTTTCGCAGGACGAAGAACAGCACCATGGCAATTTGCAAAATTTGTTGGAGCAATTTCGGGCACTGATGGAAAGCTACCACCTTCTAAGAAGTGACTATGAAGAAGAAAGGGAAGGCCGTGAGAAGTACAAGAGACTGGCAAAGGGGCAAGTAAGTACAGGATGGCAGAAAAAGAAGCAGTCTGGTTCCTACCAGTTACATCTGGTTACAGAAATCTGGTTACAGAAAAGAGAAACAGGCTAAGACTCGAATCAAGGAGCGTAATCCATTTGTCCTATTACTGGTCGATGGAGACGGGTATTTGGTCAGTTTCGACGGTTTTCTCAATCCTTGGAGATTCTCCAAGAGGCAAAATAAAAGAGACGTGGCACTGACTGCAGACAGTTCAAAGAGCAATTTCTAAAGGCTCGTGCTGATGGCGGAACTATTGCTGCACGGCTCCTGAGTGATTCTATGAGGGAGATTCTCGCTGCTAGGTTAGGCGAAAATGCAGACCGGGTTTGTGTGGTGGTCCGTGTTTATGCGAATATCTTGGGTCTATCGCGAGCTCTGTCTCGATCTGGCATCGTGGGGACGGAACCTCGAGCGCTGGCGCCATTCACGTCCGGTTTCACCGGCTCGGAGGACTTTTTTGACTTTGTAGATGCAGGTGACAGGAAGGATGCTGCATACTCTAAAATTAGAGGTATTGCTCATTTACCGTATAGCCAGCGAGCTGCTGCTTGCCATGATTGCTCGCGTGCTTTGCTAAATATATCACCAGAAACGTTTCGACTGTTCGCCGATAATCATCAATGCAAGCATATTTTCTTTGCGGGCTGCCACGATGTGGGTTATATGTCTATGCTGGACCCTTTCCGTGGCAAGGCGAACCGCGTAACTCTCATCAAAGCCGCTGCATTTCAACCCGAATATGGGTCTTTAGGATTATCAATCCTAGAAATCCCTTCAGTATTTCTGTCTGTGCAAATGGGGAAAAGAAGACTGACTTCTACACCAACCAAGCCGGCATTTATGCCGACTCAGCCAGTGCCTAACCCAACCCAGCCGGCGTCTAACTCTACACCAACTCAGCCAGCGTCTACGCCAACCAAGCCGGCGTCTATGCCAACTAAGCCAGCTTCTGTTCCAAACAAGCCGACGTCAAGTTTCAATAAATCAACAGTAATTTGTTCACACTACCTGAAGGTACCGACAGCCACTTTTCCCCCATGACGGAGATGTGTCTTCGCCCTGGAAACTGACATGCCAATAGGGTAGATGTAAATTTGGAGACAAATGCTCCAAATCGCATGAAATATCAAGACAGCATGATTCAAAAAGTATAGACAATGGTCTATCAGTGTTATTGCCCCCATCACCGGCAACGTCTCACTCTGCCAATAGCCGACTGAAGGAACCGCAGCATGTGGACTTGTCTATGTTACTTCCAGCTATGACAGTGGTACAAAGGAAGGAACTCATACCAGTTAATAAATATGGGGAGCGTATTGACCCATATCACCCGTCTCCTCCACAGGAGGCGTGGGACATCTATCAAAGGAGACTCAAACAGCATAAACTGTGCAACAAGCATCACGTCGGCGGCACCTGCACTCATCCCGCTTGTCCGTTTGATCATACTCCGGTCGAGAAGCCGACGCTGGACGTTCTGTTCTATATTCTCAGGCAGTATCCTTGTCCTCGAGGTGGTGAATGCCGGTTGCAAAAATGCGTCAATGGTCATATTTGCCAAAAAGATGGTTGTAAAGGGATGTCATGCAGGTTCACCTGGCGTGCACATATCCTCGACCTTGACGTGACAGAATGGGTACTACCGATGGCCGCCGAGGACGAGGATCAGGCGAACGGATACGACATTCACTAAAAGAAACTCCCAATTCGTCTCTTGGAGATATTGGCATGGGTACATCTATTCTATATAAATTTATTTACTGGTCAACTATGGTTGGGAAAAGGCCAAATAGCAGGAGCAGCGAATCCGTCAGGAAGTTGCTTGCACCAGAAGTTGTCTGGTTCCCTCGGAGGTACTTGCTAAATGAACTGGATATGCTGGATGGTCTTTTCTTTTGCACTCGAAAGAAAAAAGGTAGGTGAATACATATTACCAGGGAGAACGCGTCAGTTAGGGTTGAGGCCATTTCTCTCGGTTTCGATTGGTGCAAATTTGTTCATACACTATACTTGTGGTGGTCCATTTCCGTGGTTTTTCTATATACATTAGGTGTGCAGTTGAAGAGCTCCGTCTCTCTTCATCTTAGGTTCCCAATAATGTTTACGGCGTTTGTCCTTTGACCAAGGAAACCATGGCCTTTGCAAAACCTTACCCCCGCAGCACGATGCATTGGTTACTATTCCACCGCATATTATTAACGGGAATTGAGTGTGATACTCTCGCAGCCTGTCGGAACGCCAAGGACATGTTATTATTGTTGCTCTGCGTCGCCACGTCAGACTCGGCCATTTCTTGCCCTGCCGACTTGGGAAGTCGGGGGTTTATTATTAGTATTGGTCGGTCCGGAGTAACCATGGTCGACCTTCCCTTGGAATATCCAGGCGTACGCATTTCTTGGTTCATCGGCATGGAGGAGTATCAGGTTTGTTTCAGAAAAATCTGCAACTGCCAGTGCGGCTTTGTTCGGGGGGGATACCTATCTGACATGTCGACGTATCGGTCAGCTGACCTCGTATTCATCTTAGGGCTTGATAGCAGTCACACGTCGTCCAACGTGTACATATGGATCCTCCAAACTACACCGAATAAACACGTTTCCAGAAGAACACGAACAGACACAAGCACCATGGAAAGCCACAACGTCTCGACCTATCGTTCACTAATCCCGGCTTCCTGACATATCCAATCCAATCATAACCCGCCACCACAGACGACAGACGGCTTCATCCCAGGGACCAGTATAGCAATATCCCATACCGAATCCTCCCTCACCGTGGTGCTGGACATGCATACCACCATCCTGGTACGCCTTTCCCATCATCTCCCGGGACTGGTATGACCTATCAGGCTGGATGCTCCCCTGTATTTTCGACTTGGCCTCGCCACCTGTGCGAAGTCGTTCCTGACTAAGTCATGTCTTAAGGGGAAGGTATAGCGCAGAGGCTCGTCTTCCTGTCGGAGACGGAGGCTCTGTCATTTGATATTGAATTTGACCATGGTTGTGGGAGGAAATGAATTTCCTTTGTGGGGGGAGATGGATTTTCCCTTCGTGTCTTGGCTTTCGCTTGGAGGGGAGTCTACTGCCTTCGTTGAAATTTATAAAGGAGGACGTGTCGGAGATTTCTTCAGGCTTTCTTTGTTTTATCCCTGCTTCATCAATCCATCTATTGAACAGGTTGGGAAGTCTGTTGACTCTTGAATCTGTGCGTTCCTTTGTCTCATAGCTCAATTGCTTCGAGACACCTCAGTCTTTTCTGAAGACTCTCATTATATATACACACCAACCCTAACCCGCATCCGACTTCAACACCGCAAGCAAATACCAAAACCACTCATTATGCACCTTCAAACCCCTTTGCTGCTCCTTGCAGCTCTCACAACAACCGCAACGGCCCGCCTAACGGGCTTTGAACGCCGCAATGTAACCATGACCGACGCGGTCAACAAACGACAAACCTCAAGCGGCGGCGGCAGCTGGACGCAAACCCCCCAAGACGGCGGCTCGGAGCAAGGCTTCGGCAAGAAGACGACAGGCGGGGGATCCGGCGTCGGCTACACGGGCAACACGGGCGATCCGTGGGGAAGCAACATCATCTCGATCTCCGAATCCGACGCACCCAAGTACAAGAACGTCCTCCAGCTGAACGGACAGAACAAGGATCCCTGGACGGTCGTGTTCTGGAACAAGGCAGGGCCCGACGGAAAACTGGATGGGTGGTATGGACAGACTGCGTTGCAGTTCAACCTCAGCCCCGGCGAGACGAAATATGTGGCCGTCCAGGACGACTCGAGGGGTGGATTCGGCGCGGCGCCTGGTGGGCAGTTGCCGAAGGATCAGGGTGGCGGGTATGCGTCGACGTGGGGAGAGTTTGATTTCTCGAGTTCCGGGAACAATGGCTGGTCTGGGTATGACGTGTCGATGATCCAGGCGCAGTCGGCTGGGAAGGATGTACAGGGGATGAAGATTTGTCAGGAGCCTGGCGACAAGGATTGCTCGTCAGTTTCGACTGGCGGGAAGAACGCGCAAAATGCTTACTCTAAGGCTCAGGCTGCTGCTGGTGGCATTGGGGGGAATATTTCTGGTGGGCCTGTGAGATTGGGTGTTACCATTGGGTATGAGGGTTGAATTGTTGATTTCGTTCTGCTTGTTACTTTTGTTTACTTTTGTTTCTTTGTCTGAATGTATTTATTGTACAGGATACCAGTTCAATGTCTATATATTTCAGTGTTGACTATATACCTATTGACATTTATCACGAGCCGACATACATGAAGTTGTCAGCATGGATATTGTAGAATTGGGGTTTCGGTCTCCCCCCGATGACATCTTCGATCGCCGAGCCATATTTGACGAGTAGATGGTCTTGCCAAGCGGTTTGGATAATTCCGATGCCAAAAGGAAGACCTAGGAAATTAGGGTTAGGGTCGGTCAACCGAATCATTCGTCAATTGTCAACACGTACCTTTGTTGTCATTGTCAACGCCGACAGGAACGGTAATCATGGGATAACCTACATTCCCGAGTTAGTTAGATACGCCTGAAGTCAGGACGGAATATCAATCTGTAAAACTCACCAGCCTTAGCAGCCAGTTGACACCCAACTCCCTTTTCGGCCTGCACAGGCACCAGGAGCCCGTCAAGTTGCTTACCATTGCTGCCACGTAACGCAGCATCAATGCCCTCTTCACGAGACTTCCGCCGGATATACCCCAGGGCCTTCCAGTATGTGTCGCCTTTTACACCCTTTGAATCCAGGCTTCTGTTGAAATTTTCCTGGCCTTTTGGGTAGGCCGGGTGTGTGCCCGCGTGACCGCCCTCGGCGTCCGTGTTCCTTGTGTTGTAGTGGACGATGTCTTCAAGAGATCTTATATTGTTGGGGTTGGTTTTGAGATTTCCCAGGTAGGCTTTTATGTCGTTGTAGAATTCGGTTTTGACGACCGTGAATTCGGACTTTTCGGGGCTTTCTGTTGGGTATTCCCTGTTTCATCGGTTTGTAACTGTTACTATCTAGCGGTTACCTAGGGTTAATCGGTGCGGAGATTGCATACTTACCAGTTCCAGCCTACTCCCGGCGGTGGTATTATCTCCTCTGCGCTGGGGATGTTGACGTCTTCAACAATCTCCGCTCCGGCCTCTCGGATACGTTGTATTACCGTCCTCAACGTTAAGTATTGCTGCTTCGTAATATCATCCTGCGAGGCCGCCTCCCATATCCGTTTCCAAGGTAGACCGAACCTGGCACCCTTCAGGGCATCTTTTCCGGCCACGGATGACTCGTACGTTCCTGTGGTTTCTTGCCGGTGGTCGATGCTGTCAGTGATTGAACTATCTTAGCCGAACATCAATACGTACCAGTTTCGAATATCCCGGAGATGCCATCCAAAGCCACTGCAGCATCCCCCACGGTTCTCCCCAAAACGCCGACAGTATCAAGACTACTCGACTCGGGAATAACTCCTTGACGGGAAGTCAAGCCGACAGTGGGCTTGATTCCAACAACCCCGTTGCGATCACTTGGGTATATCACCTGGTGGATCCGTCGTTAGGAGGGTCGAATAAACAACGCAGACCACTCACCACTCACACTTGAATCCGTTTCAGTTCCCAAGCTAAAAGCACACATATTAGTCGCGACAGCCACGCCGCAGCCACCACTGGACCCGCCGGGGTGGTAGGCAAGGTTGTGAGGGTTACGACATTGCCCACCTCGAGGGGAATACCCTTCCGCGCTTTTGTTGTCAATATGTATATCACGATGGAACATGAAGCCGGTTTTATTCCGAGAATTCAACATACTAATATGATGACCGCATAGACGCCCATTGGGTCATGTTTGTATGTCCAAGGAGGACTGCCCCGGCGTTGCGTAGGAAGGATACAACGGCTGCGTCTTCGGCTACTTCTGCCCCTACCAGCACTGTGTTACTGTGAGCAGGAAATGTCTGGATAGGTGAATCAGGAGCGTAGTAACGTACTGAATGAGCCGGCAGTGGTTTGTAACTTGTCTTTTGTAGCTATGTTCTGCTCATTCCATCGGTTAGGATTGGTATATTTGGGAGAATTGATAGAAGAGGAATAACTGACATCCTTTACGAAAAACGGAATCCCATGTAGCGGACTGCGCACTCTCCCACTCGCCCTCTCACGGTCCAATCGATCCGCAATATCAAGAGCATCCGGATTTACTTCAATAACAGCCCTATGCCATGATATCAGTATGTATACACATCATGAGGCGGAACAAAAAACCAACCTCAGGATCGAATTGAGCTGCTCAACCCTCTCCAAGCAACACGCAGCGAGCTCACGCGCAGAAAAGGTCTTATTCGTTAAATATCGTTCTAATTGAGCAATCGAAGCATCCTCAATATTAACACCACGACAGAGCGGCATGCCGGGGACTAAACCCTGGTCACTATTCTCTGGTTTCGCCGAGAAGTTCGACATCGCGGAAGATTTTACTAGTGGCAAGTGAGCGGCGCAAAAACGGTGACTCCGGGATAGCAATAGCGGCACAGACGATGGAAGGTATCTTGGTAGGAAAGTCATGGGGATTTTGGAAGAGAGGGACATGGTCGTCGTCTTTCACCAATTGCGCTGTCAATCCATGATTCTGGCAGTATGTCTGCTTCTGGACGATAGGCGCTAAGTTAAAAAGAGAGGCTTTGCCTTAACATGAGCTGCTCATTGTAAGCAAAAATTGAAGGCTTCATATATATATATACGGAGTAAAGCGCAGGAATTACAGCATCGTGAGCAATGAAGTCGGCGGTGACGTAGCTTACCCTGTTTTTGAGCCCTGTGCCCTAATTACATCATGTGCCGTCTGTAGCCCTCATACCTCTCCGTACAGTACATAATTGCGTGCAAGGCTCAGCCTGCTCCATTTAGGTGTAAATCAGTGGACCACTTATTATCCTGGCAGATATGAAGCCCATATCATAACCAATTCAACGCCTTTGCATCCATCCCTATGTGCCAACACAAGATACATGACGCGGATTAATCATTAGTTAATCCAATCATTCGTCCCAGGCCGAAAGAGTATGAAACCTATCCGTCAACACCACCAGAAACCAACAGGCCGACAACTTTTCTCATAAACACACACCGACAGCTTGCGCGTTGGAACCCTTTCTCGCCCGGCGCTCGCTATCAGTACTCGTTGAACCTTCTATGTTCACATACTGCTCCAAATGCGGGAATATTTCGCCCCATTCAGTACTCAGCATCCAATTATCGTAGACACACAATTGGTCCTCGAACTCGGGATTAAGCACGATTTCACCACCGGGAGTCGTAGAATAGAATACCTTGTCCTCGGGCCACCGGAACCGCAAACAGCGGATGTACAAACTGGCTGAATGCCGGCTATCTTGGTTCTGGTGAGTCGTGAGATAATCACGAAGAGCTGGAAAAGGAAGGAAATCAATGGAGACGGGATGCGGTATGGATTTCTGGGCCTCGGTGGGAAATAACCAGGGAGGAACGTCGCTGTAAGTCGATTCGTCTGGATAAAGACGCCACTATACTTTGTCAGTACGGCTGAATGAGAAGGAGGTAGATATGAGAAAGTGACCCACACGTAGGAACCGGTACATGCCGATGTAAATAGCAAACAAAGTGAAGATGTTCACCGGGTGTATCCGATGGAAAATTGACCCTAAAATATTGATGACCGGGTTGCTGCTCGAAGTATGTCGGAACAGGCCGAGAATGGATGGGTTCCGGGGAAGATACAGTGGTGTGTTGTAAATACTTCGGGAGAGATGCTCGTGCGTGCGCAGAAGGATCAGAAAGGTCGAGTATTCAAGGCATTCAGAGGGATGCTTGTGTTCAACACCGCAACGACAATCGACGAGGACACGATTCTGCTCTTCCGCTAGCACGTCTTGAATATTTTTAATCCCATTGACATTTGGGGCAGGAGAGCCGAAAACGGCGGACGGTGGCGGTGATGGAATCTGGCGTGGTGTCGACGGTGAAAAGGAAGGAGCAGTGTTAACAGTGGTGGTAGCGGTGGTAGTAGGAGAAGGAGATGTATGAGGAAATGAAAGAGCAGGTTGGTACCCGACATTGTAATCCATTCCTGCTCCTCCTGCTGCTCCTCCTTCTCTCGGTTCACTGGCATTGGAAGGGACAAACGGAGCAGGTCGGACGTGTACCGGATGCGCATTAGGTGATAAAGACGTCAATGCCAAAGGGAGAGGCTGTTGTTGCGTCTTCACCGTTGGCGGCGTATATGGATTTTGACTCCTCAACACATCGGCATGGAGAACCTGTAATTGTTCCGAAATGTCCTTTACTCGCTGACGGAGTTGCACCATTTCAACCTCGAGCTTGTCCATCTGGGATTTCGTTCTATCCCGTTTCGCCTTGTGGTTGACCTTGTCTGAAAGACGTTTCCGGGCCAATTGGGCCTCTGTCCGGAGGCGTTTCTTTGGGCTCACGTTCATCATAGCGTATCCGAGTACTTGCAGGATACTTTCTTGGTATTGCCGGTTATCTTCCGCAGCGATAGTCGAGAGGTCAGGTCAATGCAAGATAGCTAATGAGTAGAATAACAGAAACAAAAAGAGAGATCAATAGAAGCCAAACGAGAGAATGGATGGACGACTGATATATATGATGCGCCGGCATCTGGAGAGTGCGGGGTTGTGACAACGCTAAACCGCTAAGCTAAACATATCTCCGGCATCTGAAAGGTTATTCTCAGGAACTTGGACGAGCGTACCCTCCTGTAATAATATAGCAAATCATTGGGAACTGAAGGTCAGGGACTAGTGATAACTTAGCACATCTCTCCGCACTTTTTGCGACGCAGTAAAATCTGGGGTAATCTCTCTAGTTTCCGCCAATTAAGAGATGGTGGCCAAGGGAAACCATTCCAAGCTTGCATGGTTAAGGCCGCTCATCCAACTTAGATCGTTGACTTATGTGCGCTGTGGTGTGCGCTTGGCCAATAGTGAGAAAGATAATCGACGGTGAGGAGGATTGGCAATCTCAAGGGGCCCGAGTCCGCCCTGCATGGCTTGTTTGGGAGCGAGCGGCAGGTTGCAACAATTTCTCGATGGCCGTCAGAAGAATGACTCGTGTGGCTTGATATTAATTCTCAGAAATCAGAAGTGGTAGGTAGAGCATAGTGATTCATGTGGTTCTTTCGTAAAGCGGCAACCCCTGATCTTAATCTGTAAATTTAACCCTGGTTAGGATCCGAAGCCCTGTATGACTATGCTCTGTCAGACAGATGTTCCAGACATTTCGGACCAGAATAATTAGCTGCAAGCTATTTTAAGTTGGTGGCTTGCTTGAAGTATGATTTTGACTCTTGAGGCTGCGTGATGGACAACTTTGAAGCCTCAGATCCACGGAATACATACTAAAACGGCATCGGATATTCCCCGGCGCTCTTCCGCCATAGGTAGGGCCTATCATCCTTGTATTGATACGGAGACGGCGCACTCCACGGGCCATGGCCCATACGGATTGAAGGCTGGAATCGTGGGGTGAAAATCAGAAAACAAGGCCGAAATAAGGAGACCAAATTAAAAGAGCGGTGGTCTGGACTCTATGATGTATTCCTGGATTTGTCATCAACCTCGACATCGTCGGTGGCGGTTGTTTCTGCAGAGGATTTGACATTGATATCAATATGAAGATTTTCAGGGTTTTCTTTTTCAGTTTCATGACATATAAGTATTTAATTGAAGGAGTCTGAAGAATAACCGCTCACGAAATCACATCCAAAATGGGCGTCACTCACATCGTCATGTTCCAAATCCGAAAGGATACTCCTTCGGAAACTGTTCACGATGTACGTTCCTCCACGTCCGTCTACCGAATGTCGCATGCTAACGATCGCTGTTGAAAGTTCTGTCATCGCCTTGCCGCACTCAAGGACAATTGCATTCACCCGACATCCCAGAAACCATACATCAAGTCTGCGATTGGTGGTGCGGATAATTCACCCGAAGGGATTCAGGTACGCGTCTCGACTCCCTTGAGTTACAAATGTGGTGATCCCTTCCCTTGCCTGCGTTTCTAATCCATGAAAGCATGGCATCACGCATGCCTTTGTAGTGGAATTTGAAAACGCCCAGGACCGTGACTACTATGTCCATTCGGATCCAGCACATCTCGGTTTCGTCAAGAGCATTGGCGGGCTTGTTGAGAAAGTTCAGGCTGTCGATTTCACAAATGGTGTGTTTCAAATAACATAGGTCGCCACCAATTGATTGTTGGTATGATCCATGTTCAAGGCTACAGAGTATATAGCTGAAGATTCTTGCATTGTGTACAATGTACTCCTTACAGCGATGCTACGGTACATACATGCTCCATGACTTTGCACATGGTGGTATACGAACATTTCTCTGTACATACCCTGTGCATTTGAACATCCGGGTGATTAAATATAAAAACATAAAAATAGAAAGTTGCTGGCAATGGAGGCCAGAAATGTTTAGAAGGACAACGGGTCGACATACCACTTATGTATTGTAGTTCGTGCATCAAACATATGTAACTACTAGTCAGACCTGACCAGCTGTAGTACTAGGTGTGTAACTTATCAACATGCTCTTCGGTCAATAGAAGCTCAATGCACACCATACTTCATAGAAGGAATATTTGTAATTTTGTATGCTCGACTTGGAAGACATAACTGTGAATATCATACTGTGAACTACATGTAGCCAGCGAACTCTTTCATCTACCCTGAACCTGCACGCATCTGAAATTGGACCCATGACTGTACCGTACAAAGCGCCTCCCGTCTTATATCACATGGGACCCAAAGTTAAAAGTTCTCTCGCCCGGG
>HG983339.1:371287-430838 GCA_900006255.1 Xeromyces bisporus
ATAAACAACAACAACAACAACAAGTTCTCTCGCCCGGGTGGTCTAGTGGTATGATTCTCGCTTAGGGTAAACCCAAGCAAACATGCGAGAGGTCCCGCGTTCGATCCGCGGCTCGGGCCAGTGTTTACTTCGTGTTTCTTTTTCTTTTTGTTTTGTTCTTTTGCCTGTCTGATTTGGGTATGGACTCACTCAGCGCGGCATCGACCGGAAGCAACCTTACTGTCAAAAGTTTACCTACGCCCGAATCCTGCAATCTGATTGGTCCACATGTTTACTTTCAGCGCATTCGTCCCTATGCTCTACCGTACAATGTAGTCTACTCAACAGTGCACGCTCCCTCCGCAACGTCTTAGGTCTGCCCATGGCTTGACCTTTCCATATCTCCTTTAGATGCCAGTGTGCGTAGCCCCGGCCCCCCAACCTGTCAGAACCCCCAGACTCGTACTGGTTATTGTACTGGTATCTACTGAGTTTCGGTAGACAGACTGAGAACGTTCCACGAGTAGTCGGTCCTTTCCGTTGACCGACGATTAGGGCGACCAAACATCAATCTCACGGAATCATGGAATCCAAGATTTGCGCAGGCGATGGTCTCTTCGCGGGGCCATATTGCAAAATCCCGAATCACTTTTGTCGGATTCGCCCTCCCTCCTTATCAAGTTCTGGTTCGCACTCATCGAAGAATTATTCCAGTTTCAACAGATCTGACGATCGTCAACGCTGGAAGGTCAACGAGCATCAAAAGATGGAGAATAACAAGATAATGATATCAAGAATACCGCTGCAGAAGCTAAGTTTCGCGGACTGTTATGTTGGATTCAGAAAATTTTTTTTTTTTTTGAAATTGGCCTCGATTTGAGAAGAGTGAAGACGGCCAGCTGAGTCTATATGATATCCTTGTGGGTAATCTTGGACTTCTGGCCTGTCGGTTGAGACTGTGCTTCCTTTCTCTGGTGCACAATAAGACGTGTCCAGCATTCCTTCTTGTCCCACTCAAAGCCAGCCAAGTAGGGATTTTCCAGCTCTTCGTCTGTCTGGAAGTGGAAATATCAGTCCTCACTTCTTAGATAACGGAGGTGGCAAATCAGGGTTTACGGAAGTCCTTACCTTCTTCTTGTTGTGTTTGAACATTACGCCCAGCGCATCCTTGATCGTTACTCCCTTGAGATTTCGAGCGGTAACCTCAGAACCGAGCGGGAAATGCAGATCAATCTTCTTGACTGGAGGCGTAACAAGATACAGCTTAAGCCAGTCCTTGTTCGCAACAGTCGATGACGGCGTGTTGAGCTTCCTGCATAGCAACGGTTTATGAGTCGTTGATATAGGTTCGATGGCAAACAGGTTGCGTATCTATGCAGCTTACCATCCGAGACTCTGAGTCTCGATTGGAAGGCTTAACTCGATTTCTTGCTTTTCTGTGATTGGATGTGTATCGTTGAGTACATGCTCAATGAATCGTGTCTCCGTCCAAAGACAAATACGGTTTCTGGAAGCAGACCTATGTCTCTGATATTCCATATGCCCTCAGCCTTCGGTCTTAGTCGCTTGTGGTGCTTCTTCTCTTCTTTCACATCTTCCCCTTTGGATGGTGAATGGTCGTCCATTGACAAACCACCAATGGCAGAATCGACCCTTGTGAGTTCGGGCATGATGGGGACAGTGTACTGATCCAAGCAGATGACGCAGGAAGGGGTGTTAGTCATTACCAATCAACGAGAGGACACTGGCAGTAGTGTAAGAATCCCATGGAAAATCGGATACTACTGCAGGGAGCATCAAGGCTTACAAGAGCAATTGTGGTCGGTAGGAACAATGGAAAGGATGGAACGGAGACGGATTGAAACAGTTAATGGAGAGAAGGAAGAGAAGGGAAACAGAGAAGAAAGCGAGGAGGGAGAGACCTCCAGATCAGGGGACTCAACGAGCAGGTGACCTACATACATACTGGTAGGTAGCATCTTCATAGGCCATAGCACGGTAGGTCTACTGGACCTTTTCACTTGATTCTAGCCTCGTCAACTTCGGCCATGGACCATGCCACTCTCCTTCGTGCCTCCGTTTCGTACGGACAACAACTTGGCAATGTAGGAATCATGGTATCTCTAGACTCTAGGACATGGCCTGAAGCCGGACATAGACCGTAGTGCCTCCGTCCGCCGCGTCCGCGTCGAATCACACGAGTTATGCGAAGAATCATGCAGTTAACATCACAGCAACCAACTACAACAGCTACATAGCTCTGATGTTCGGGTGTAATGATACGACATGTGTATGGTATCATACATATTACAATACGACGATACATACAAGGATTGATGCCTGAGGTTTGTCCGCAGATGACTTCCGACGGAGTTTGACCTGTTTGCACTCGAATCAACCATCCTCACTTACTGTAATCGTGACAGTCGTCAACATCAAAAAGTGATAGCCTATACCTATATCGACTTCAATTGCTGCTTCAACTCTTTTCTTCCGTGCTTTGATACCCTCCTTAGTAGCTGGCCTTCCTTCTCTCTTCTCCATCTCCCGTGAAATAAGCCCTGACCGGCCAAACAACTGAAATCGACGCGGAAAAAAGAATCATCCTCGAAGAAAGAGAGAAAGGAAGAGAGCTCAAACAAACCGCGAATGTCACTCTTCGGCTCAGTCGGCGGTGCAGCTGCCACGGCCTCCAACAATACCAGCGGCGACATCTCCAAAGATGTGCCCCTGAATTTGCCGCCTGAAGACAGCATCTCCGACATTCGATTTTCTCCCGCCAGTGAGCATCTCGCTGTATCGTCTTGGGACAAGAAGGTCCGTATCTACGAGGTCAACGAACAGGGTCAGAGTGAAGGGAAGGCTCTTTTTGAGCATGAAGCTCCAGTACTAAATTGCTGCTGGTCTCCGGTGAGTGGTGGCATTTGTTCTCTTGTGTTCTGTGAAGAGGAAGTACCGTTTGCTGATTCAAATTCGCTATCTGATATATATATATATAGGACGGAACCAAAGTCGTCGGAGCAGGAGCAGACAAAGCCGCTCGTCTACTCGATCTCGGCGCCAACGCAACGTCACCAGTCCAAGTCGCCGCCCACGATGCCCCCATCAAAGTCTGCCATATGTTCCCTAACCCGGCCGGCGGCACGCCCCTCCTCGTCACTGGCTCCTGGGACAAAACCGTGAAGTACTGGGACCTGCGACAATCAGCGCCCATCGCGACGGTTGACTGCCAGGAACGCGTTTACACAATGGACGTGAAGAACCAATTACTGGTCATCGGCACGGCGGATCGGTATATCGACATCATCAACCTCGATAACCCCACCAAGTTCTACAAGACCTTGCAGTCGCCGCTGAAATGGCAGACGCGCGTGGTTAGCTGCTTTGCCGACGCGACGGGCTTCGCGGTGGGTAGTGTTGAGGGTCGTTGTGCCATCCAGTACATCGAGGAGAAGGACACGAGCTCCAACTTTAGCTTCAAGTGCCATCGCGAGTCGCCGCCGAATAACCGGGATATCAGCAATATCTACTCGGTCAATGCCATCTCGTTTCACCCGATTCATGGCACTTTCAGTACCGCCGGAGGTGATGGGACTTTTCATTACTGGGATAAGGACGCTAAGCATCGTCTCAAGGGTTATCCGTCTGTTGGCGGGACTATCTCCAGTACTTCGTTTAATCGTACCGGCAATATCTTTGCTTATGCTGTGAGTTACGATTGGAGCAAGGGGTACACTGCTAATACGCCGCAACTCCCGAACAAGATTATGCTGCACCCTGTTGCTCCGGATGAGGTTAGGCCGAGGCCTGGGACTAGGAAGAGGTAGTTTGTTACTGGGATTGATGGGGGTGTTTTGTGTCTTTCGAATTCTGGGATTTAGCATATCGTTATTGAGCTCTTGAAAGTCGTTACGGTGAATGATATCGCTACCAGCTTATCCTTAGTTACATACGTGTATGAGCATAGGTATAATGATTAGATTGCCAAATGTCTAATTCACCAAATTGCATACAACGCACATCTCACGTAAATCCATTCTCGTAAAACGAACACGGAACTCACAGAACGAACGTCCTCACGAAGTCGGAATCGTAACCTGCGAAACACCATCCGTAACCTTTTCCACAGCCTCATCATCTTTACCCTCCGTCGTGGTATCAACCTTCTCAGCACCCCCCTTAGCCGTACCCTCAACACCACCTTCGCCAGCAGTCTGAGCCTTCTTCTCCTTCTTCTTCGCCTTACTGGCCTTATTAGCCGCCTTCTTAGCCTCTATCTTGGCATTCTCCTCCTCCTTCTTTTGCCGTTCGGCGGAGGAGCCCCCGAATAGCTCGCGCCACTCATCAGCCTTCTTCGAGTCGATCCGAGAGAACAGGTACTTGGCTTTGCCGATCTTATGGCCCGGCTTGATCGTCACCGGTTTCCAACCGTCCTTGATCTCCTCCAGCGACGGGATCCGAGCGAATGGAGCGTTGAGCTGCTCGAGGATCGACTTACTCGTCGCCGGGAGGTACGGGGCGAAGACTCCCGAGAGGAGGTGGATCAGGTTAACCACGGTGCCGACGACGGCGGCGGCGCGTTCGGGCTCGTTCGCAATCAGCGTGTTGTCCAGGCGGTTTGCCTGGATTAGGAGGTTGCCGGCTTCGGCGAGTTTCATGGCGCTGGCGACTCCGGCGCGGAGGTGGACGCCTTCCATTTCTTCGATGTACTGGCGTAGCGAGGTGGTTATTTCGTCCAGGTGGGGTTGGAATGTCGGGGGCACGGTGAAGTCGGGGACGGTCGAGTTGTAGGAGGCGCCGATCAGCTTGATCATGCGGTTGACGAGGTTGCCCAGTTTGGCGAGGAGTTCGCTGTTGTTGGCTTCGACGAAGGCGCGCCATTCGAATTGCGAGTCGCCCGTCTCGGGGCGGTTCTTGAGGAGGTAGTATCGCCATACGTCTGGTGGGACGCCGGTTTCCTTTGCGTTGTTGCCGAATACGCCGACGCCGCGGGATTTGCTGAATTTGCCGCCTTCGTAGTTTAGGTATTCGGTCGTGCTGAGGTTGTGGACCATGGTCCACGTGTCCCGTGTTCCTATCTGCGATCCTGGGAAAATGACGCTGTGGAAGGGGACGTTGTCTTTGCCCAGGAACTGGTAGAGTCGCACGTCCTCCGGGTTACGCCACCAGAGCTGCCAGTCTGGGGTGTAGTTTGCCGTGATTGACGGATATCCCACGCATGCCTCGAACCACACATACAACACCTTCTCCTCGTACCCGGGTAGAGGCACAGGCACACCCCATTTCAGGTCTCTTGTTATACCACGGTCCTTCAGGCCTTCCTTCAGCCATGACTCGGTGATTACTCTGGAGTTCTTTGGCCAATCGCCCTCCTTGATCGTCGAGTGCACCCATTTCTCAATCTCCGGCTGCAGCTTGTCGAGGAGAAGATGAATGTGCTTCGTCGACCGGCGCACCGGGGTTGAACCGTCGAGCTTGCATCGGGGCTTGATGAGATCAAACGGGTCAAGTAGATGACCGCACTTATCGCACTGGTCACCACGGGCATCGTCGTAATGACAACGCGGGCATTCCCCCTCCACGAACCGGTCGGCTAAGTACGACCCGTGCTGCTCGCAGTACGGCTGCTCAGCGGACTTCTCCAAGAGGAACCCATTCTCGTACAGTCTCTTGAAAATGGACTGGGAGATCTCCGTGTGCTTCTCCGTCGGCGTGCGGCCGAAATGGTCAAACCCGATCTCGAACCAGTCGTAGACTTCTTGGTGGATTTTGTTGTATTTGGCGCAGAGCTCTTCCGGGCTTAGTTTTTCCTCGAGCGCCTTTGTTTCTGTTGCGGTTCCGTATTCGTCTGTTCCGCAGATGTAGAGCGTTGGATGGCCGCATGCTTTGTGGTATCTGGAGATTCGCAGTTAGCATGCTATCATAGAATATAAATATGGATATGGATATGGACCTTGCGAAAACATCGGCACTAAGAACAGAGCCTACGATATTGCCCAAGTGAGGAACGTTATTGACATAGGGCAGGGCACTCGTGATCAGGATATTCCTGTCCCCTTTTCTGGGGAGAATCGGCGAATTCGCAGCCATTTATGCAGTTGTTTTTCTTGGTTAGTATAGTAGTATGTATGTTCTTCTATGGTGGGGAGAATGAAGGTTTGCGGAGGAGCAGAAGTTCTTTTTTATTTCGGCGGATGATTCATCGGATCTGATTTGATTGATAGCATCCGTCACGTTATAGCAAACATATTTTTACTATACTACCACCGCATCACCTATATACTCTGTAACAATGGAAAACGACCTATTCGACAGTCTCCTCAACTTGGAGGACAACTTCTACCAAGAAGGCCATGATCTGGGCATCTCCGACGGAATCCAAGCCGGCTACACCGAAGGCAGCGTCTTCGCCGTCGAAAAAGGATTCGAAAAATTCCTCGAGATTGGCAGACTTTACGGCAAAGCACTAGTCTGGGCGCAGAGACTTGCGGATTCCCAGAACGAGCCCGGCAGTGATGATTCTACACTCCAGGCATCCGGTGGTGGTGATGCTGATGGTGATGGCGATGGTGATGGTGAAAACGGGAACCTCCGTGTAACTCTGGATCCGTCTATTTGCAAGGAAATGCCAGCGCTCCCTCGCAGTTCAAGGCTGGGCAAGAATCTTTCTACGCTTCTCGAATTGGTCGATCCGGCTTCGCTTGTTATGGAGAATACGGAGGATGCGGTTTCGGACGCTGAAGAGCGGTTTAAGGGTGCCTTGATCAAGGCTAAGCTTATTCAACGCGTTCTCGGGGAACGCGAGGACCCGTCTGATATTCATCCTGATGCGAAGGAAGTCCCGGTTTCTGGGGATGGGACTGGAAGTATTGAGGATATCAGCGCTTTGAATATTCGTCATTGATTGACTCTGCTCAGCCGGTTCTGTTCAGGGCTTTTGGCTGTATATGGCCTAATCTGGTCATCTTTGCATACTTGACTGACCCTTGGGAATTCCCTGGGTCTATCCATCTACGTCTAAGCGTGGCCGAACGATTTGTGTCCGCTTATAGAAAACTCGGAGTATGATACCTACGCCACTACACTGCTACCCCCGCGCTGGGACAAAGCCGCAGTACCGCGCGTGTACTGCCCGGAAAATCTTGAAATGACAAGATGCATAAACTTCAATTGGAAGTTAACATAATACCAGCAACGTGGTATTGGGTATATGTTTGGATATGTGGTACACTGAAATCAAACAAGATCATCACCATTCTAGCGAATTATTACGAGCTTTGAAGCCCAGACAAGCCATTAAAACCAAAAAGAAAGTAGTACCGGGTGGTTTCGCATCCATACCAAACCCTCATCAGACGCTGTCACAACTCACGGCTGCTCCAACCCCCTAATGGCCATAGCCAAAGCGCCATCCTTTGACTTGTGGCCGCCAATGAAACCACTTGCATGAACGAAGACGGCGCCCTCTGGAATCTTCTCCTTGCCGGCTTTCTCGGAATCCTCGGCCATGACACGATCTAGGTCCTCGTCACGGACACCGCGCCAGGCCACTGGTAAAGGTTTCCTGGACACAAAACTGCCTTCAGACACGGGAACGCATTGCACTCGCCACTTAGCGTTCTCCGTAGCGTTCTCCGGATAAAGGACGTAGTAAACCTCGTTTGCGGGGTCAACCTGGTCGCCGCCAGATGCTTTCTTCTCGAAATTGTACAAATGCTCCTTCCAAGGTACACCTCCTTGCGGCGTCATGATAATGCGACCGGACGGGTGAACCTCGGTCTTGCGCGAGTTGTACGCAGACTCAACCGTTCCGCGAGCAGGCAACCAGGAAGTGGCTGCGTGATGCATTTTGCGAACAAAGACATCTCCCATGAGTTTGCTCGCCTTTGCGAAGAGACTGTCCTCGTCCTGCGGCTCGTCTGGTTGGGCAGTTGGATCCGGATTGTTCAAATCCCCCACCAATGAGGCGAGCGTAACGCCAAAGTCCTTGTAGCGTTTCTCGATCTTCGCCGCAGATAGGGCCTCGGTGTCATAGGCGGAGATTCCATTGTCATTGGCATCAACGGCTTCGATGAAGTCCGTGTACAGCTTCTCATACAACAAAGAGACGTCAGGGTCATCCTCGGGCAAAGATGCATGGTGGGCAATAATCGGTTTGCCGAAATGCATGAAAACCAAGCCAGCAGACGAGAGTCTAGTGTTGTGGTTCGGGAAGGTGGTTGAGAAGGTTCGTTGGTGGTGATCATAGCGGTTGGTGCTAGGGTCATATTCGCCTCCTACATCGACGATGGTATGGCAGTCTTTGAGGACTGCTGGGTCTCTCGAGCGAACAAGAGGCGAGGATGAGTAGGAAGGAAGGAGACGGAGTAGGTAGACGGCGAGAGCCTCATCGGCATGAAAGTGACCGCTGCGAAAGCATCAGTGTCGAGCTACCAATTGAGCTGGGGCAAGGGAAGAAGAAATGAGGAACGACATACTTATGGGTCCCGATCAAGGGAGAAGTCTTGACTTTCTTTGTAGTTGTCGTGTCGGCCATTTTGAAAAGTCGCCAAATGCGTTGCATGTAACGATTATTGGGGAGGAAATATAGAAAAGAAGCTTAGAAAAGAAGAAAGAAACATTCGTCGGAGCCAATTCAGCCCTAAGTTAGGGCTTTGTATGAGGGCTTTCGAGTCACGTGAGGGGGATGTCGATCCCAGTGGAAACTAAACCCATTTGGGAATGATGCTCGTATTTGATGGTCTGTAACGTAACGTATGATAGATTACAGCAGACCGACTCGAAGGAGATCGTCTCCTTCTTTCGCTTGCAGGAAGAACTAACAAAAAAGTGCTAATAAACGATGATCTCTTAACTTCTTCACCGTCGAATATTACTGATTTCTACCAGTCGTCCCATCGTCGCGAATACGATTGTGCGAGGCAAACCACGATTCAGCAGTGAATTCCAAAGAGGAAATGCGAACAGGTTGAACCATCGAGAACAACTGTTGAAACTCCCATCCATGCATGTATAGTTAGTTAGGCCTACTTACTAAATAAGGGAGAGCTCATCCTCAGGTAAGTTTGTGCGTGAAAGAAGAGGAAGAAAAAAGAACGCCATCGCTAACATGCAACGTGTAGCGACGTCTTTGTTGTCTTCTCGAAAGACTTCATCTTCTTAAGAAATCCTCCTAATCATCTGCTCTCGCCGATGTGGTTCGTTCGAGTCCTCTCGTCGGCCCTTTTCCTCACAATCACGGTCCTTACCATTCCACTGTCCTTCGATGTGGGTGGTAAGACCTGTGGGTTGGCCTTTTCTCTCTCTCTCGCGACCTTCTATTTCTTATTCTCCGTCTTGAGACTCACGACCCCCAATCGGTCGTCGGTTCGCTCCGCTCTTATCGGCATCATCAGCACCGCGCAGTGGTTTATTATACCGATAATTCTCATCTGGTCCTTGAACCGGTTCTCTATTGACTCCGATAATACTAGTGGATGGGTCGAGCGGACGTTCAGCGGCAAAAGGGCGCAGGATACTTCTATTCAGGAATGGATCCTTGGCCCAGACGGTCTTCTCGAGACCGTCACTATCGGTAATTGGGATGTTTTGCTGAGATGGTCTGCTCCGTTCTTTCAGATGGCAGAGGGTTTCTGTAGCTTGCTGGTCGTCCAAGCTGCAGGTCAGATTACTCGATGGTTGGTCAACCGCGGTGGGCGAAGTGACAGCTGGATGGTAAGTCTCCAACCGCTTTTCTTTTGAACTGCATACTGATAGCAGTGTGTTTTTAGATTGGTCTCCTAGTCCTGTCTGCTTCGGTCATTTCAAGCTCCGTGTACTTCCTCTGGCGAGTCCTCCAATTTCCGGAGATTTCAAACGTCGACGCCGCCCTGATCGGAGTGTCCATCACCTGCGCAGTGATCCTGTCATCCTGGGGCATTCTCAGCGGGCGTGGAAATCCCGTCGAGAGCTCCCTACTGTTTGCCTACATCGTCTTGTGCATCTATCAAATCTTTACCGACTACCAACCGTCATACTCCAATGGACAGGTTCCCTCACAGCCGCAGACAGGGGATTTTCCTCCCCTACCGCCTATTATCATGGCGTCATACACGACCTTAACGCACCTGTTATCACTTCTCCCTTCGATTATCCATGCGACTTTCAACATACTCACAGCCGCCTTCAGCGCCATCTCGCCATCCGTGCTCATATCTCTCGCTTACCGTATCGTCGTTTTCTACGCCTCCACTCGAATAATTCCCGCTGTCCGCGAATCTGGAGCTCGTGCTCTCTCCCAGAACCCCTCATTGGACGACTCCGATGCTGCTGGCCAACTACTCGGTTTTATTAGCTACTTCTCTCCTTCTATACTGATAGCCGTGTATACCAGTCTTCTGATGCAGCACTTCTCCTCAGCCTCGCAGGCTATGGGAGGCAGCGGTGAATGGTGGAGCAGTCAAGAAGGCGGCGGCGGTAATCTATGGCGGTGGATCAACCTTGCCTGTACTATGGCCTTGTACGCGATGGAACTATGGCTCGGTGAACAAGATGACGTATACACAGGACTGGCAGGCCATTGGAAGTCGGACTGAACTCTTATCAGAAACCGTTCCGTTTCTTATGTCTTATCTCTTTCTCATTTACTTTTTTCCTTTCCGACTTTTCATTTTCTATTCTTTCCCTTTCATTGGGTAGGGAAAACAGGACATCCACGAGGGAACACAAGCATGGATGCAACCTCTTCGATCACGCCTTTTCAGTCTCACACGCAAGTCTCGGCAGAATCGACCACGGATTGTGTTCCAAATGGCGTGGCCAGCCTATAAGAGGCATCGATCGACAAGTTGCTAGTTCATGCCAGCTGGCGCAAGCCACTTGGAAGGAAGATACATACGTACTATTGAATAGGCACCAGCTATTGGCTTGCCCGAGAGTGATGTCATTCACTTTGCCTATCCCGGCCCAGTTGGCGATCGATTTGCGCTCTCACGAACACGAGACAGACGCCGGCTCAGGGTCAGGCTAGGCTAGGCTCCCTGTCATGCCTGCCGTTTATGTTGCACGAACATGTGCTCGTCCAAAAGGTACCTCCGAGTTTATCTGCTTGTTTATCGACGCTCAGGAACGATGGGTGCTGTGGCGATGCTTCGTGCTTGGCAAGTTCCATTTCCATTCGGTGGACAAGTCGGATTGGGAGCATGGTTGATATCAGTGAAATTAGACTTCCCATTGGATAGATGGGAGCTACTACATACTATCTACTACCAAGTCGTGCACGCTGAAATAATTCAATCGAACACTGGGTATTGAGACTGACTGTGTACAATCTTGTGGAACGCATTGAGATTGGAGAAGATGAATGGAAATAACGAAAGCAAAACGACTTCAAATGGGACAGTCTCGTGACAACAACATCAATATCATAAATCAATATAATAATAATAGAAAATCAAGAAAACATATCTTGCTAGAATAGAACGCAAACTGAAATTCCCAGCACGCAAGCACGCATGGTGAACCCAGTGAACATAAATGATCTCGTAGTTTCCAGACCTGAGAGATTCGAAGACAGAGTATGAATACGAAAGTAAATAGCTATGAACAAAATTGTACGGAATAGAACGTATTCAAGACATCACAACATAGAACAGAGAAGATAGAAAATAGACTCAACTCGGTATCAAAGGAGCCCACGCCAGAGGTAAAGAACAACCTCAGTTGATTGCAAGCAGACAAGCAAGGCGATCGCATACAAGCAACACACACACACGAATTGGATATGAACAGGCGACGAGAGAAGAAGCCATGGAAAAAAAGAAGCCGATAGAAAAATAAGTTCATCAGAAGGGAAGTCATCATAAAGATCGTTGGTCGAAGGACATTCAATATGCGACAGCTGGCAGTCAGTAAAAGAGAAGTGGCCTAACCGAGTTGAAGCCGGTCAAGCTTGGAGTCGAAGCGGCCATATCTCTTTTGCGTATGACCTTTGAGAACGCCCAGCTTGTATCCATCGTCTTGTCCTTTCACGCGCGCTGGTTGACTTGTTCCGCTTTGCAATGCATCCTGCCAGTTGAAGATGTCTCCAGAACAGGTCAGACGAAAAGAAATAGCATAAAACAATCCATAGCGCCAGGCTTTTTTTTGAACAGTAAAAACCACTCCACAGGACGGAAACAAACGTAACCAATCACCCGTGGGATCTCAACTATCGTCGAATGGGGATGCCATTCCCAGTTGGCGGCGGGCTAACTCGCGATTCGTCGGTATTCTTGGCACCCTCATCCTTATTAGAAGTCTTGGGCCCCTCGACACTGGGAGATCTCTGTGGAAAGCCGGATTCCTTGACGGGACTGCGGCTGAACCCAACAGAGCCAGGATGGCTACTCAGGCTGCCGGGGATTGGCTGTCCTTGAGAGCCGACGCTACCTCCGTTGCCAGGTGCGGGGTTGTTGGCACCAGAGGAGGTAGCAGTCAAATGGGGGATGTTGTCCGGGGAAGGGTGTTGGGAGCCGACATTGGTAACACCAATGTCAGAGGCTTTTCCGGCTTTGCTGAGAGCATAATCTCCTGAGTCGAAGTATTTACGTTCCTGGAAATAGCGTTAGGGGGCGAGTTAAGCGAAGTGGCGCCATGGCGACTGGACTGAACGCACCTTCAGTTTGTTCTGAAGAAGATCTCTCTTGTTCGGCACTTTGCCGTAAAGACGTAGCAAACGTTGCTCGTCCGGGCTCAAAGACTTTACGATACGATATCAGTAAAGGGTTGAGAAACCAGACAGAGGAGAAAGAGTGGTCCACGCCAGCACTCACGCTAACGTCAACTTTGTTCTGTTGATGAGGGTTCATTGTGATGGGGAGGAGCAGGTCGTAAACCCAGGAAGCGTAAGACAGTCGCTCAGGCTTTACAACTGATCGTTGACTCCAGGAGCGAGGTGACGTAGCGGCAAAGCAAAATATAAGAAGAATCGTTATGTTTGTTGGCGAAGGACGTATCCCGCAACGCCACACAGGAGGGTTAGGAAGTCAAATAGAAGTAGAGTGGAGTGCGCAAGACGGTTTGCGTAAACGGTTATCCTCGCTGCAATACTCCGTAATAATGAGAGAAATCCGATACAACCAAGCGCAAATTGAGCGCGCCGGAGAGTGCAGAATAATATAATAACAGTTGAACTTATGCCTATACAGTGTGGTTAGCAGAGATGATTGCGAAAAAGCCCACAAATTCCCCAAATTCCCCAAATTCCCCTAGAAACCAGCGCCATACCTCAAAAGACGATAGGACTTCGGCAAATTCTTCCCCAGTTACACCAGAAACCAGGGATAATAACCTAAAAAAGAAGAGAGAGTGTGTGTTGTTAAGGTTGGAGGGGAAATCCTACTGAAGAGAAGTTGAAGCTATCGATAACGCCTGTTAGTCAGCAGTCCGGCTGTCCTTAGAGATCAGAAACGTCAATATAATTCTATACATAGATTTCTTGTTTACTGCTCTTTACTACTACTTTCGCTCTTATTTTATTTTTGCCTCGAATATCAGGAAATTTTTGTTCCTGCAATAGTAGAAAAATAAAAGAATAATTCAAAACGTCTGCTGTGGTACGTTTCTTGCAGGCAAAAAGCACATTTATTCTGCAGACTCGGGAATCGGTATCATGTATGTAATCCGTGCCGTATGAGGTTTCTTACATACTGTAATGTATTAGTAATACGCCATAATACAATACAAGCTCTTCATGCTTCAATGATTTTCACCCTCTCTCTCATTCTTCATTCTTCATTCTTCATTCTTCACATACTAATATCTCCTCAAAATGACTGGCCATCAGTCTCCTGTACCTCAATCACCGGTTACCACCTATGTGGTGGAACATCTGGACCCCGAGTTGGGTCCCTGGTCCGCCTTGGAATATGCCTGCATAGCTCGAGAGTCTGTGGCTTCTCGTGCAAAGTTCCTTCTGAGCTCTGTGCCTGCTTCTCTGCAACTACCACAGGACCTATCTGCTACCCAGGGATTGGACGTGGAGAACCGGAGTGTAGAGGACCTATTCGCAGAGAAAAAGTCCAAAGTCTGCCTCCTTGATCCTGCTGCAGATACCGATCTGAATCCCTCGGATGGAGACCAGTTCGATGCTTTCTTATTTGGCGGTATCTTGGGTGCGAGAGAACACAAGTTTTCACCTTTCCAACGAGCTTTCTTGGGTGAAGTCTGAATTGCTAATACGAGAATTAAAACTGTGTTCAGGTGATGATCCTCCACGAGGTATGTCTATGTCTGTCTTCTTGTTTCTTTAGGTCTTATTAATGTCCTTGTAGATCGTACTTCGGAATTGAGAAAGAAGGGCTACGTGGGAAGACGACTCGGCCCTAAGCAAATGACAACAGATACTGCCGTGAGGGTAACACGCATGGTCGTGCAAGAGAAAGGTATTAGCCGTCCATATATCATGCTCGGCATTTATAGTACCATGCTTTCTTCTCTGTTTGCCTGAGTGGTTTCTCATGTTTGTAATAGTCCCTTTGGAAAAGATCCCATATATCGACTTCCCAGAACTTCGTATCAACGAACACGAGAGCACGGAGATGCCCTTTCGCTATGTGAAAGGCTCGGACGGTCAAATTGTTATGCCAGAGGTACCCACTCTACTATAGTTCACCACTTCTATAATTGAAGCGTTACTGACAGTCGACAGGGAATGGTTGACTTGATCAAGAAAGATGCCGATAAGAGCCTCGATGATCTATTTTGAGATGCGCCTTGGACGTTCATCTTCAACGCCGTGGCAAGCCGGCAATGATGGCAATGACTATGATATACCCTCTCTCTTCATTTATACATACCTCCAAGCTTAATGAGACGTCAACTGGTGCTGGAATAGACAAAACTGGAATCTGGTCTGGAACTGATCTAGCTTTTATATTACGATACATCGGTATTACCAATACGAAATGCCACACCTGTCACGTGCCGCGGAGCCTCGACTTTCTCCCTTTGTCCCTCCTGCGATTTACAGTGTTCTCTTCTTCTTCTTCTTGCATTCTCATTCGCTTTTCCAGCTTATACTATTTGTCTATTGTCTATTTTCTGACTTAGCACCCCGGATCTTCCCTTTTTCTTCGTATCTATCTTTTCTTGTCCGTTTCGTGGCTTGGTTGGCTCCTTCGATCTGTCCTCTCGCGAGTCTCCCAATCTTCCGCGAATTCATGGGTGCTTGAGAATAGCATTCGAGAGTCCTCTGGGGACTATCCGATTTTCCATAACACTACCTATTTGATTTTGTGAACGGCATCGGCCGAAATGCTATTGATACCAATGCGGAGGGAGAGCAATCTATACTCCGTATCACCATGGATTGTGTCGCTTCTTCTCCTGTTAAGTCCCCAGTTTGTCTGGGCAAATTCGGCCGCAGACTATTTTGTGCGCTCATTGCCGGGTGCTCCTGAGGGTCCTTCACTGAAAATGCATGCTGGGTACGTTCTGCGATGCACCGTACTTGAAGCCCCCTGTCCTCCGGAGACCTAAGCTGACTGTTGCCGAAAACTGACATGGCGCAGACATATCGAAGTAGATCCTCGACATAATGGACACCTATTCTTTTGGCACTTCCAGAACCGACATATTGCCAATCGCCAACGAACAGTCATCTGGTTAAACGGTGGTCCCGGTTGCAGCTCGATGGACGGTGCGCTGTTCGAAATCGGCCCTTACAGACTGAACCGCAATCAGACGTTGAAATACAATGAAGGCTCGTGGGATGAATTTGCGAATTTACTTTTCGTCGACCAGCCCGTTGGAACAGGCTTCAGTTATGTGAATTCGGACAGTTACATTCACGAGTTGACTGAGATGTCGGCGCAATTTGTTACGTTCCTGGAGAGGTGGTTCGAGGTGTTCCCGGAATACGAGAAAGATGACGTATGCTTTTTTCCAACGCGCTTTATACCTTGTGAAGATTACCTCTGACCTGACGATAGATATACTTCGCGGGCGAATCTTATGCTGGGCAACATATACCCTATATCGCCAGAGCTATCCAGGAACGCAACCGGAATGTCACTCAAACGAAACATAAGTCGCCATGGAATGTCCGGGGCCTTATGATTGGCAACGGTTGGGTATCACCTCCCGAGCAGTATGCTTCCGTTCTGCCTTTTGCCTACAGAAGAGGCCTTGTCGAGAAGGACAGCCGGGTTGCGAAGGACCTCGAAACGACGCAATCGGTCTGTACGTCTGTTCTAGACAGCCCGAACGGGAAAAATAAAATAGGCTACAATGAGTGCGAGGATATCCTACAGAATCTATTGAAATACACCTTGGATGGGGATAACCTATGCTACAACATATACGATGTTCGCCTTCGCGATACCTACCCGTCCTGTGGAATGAACTGGCCGCCTGACCTGGAGACTGTTCGACTTTACCTGCGCCGTTCGGACGTGGTTGAAGCTTTGAACGTAGATCCGACCAAGATCCCCGGCTGGGAGGAGTGCTCTGGAGCCGTCAGTTCAACTTTCAACGCAGATAACTCGGTACCGTCGGTTCAGTTGCTCCCCGGTCTACTTGAATCGGAAATTCCCGTTCTGCTTTTCAGCGGAGACAAGGACGCTGTTTGCAACCATATCGGCACCGAGGAATTTATCCATAACATGAGATGGAGCAATGGAACCGGCTTTGAAACATCGCCTGGCGTCTGGGCTCCTCGCCACGACTGGACATTCGAGGGCGAACCGACCGGTATTTACCAGACGGCGCGGAACTTGACCTATGTCCTGTTTTACAATGCGAGCCACATGGTGCCGTACGATTTGCCGCGTCAGTCCCGGGATATGGCGGATCGCTTCATGAGAGTTGACATTGCCAGCATAGGCGGCCAGCCTGCTGATTCGCGCATCGACGGCGAGAAACTGCCCCAAACGGCCGTAGGCGGGCATCCCAACAGCACAGCCGCCGAACAACAGGAGAAGGAGAAGATCAAACAGACAGAGTGGAAAGCCTACGCCAAGTCTGGCGAGGCGGTCCTTGTCATCGTCATCATCGGCGTGATCATCTGGGGTTTCTTCATTTGGCGCAGTCGGAGACGTCTACGGGGCTATCGGGGTGTCTCGACCAGTAACTTCAAACTCTACAATAACAAACGCTCCGGGCCGTCGGATATTGAGGTTGCAGATTTCGATGAGTCTGAGTTGGACCGGTTGGACTCGACTGATCGTGAGCATGATCACTACGCGGTTGGGGAGGATAGTGACGAAGAGAACTCGGAGCATACCCCGACGAGGGCTTCGAAAGAAACGCCGGCAAATTCGGGGTCTGCCGAAGCGCATCGTTCATGATTTTATTTTGTTTCTGAGTTTTTTTTCTTCTTTTCCAAATACGACTTGTCCTTTTTCTTGATTACATATGTAGTAATCAGTCATGGCATGGGATGCGTTGGGAGTCTATAGGAGAACGCGGTATAGTTAATTGCTATATAGGGCTCGGCTTCTAAATTATTTGACTTTATATCAAGACCTTTCAACTCCCAAGCTCAATAGTCCAAATCTTGATACTTCCATCGTCGGCTGTCGTGACTAGAACCTCCTCCTCGCCCTCCTGGCGATTGCGGTCTGCACGCTTCGCCCATGCGACATGGTTAATCTCATAGATGCCATGTCCGCCTTGCAGGGATGCGAGGATAGACCATTCAGTCCGAAGAACAGCAGGAGTAGTGGTAGTGGTGGTAGGCGGATCTGTATCCATAGCTTCTCCAGCTTCCACTTCTTCTTTGGCTGTTTCTCCTTCCCTGTCACTGTCACCGATCACGAACCGCTCCTGGTACACAACAATCCTACCATCCGCCCCAACCGACGCGAGGAGGCCGGTCTTCTTGCTCCACGCGACAGAGTAGGCTGACAACTCATGCACGGCCGGTAGGACCGCTTCCTCCTTCCAGATCTCGTCCGTCCCCGATGGTCGGATGATGCTCGGCATCCCGGAGGATGGACGCTGCTGCTGCTGCTCCTTCGGCTGTCGTCTCCAGATACGAACAGTGCGGTCGTCGGAACAGGACGCGAGTCGGGGCCCCGAGAGGGCAGTTTGTTCTTTCCACTGCGTCGGTAACGGTGATATAGCTGTAGCTGTAGCTGTAGCTGGAGCGTCAAGCTGTCCACCCAAAGACGGCACATTGCCAACTCCCTCCCAGTCGATGTACCACACCGTCCCCGTATGCCCCTTCATGCAAGCTACCTGCGTCCAGTCGTCGATGTCCTCCCTCCACATCCGTATCGTGTCGTCGTAGCTCGCGCTCGCTAGGCATTCCTCGACTGGGTGCCATGATACGCACTTCACGTCCCCCTCGTGCTCCTGCATTACTGCTACCGTCTCGAAATTGTTGTCGCCGTCGTCTAGGTCTTCCCAGACCCATATCGACTTGTCCCGTGAGCAGGTTGCAAGCAACATACCCGATGGCGACCATGAGACGGACTTGACTTCGCTGTCGTGTCCGTCGAGGAGGACCGCGAAGCGCCATTCTTCGTCGTCGTCGTCGTCATCGTCGTTTTCGTCGTCTCCATCTCCATCTCCCTCTTGGTCTTCGGTGCCCTTCTCGTCGTCTTCTGCTAATCGGTTCTCCCCCTTGTTTATCCCGTAGTTATCCCACCGTCTCCATACGCCTACCGTTGCGTCGAAGCTGCCCGTGGCTAGTACGCTCTCGCCTTGGATATGCGGTTTCCATGCGCACGTGCGTACGCTGCGCTTGTGTCCGCCTGAGATTGTAGAGAGGAGGGTGAAGTTGGTCAAAGAGTAGATGCGCACGGTTTTGTCGCTGCTGCAGGTTGCGACGATTGGGAGGCGCGGGTGGGGTGTTGTTTGCCAGGTTCGTTCGGTTGAAGGGGGTGTTAGGTTTGCGAGGTGAGTGATTGTTGGCATCTTGGTTTGCTTTCCTGGTCCTTGGGGGGATGGCTGGGAGCTTTGGTGTCGGGTGTCGTTGTGGATGTCTCCGGATTTTGCAGAGCTTTTTTTGCCGCGGCGGAGAATCGTGGGGTTCCGAGTATTGATAAGATAAGAGATAAGATAGGTGATAAGATAAGGAGATTCCACTACTTCCACTACTATGTATGAGCTATATACGGAGTACGCTGTACGCTGTACGCTGTACTATGATATATATCTATCCAGAATGTTTCCTCCAGTGCCATTCTCCCGTCAGTCCGTGTCTTCAATCCCAAAATTGAAACAGTACCAGACATGATAGCTTGAAATCCCACGTAACTATTAAACAACCATAACACATATTCCGTAACGCCTTAGACCTTGAATCAACCTCGTCCAGGAGAAATATCTTCCGCCCAAAGCCGCTCGTAAACGGTCCCGTGGCAGGCCCAGTCAACCTCGCGGATTCTCTCCAACTCCTCAACCAACTTGCCGACTTCGCTGACGAATTCTGGCATCCCGGCCCCCGCCAGGCTTTGACTGGCCGTCGTTGTCGTTCGCACCCTTTCGCTGGCGCTTGAAGCACTGAGTCGGGACAGGACATGGGTCCGTAAACGTGAAAGAATAAGCCGTCCAACAGGATCGCCAAAGCCTGAAGCAGTTGTTCCGTTTCCGTTGGTACTCTGTTGCGAGGAGCTTCCTGGCTCCGTTGGTGGCCACGAGGACTCAGAGTCTGTATAGGGTTCGACAGATACTCGCGGCACTTCCGACAAAGAGGCTGCAGCACAAGCTGTTGCGACAGGTACAAAAACGCGTTTGACAGTCGCAGAAAGCTGGGCACTGGCTGCTGGCGGCATCGGGTGCGTCGACTCGAAAATCGATTGAACTCGATCTGGTTTGATATCCGTGAAATCCAACGTGAGAATCCGATCCGCCTCGGATTTCCACTGAGACCGAACATCGCGTTTAAGTAGATTCTTGGCCGTCAACAAAATGGACGCTGTAGCCACGATTCTATAGGCTTTGGCGTGCAATTTCTGCAGTCGCTGAAGGTCAAGGTTCAGCGTCTCTGGGACAAGTTCCTCCGACACCGCCGCGTTGCTAAAGACCAAATCGACGAGGCCCTGTGCGTAGACCCTGGCGGCAGATGGTTGAGGCTCGCCATGGACATTGTCCGGATCACGCTTCTTCATCTCGTCCGCTAATATCTTGCGATTCGTCCGCCAAAATCGTCTGGTCTTGCTCAGGTCTATCGACCCATCCTGCAAGCTTCTGTCAAACGTTCTCTGCTCATATCCTGGTGCTTCTTGGATAAGCTGCGGAGCGGCCACACGAATCAAGAAATTTGTGTGATCCAAGGACAATAAATCAATGATCCTCATCAGCCTCGCAAGACGATCAATGGCGTCCCCAGACTTGTCTTCGGCAAATTCCTGCACATCGGGGTCCCGGTATGGAGCGCATAGCTTTGGCAGGATGGTGACCATGAATTCGAAAAAGCTATCATACGAAAATGTACCAGCCTTGCACTCGTTCTCAACGAGTTTTGGGTCTAGAGCTTCGCTGATCAGCACGTGGAGAGAGTTTCCCGGCCGTAGCGAACGCAACAACCGGTCCTGGATGACAGTAGCCATGGCTACCGTCCAATTCGTCCCCAGCCCCGCCTCCACGTCTCTTCTCATCGTATGGCACATGTGCCGCATAATCTGTTTTCGCGGTTCGGTGTATTGAGTCTCGTCAATCTTGAACTCCTTGTCGATGAGTAGTTCGTGCACAAGGTTTCTGTTCTCCGGTAGAGCTGTAAGCATCATGGTAAATCTCTCATGCGGGGAGATTCGCTGTTTGTCCAGCTCCTGCATGACTGCATTGTCAATATTACTGAATGTCTCGGTGCTCGGTGAGGTGACGCTGTCCGTGAGGACGTCGGTCGACGAGGACGCAACTTCAGCTGACCGTGGGATGGCCTGCGTGGGAGTTGCGCGCTTCCTTTCTCGCTTCGCCTTCTTAACAGCGTCTCGTACCATATGCATCGCCTTATCAGAACCAGCAAGGCGTTTCAGTCTGGCCAGGAGCATAACTTGATTTTGCCTTATACCCTCGTGGTAATCATCTGCGACACCACCAGCACGATCGCCCTTGACTGTCTGCCAAATGAGTTCCAATTCGACAAACTGGGCAAGCATAATCTCGACCAGGACAGTTGAGTCGTGGGCCTTCCATGCGTGAAAGGCAGAGAAGAAAACATTGTATGTTTCACATAGCAGTTGATGTTCTGCGGGGATAAACATCGGCGAGCAATAACCCGAACTAAGCAAAGAAATGACTTGATCGAATGCCGCCAACAACTCTCCAGCCTTTGCAATGAGGTCCTGTTCTTGTTCTCCGTTGCAGCTCAGCACTTCGGCAGAATGCGTCACTATCAGGTAGCTACTGAGAAATATGCGCACCGCCCCTCTCGCGCCAACGGTGTCGTTCTCCATATCTTGAAGCCCGCAAAGTCGCAGGACATTGGCCATGGTACTCAGCACAGTCTCTGACGAGAGAAACGTAGTCACCTCGTCAAAGGTCATGGAGCGGATTCGTTCCACGGAGATATCCACGGATCGAAATTGCTGCATGGCTACCCTGAAAAGACGAGCTCTCCAGGCCCGCTGAACCCTCCTTGCAGCGGCGTCCCTGGTAAGGGAACTAGTAACCGTGGTTGCCATTTTCTTCTCCTCCGACGCTGGCAAACTGCTCGTGCGACGCCGCCGCTGATTTTGCTGGTAGAGTAGGCGCCTTCTATCAGCCCCAGCAAGTCTTTCTGCCATTTCCAAGCGAAGCCGAGCATGCTCCGCAGCCTTCCTTTCTCTATTGTCCTCTGCCTTTCCTTTCGCACGCCTCACTTCTTCCTCGCACTTAGCCGTGATCTCTGCCAACAATCGCTCGCGAGCTTGCTGGGCGGCCAGCGCCCTTTCCTCCCTCTGCAGATTTCTGGTGGTAGCCTTTGCAAGCGCAGCGCGCAATCTCACCTTCTCCGCATGCAACGCCCGGTCTGCGAGTCTCGCTTTTCGACCTTCAAGGATAGACACCCGCCGGAGATGTTGCGCGATATGATCTGGGTGCAGCGATTTACTAGAAGGGCTCTGGGAGCGGTTGGAGTGCAGGGAAGAGGCCGAATGCGAACGCGATGAAGCGGCAGAGGAACGTCTCACAAGACTTGGTTTTCGGTAAAAACGGGCCGCGATGTGAGCGGGTAGACTCAGAGGCAAGGTCGGTTCGTCAGACAGCATCGCAACATCTGTCTCATCTGAAGAATCAGCTGGGGCGGCCGGTCCAGCGTCAGGGAGATTGATGTCCATGTCGGAGCTGCTACGGATCATGTTCCGGGAGACGAAGAAGAGCGCGGACAGTAGGCCTAGTGCTGAATCTGATATAAAGGGCGCGGAGAAAGAGCGCACGAAACACCTTTGAGAGAGGCCCCTTTCCTTCCGCGATTTGAGGGAACAGAGGTAGGCCTATATAACATAGAATTCTCGAGTAATAGTAGAGAACGACAAAGGGGAGAGGAAGATTCGAGGATATGTCGTCGCTTCGGTTTCAGGACTGCGGCATATATTAAAGGAGATTGAGGCTGGGCTTGCGGGGAGATATTATGAGCATCAAATATCCGTGCTTTGTTTCAACCTTCAATCAAGCGTAGGTACTTTGTAGATATAGATGTAAACTAAGAACGGCGATCAATATTAGCGCTCGCTCACCATCTCAAAGGTGATGCAATCTGACAGTCATTGACGGGTTCTTGTTCTCAGTCGAATCATATATATGTATGTGTATGTATATGTATAGCCTACCAATGGAATGGTTGATAGGCAAGGAATCGATGGCGAAGGAGGCAAAGAAAGAAAGTCGGATGAAGAGTCCGAGGGAGACATATCGATATCAGCTGACATGACATGTACTGAATGATAGATGGATGCCTACTTGTAGTTGCCTACACTGTTGGATCTCTCAGGATTAATAGTAGTAGTACAATGTGTATAGTAGTAGCAGTATGTACAGTAGCCTACAACGTATGCGTCTATGCAGATACAACTGACCTCTGAAATAGCATACTCGTTGAACTCTCGCAGGTTCCTCCAGGGCCGTCCAGGCGCGACCTTTGGTTTGTCTTTGGTCGGGAGTCTCAGGACCGAGGCCAATAGCACGTCCTGTCGACGCTGGTAGATCGTGATGTCTGTGTTGTGGTTGTCCCAATACAAGAAGAGGAAAGGACTGTATCGGTCGTGGCGATTGTCGCTTCTGTTTGCCGTCTTGTTGGTCAAATGGAGACTTGGAGAGTCCAGGCTTATGAAGTGGTAGGGATTCTACCATACATGCTTAGACCCAATCAAGCGTGTCAAGAACAGACTGGACGAGGACGATGTCGCACAGCTTCTTCCGTAGCAGTACCTCTGGTACTTCCCTCGGTTTGTCGGTGGCATAAGGGGCTCGGGTTCTCATATTGAGACGAAAAGAGGTTGGTTATCCTTGACTTACGCCCGCCGGCAATGAAGGTTGCCAACCGAACCAACTTGTGGACAGATCCGGGAAGTTGGCCAATTGCCGGCTTCCAGGTCATCTGCTGCCCTCAGCGATGTCCATAAACATCAATGTCATCCTCGTCATCCTCGTCATCTTCATCGTCATCGTCATCAAGCTCATCATTGTCATCTTGTTCTTCCTCTTCTTCTACTACCTCTTCCTCCACGGTCTCATCATCTGTAAGCATCCCACCATCGTTTTCTTCATCGTCTGGTTTCAGTGAACCACTCAGTGGCTCCGTTTCGCCGAGAAAGCCATAGGTGTACTTCAGCGTTTTCCCCCAGAGACGAAGTCCATCGCCATTACTTTCTCTGTCGTCCGACTTGTTTCGATTCCCAGAGGTACACAGTGATCTCGACCGAGGAGTTTCTCGGTCAGGTGGCAAGCCAAAATAATTACTTACCACCGGAGACACAGCACGGCCGCGAGTAAGACTGTATGAAGATCGTGCATTTGCTTCGTTGGTTGGAGGCGCATTCAACCGGGAATATAGACTAGTTCCCGGAACCGATCCCATGCTCATCTGCAAAGACTCCAAGGTTTGCGGCGACGTCCCTTGGTTTGCACTGTATGCTGATGGCCTGAACCGAGAATCCGAAATATTTCCGCTATTCCCATTCTGGCCTACAGCATCGAGAATATCGCCGCGTAGAAGACGTATTTGGGCCGTATTGTACGAGTCACACCTGAATTCATCAGCTGGGATATGTACGATTAGATATCCAGGCGTGTCAGGCACTTACAAGTCGCATTTTAGACCAAGCCAATGGTATTTTACAATCGACTTCGCACCGCAGTCGTTACAGTAAATCATAGCTTTCGTGTCTCTGAATTCAGGCGGCATAGGTTGACACTCGATAGCACGGTCCAAGTTTCTGAACGTGGATTCCATGTTTGTAATTGTCTTGCTGCATATTGGACAACGGTACGAGTTCCTCGAATACTCTGAAAGGCATTTATGATGAATGCTGTGGCCACACCGCATCACGACCACTGTCTCCGGGGAGGTGAACATATAGTCTCCGCAAATAGGACAATCGCATTGGGTCGATCGCTCGATGCATCGATGGGTATTTTGGATAGATATGGGCAAGCATACACTGCATGTCTGTTTCTTTATTAGCATACCCAAGCGCTGCCAACGCAATTTTCCTTTTCTCGCCTTTGCCATTTTACCTTGCAATGAAAGAAGTCCTTTCCCAAGCCCTGCCCAATGCGGCAGATTCCACAATCAGGGCAATGGTATATACTTTTCTTGCTGTCGTTGTCCCACAGTTTGCAGGCATGACAATAGTATTGTGCGGCCTGCCCGCCGCATTCCTTACACCACTGAGAAGCGGGCTGAGCATGTCCACAAAACATACACAGCATATTTTCTGTCATCTTCCGAACAAGATGATGGTCTTCAAACTCGTCGTGGCAGAAACGGCACGTGTACCACTTCTTGCATGTGAAGCATTGTAGTTTGACATTCCTCTTGTAGTGTTGGCAACCAAAGCAAGACTCTTCGAGTTCCTCCGTGTCCATGTCCTCCCCTTCGAGTAAGGAGTCCGCTTCTTGTTCATCCCTTGGAGCAAACGTTGGTTGCAAGTCTTCAGGAGTCAGATAGAAATTACTGGCCGACTTATTAACAGACACCGTGGAAAATGACTCTGTGGGGAATTGAACGATCGAAGGTTCACTTGCGGGAGATATCGGACGCGTAGGATGTGCATGGTTTTGTGGACAGCTTGGAGGAGACGTTGGTGACAACGTCTGGACATTCGATACTCTTCCCCGGGAAGAATTGTAGCTCTCCGTCATTAATTCGTGAATCATACGCGCCTTCTCAGTACTGGACACGTCCTTTTCTCTAATCGCATGAATTTTCTCCCGTAAAACACCCATCCCATCATCTTCTGGGAGAATAGATTGCCCTACGTAATCCATCTCGAAAGTGTTCGCTGGCGAACGCTCGCTCTCTTGGGTGCTCGGAGGTGTCTCCAGTGAATCGTTTGGTTCGGAACTTGAATCGGCAGGACGAGTATCTCGAGAGATTGTAGGACCCACATCCGAATCGACCACACGTGCAGGGCCAGGCTCAGAACAGTAGTGAGAGTGAGTGTCAAAAGCATCCAAGGTCTCCAAAAAAGGTTCCCGCGACGAACAATTTGGTTCATATTCTTCTTGCCTTGGTTGTGAAGGGGTCTTGAACTCGTCGCGTGCGTGACCGGCCATCTCGAGTGCTAGAGTAGGGAAAATGGAAGGACGATGTGCGGCAGATCCCGATAATCCAGCTCTCAGCCCGGGTCGAAAACAGTTATTACTTTCTTGATCCGAGGTGAGAGTAGATCGATCGCCATTGCTTCCTGCTGACGAACGCTTGCTTTGGGCGTCAGACGATTCTTCCGAGATGTCAGATGGAGACGATCGATGACTTGTCTGACGTGAGAAACGACGGGCTTGTCGAAATACAGGTTCAATCAACATTGAAGTCATGAGCCCGCTCATTAGGAGGAAGACAAGGGTTTCTTATTATTATATATCAAGCAGGGATGATGGATTGTCGCAGCAAAGTTGCTTTTCTCTTTTTACATGACGGCACAGGAAGATGCATTGCGAGACATGTGACCAACCAACTTGGTTCGGCAACTGACGTTTGTCGCAGCAAATGAAATATTTGTTGACTCTATATATATAAAAGGCCAGTAAGTAAGATAAAATTGTCAATTATATGAGCTTCGGTCTAGGTAGAGTAGTGTATAATATATTCAATTGGAAGAATCAACCCTCCGCCGCCAAGGAATTTACCATATTTGCAGCGCTGGTGGTAGTATCATAGTAGTGTATGTGGACATCCGGAATCGTATTGCAACAACATAAATAGTTCCTGACATGTCTCTATGAGCATCCAGGATGACGGACTGTCTTCGGAGTAGAGAAATATGGAGCGGTATGGCACCCGCGTCTGGCGAAAGCATCCATGATTTAGGATAGGTAGAGACTTCCAATCCGGTCCATCTCATGTACATAGATGTATGATAGACGGATGCACTGCTGGGAGCCTGGGAGAGGACACTCTCAATGGTTTAGTGTCAATCATTAAAAGCCGACTATCTCAAGCACGTCCCTAGGCTCTCATTGAGAAGCATCAGAGTCTGATCAAAACGGTCGTTTCGAGTCCGCCGTAAATGAGTGTTCAATTCATCTTGCGGTTGTCCCTTTAATCTAAGAAGATGATTAGTATATCTCAACTTGGTTCAATTAGCAATAAAGAAAGGACTCAACACACATTCGACCTTCATTCTTCACAAACGGCAGTTCCCAATACCTGACCATCATTAGATTCTTCACGATCTTCTGCTCAATGCCAGTGATCTCTGCCGCTCGCTTGAGAAAGTGCAATGTGTTGGTCACTCTCTGAGAGTCAAAGTCTTCGGCAGGAGAAGAGCGAAATGACGACCGCAACCTCCCGAGTAATACATGTCGCGCTGGAACAGAGTAACTAACGGCTTTTAGTCCTTGGCGGTAGAGATGACGGTACGCATGAATAATGGCTTGATGGTTTTGAGCAGAGACGCTCATTTTTCTCGCGACAAGCCTTTTGTATGATGGTTCTGAAGGAAAGTTGCGATGGCCCCAGGGCCTGATGGGCTGCTATCAACACCGAAGTTATCACTTATCACCCCTGCCGTACCAATCAAGTTGCCGCCCACCACCTCGGGCGTTTTGATTATCGCGGGCGGGATGATTCCAGTCTCACCTTCAACTCTCCATCCAGTCAGGCCGCTAAACACTCAACACAGAACCTCATCGAGTTCTTTATCCGGTCAGGTGTTGGTCTTTTTTCCACCAACCGTGGTTAGACACGCTGACTGTTTTGACTCCTTACTTTCTCGCGAACAGAGCTTTCATGAGAGACAATCTTTCTCTCTCACGAAACTGCTGCTGCTGCTGCTGCTACTGCTGCTGAAGCCAAGCTTACCTGGATTATCTACGCGATTTGTGTAGGAAAATGTTTTACTAACTATAACAAGCTACCTAACCATATGATCTCAGATTGTCACTTCCTCCTTTGCTTGCGTATTAGATGATACCCTGGTTGATGGACTCTGTTAACTGGTTGCTAATCCAAGAAGAATGTGAATGCCTAACCACGATTACTTGATTGTAATGTTTTGAGAAGAAGACTGTGTGGAAGAAGTCATGACTCGAGTTTTCAGGCGACCAGCGTCTGCTCTGGCGATGCGCGGTCCAAGTAGGGCCGAGAAAAGGAAGAATCGGAAGCATAAGGTGATTTTGGAAGCGATTACGCAGGAGAAGAAGAAGTTACGGAGCGTCGTATGTTTCTGCTATTTGATATTGCATGGATGATTCTTGACATTCCTGGCCAGATATCATTTGAAGCAAAAGCGCCTCCCGGTTATACCTTCATTCCTGCAGGTACTCCTCAACTTACCAATGCATGCAAGGAAACCTGTCGAAAAGAAGGTCGCAAGGTCTTCGCCGTTACGGTAAGCGACGAGCCTTTGACTTCACCTGTTTACTACATATGCTCGTTGCTTACTCTTGGATATTAGACGACTCCGCATATGCGCACTCATGATCTTTCCCAGCATGTGCATAGGATTGGATATCATTTCCCAAGTGACGTTGTTGCTACCATCTGCATGGACTTAGGTCTCTACCTCACGACTTCCGGAAAAGTGGTGCCTTTCTACAACGATGGTAGCGGCATAACTCATCGGCACAGTGAATCCGATGCCTCTCAGATAACTATTAACACTGAGGCACGGGACGTGATAAGGGATCTATTTCCAAATATACCAACCAGTGATTTGAATCAAATTATAAAGACCGCTTTTCAGAAGGTGTGGCTCCCAGCTAGCTTCATACTATCATACAAGGGCCGATGGCTGATTCCGGAATACCCCGGATGGATAGGGCCAACGAAAAGTCGGCACTGCAGCTGAGCTGCCTCTAGCTCGTCGTGCCCAATTAGCAGTTGTGGCTCACATCCGCCACGTGTACACTAATTACGACCGTCTCCTCAAAACGACGTCCTTCCACGAAGCTAGAAGTCTTGTCGAGGAGCCCACTTTGGCAAGATTAGTGGAATGGAGGGGCGATGATGAAAACGGAAAGAAGGTCCTTGAAGACGTGTTTCGCGAGGTTATTGTCATATCTGACGATGAGGATTCCGACACCGAAGAAGAAGAAACGATTCCATCGCAGATTAGCAGAGATCACAGCGTGGAAATCGTCTCTGTGTCAAGTAACCCACGAGCGGAAGAACTTCACACTAAGCCTTTGGATTACGAAAACCCATCCACGAGGAAGTCGTTGCACGAGTTGTCTGATGACGAGGCACCACCCGGTTTTCGTTTTATTCCGGAGTCGCCTAAGCTCAAGAAGAGCAAAATTGATCGCCGTGGCTTCAGCAGATATAAAGCCTGGGATCGCGCTATTAACCGATATAGAAACCATGTGGCTGCTAACCATAACAGGGAGATCGTTGGCCACCAAAGATTTCTACACCAGGCGCCACGGCCTCCACAGGAAGGTACCCGAATGGTGACTCAACATCCTGAGTACAAGGCCGTAGTTCCTCCTCCTTTGTTCACACCATATACTGGTCCTGATCAGCGAAGTGCTGGGGGTCGTATGATGGAACGCCTCCCGGCGCCAAGGGGAGATCGTGTAAGTACCATGGGCGCTCATCCATACTACAATACCACGAAGTGAGTCAGTGGGCAGGATAATTAGGCTAACTTTAGATGAGTCGTATGAGGCGCATCCTTCAACCGTACCCTCGTTTCAGAGAGGCCCGGACATTGCTCCTTTAGGTGATGGTACCTCACTAAGACGAAGTCCTGTTCCGTGGCGAGATGAAACCTTCACCTTTCCAAAACAAAACACCCAAAATGCTTCTGTTACTGACGGCGCGGAAAATCTGCATGAATACGGGAAAAACCATCAGTTTGGACACCGTTATGGAGCTCCGATTAGCAAAGGAAGCTCAGGTTCACGAGACAATGCACTGCCGTCAATTGAAATCCCTCATTCCCCACAAATAAGGGCCAAACGCTTAGAGGGCGAGAGTTTACAAATGGACAGGCGGATGATGCCTGATGAGGCTTCAATTCAAGTAACACCACGCTACCGCTCGTACGGTGAGATTTACGAGGCAAATGGTGACCCTAATAGGGTGGATCCCGAGTCTCAGACTTCAAAGAGGAGGCGACTTGGATATGATGGAGGCGCTCGCAATGTCTATGATTATGGCAGTCATTTGGATGCCCAAGAATTGACGGCCCCTACTATTCATAAAGAGGTTTATCATGGACCAAGGCATGTTCCACTAGGAGCATCGCCTGGCCATAATAACCATATGATGCGTAGGAACCATGTTATCCCAGACGATCGAACTTACTTGGCACCACGCCAATTGGAAAAAACGCAGGAACCAACCTACACGCATTATGGTTCTAATGCAGGATTGTCCAAGAAACGGAAGTTTACAGACGACCTTGAGAACCATGCTGTTCTCCGTTATCAACCTGAACGTCCCATCCCACGAAGATCTCCCAGGCCGGCGCTGCCACAGACGTCCTCTAATGTAGGTTATCGTGTGCTTGGGGATGAGACATCAATAAAAAAAGACAATGTCCCTCGTCCCTTCAATACTCGGCCACGTGGAGGTCGCAGTTTTAACGCTGATCACCCAAAGCCGTCAACAGCCACAAATACAGGGTCAAGGTTTCCCCTATGGCGGAGAAAACTCTATGAAGCGGCTGAAAGGCAGCCATACGATGACTCTTACTCTAGCAGCATCTATCTTCCTGTTGACTCTCAGGCTCCCGGCTTTAGACACTGGCCACAGGACCCAAATGTCCAGGTTAGGCACGTTGAGCAGCCGTACCTTGGTCCGAGCGCGATTGGGACACGTAGCTATGGAAGAGGTAACGAGCTGTCCTACGACGTGGCACCAGTTGCTTCACATAGTTGGCCACATTGGGACATGCGAGAAGTACGTCCTGCTCGTGACTATGCGCATTATCCTTATGATACGGCGTACGAGGGCAGTGACAGACTTCATGACCTTGGGCTTGCTAGATATAATCGCGAAAGAGAGTCAGGTTTGCAGGATTATGAACGGTATGGCTATAACCAAGACATACGCTGAGATCTTGGTTATCGACCTTATGTTTGGGATCCTTGGACACTATAAATTGGGCTAAAACACCGTCACAGGTACACTTATAGGCAACCGCGAGTTCCAGACCGGCAGCATCATCCTTTTTATGCACGAAGAACCACGCAGCCACCATCTTCATATTATTCCGAGCCATATCCCGTGCCAAAGAGGGGTACCGTCATCGTTTTGGATTAAAGCAAGCATCTTGTTACGCGTACAGAGTTTGAGCAACTTGTGAATAACTTGCGAGGGCATTATTGACTGGCCAACATGAACGTTTATTTGATGGATGATACCCGAGTGTACTTTAGGTTTTATAATAACAACTTTGTTGCTGCATCATTCTTTAGTCCTTGAAAGTCATCCTACTGAGCTGATCTAATATAAGGGGCTGGACAAGTGTATTCAACCGGCATGCCTTTAGAAGCAACTGGTGACTTTATATGTATGATAGCAGTCTTCATGACGCAACGTACGAATTGGAAATGACATAACAAGCAAGAGTTGAACCCAAATTGAACCCGAAAGTGCAGGTGTCAGATATCTTCAATTACATTGACCAAACCGAGACTGTTCAAGACCCCTCGACGCAACGAAAGCATCCCGAAGCCTGACCGGGTACGTACCCAAACCGTGGAGTTGTGAAAAAGAAACGCCCTGACTAGGTAACCCTATGTATCACCATTCTCCCCGATTCGGAAAGCATCAAACACTCTGTGGCTGGCCATCAGCCTCACCAGTGTTCACAGCCTTGCCTGTTTTCTTAATTGTATCTAGGACTGTAGTATAGGGAACCGACGGCTCGGTGGTGATGGAGGCAGTTTGCGATTCAAGGCTAACGTCAAATGTCTTGACGCCTATGGACGGTGTGAAAAAAGTAGGGAGTTAGCTAGTTCATGATGTTTGGCACAGCATGGTATTAGTACATACCATCGAGCTTCTTGAGGACTCGTTCCACGGCTCCGGAGCAGCCGCCGCAGCTCATGGAGACGTTGAATTTGTATTGGTGGTCGGACATGTTGTCGGTTTTGGTTAATTCGGGTTGAGTTGGAGGATTCGTTGAGTGTTGGTTGGTGGTGTGGGATTGATATTGAGGAGTGGTTCTGGATGGGTTTGGTTGTCGTTATTCGTATTTGTACTAGACCAGTAGAGTGCGGGCGGGGGTGTTTTGGAAATCGGCGGATAATTGATGAACGCCCCGCGCTCCATAAAAGGAACCGTTCCTGTGCTCTTAGTGGGTCTTGTCGCAGAATTAAGAGCTAACCTAATTTAGAAAGGTCTTCTTTTCCTCGTGAAATAATTGCCCTAAGAGAACCGCGTCTCTAGGTTATTATATTATATCTTCAAGTTCTTGACCACGATGGCCAGTAGCTGAATCCATAGCTTGTTAAGAACTATACACTACTGTACGATATCTTCTCACTGCTATTGATGAATTCGTCTTCTTGGTGAATTGCAGCAACACCCACATGTAAAACATAACTCAAAAACCAGCTGCCCTCTTCTTCTTCCTTCCCTTCACAGCACCCTTCTGGCCTGCTTCTCGACCACCAAAAATACCTCTTTCCACTTGAGTCATGGGCAGGTCATCTTCAACCGGTTGGCTACTTGGTAGGAGAACCCTCGGCGGTTCGTTCTGCGGTTGACTGCCCCATTCCCTACCTGAAGGTACTATCGGAGACTTCGGCTGGCGTATTGATGAATCAAGACCGATGCTCTGAGATGCACTCTTTCTTGACCTGTGTCTCGGCGCTGCTGTTCTGGTTGCCTGCCGCGAATCTTCGATTTCTCGTATTTGTGCTGTTTTCTGCCAGTCGTAGTTATCCGGGTTGGTCCCCGGTTGCCAGTGGGAGAGTATTGTTGACGTGTTGCTTGATGGTGCTTTCTTTTTGTTGAAAGTTGTCAGCATAGACAATGTTGAGCAAATTGGCTCCGTTTGGACACTGGGTTTTTTTGGTCCAGACGCCCCAATTTCTGGAGCTGTCGGGGCTGATGCACGATGTTTGCCGATATTTGATGGCGCGAACAATGGCAGACCAGTTGCTAATTCAGTAGAAACATTGTCGCTCTTTTCTGTTAAAGCTGGGAGTCCACTCCCACTATTGTATCCAGGCTTACTCGTCTTGTCGGGAGCACCGAGAGCCCTTGGAATAAAGGAGACCCGTGACAAAATAAGTTCGGCAGTAAGACCTCTTATGAGTCTTTCTTTTGTTATCCGAGTACGCGCTGGTATATCGTGGGGCAAGTTCGACAACCAGTCGTTGACCAAGTGATCGTACGTGGAAATCAGGTCCAGTTTTGAAGATTCTGCCAACCAGCTTACGGGATCCACAGTTGAGATGCTAGGAAGACGAGACGGTAAGATGACAAGTGGATGTCTGTTCGGAGAAACTGAATCCGGATGTTCGTTAATTGAAGAGAGACGTTCCAAGTCTCGCGCATTTTGATCGACATCGCTCAAGAGAGGAAGACTTTCAAGCAACTCGAACCTTTATACTTCGTCAGACGTGAACGTGTGTATTTAAAAGGGAGAGCCTTACAGTGTCCTGCCAGTCGGCAGTGTGCTTGAGTCGGTACTGGAAACCTTGTTTTCCAGCTCCCCAAGTAATTCCCCAAAGTCTCTCCGCAGCTGGCGCTCTACTTTAGCACTCTTTGGGAAGATTGCTGGCTCTCCAGCAGCAGCCTGGTACACCGACGTATGATCTATAGTCCATGCTGGTGTCGCCAAGGTCGGCATCCACACGGTCGGCGCCGTAAGCGAGTCATCGCCGAATACAGACTCATTCCAATCGTCAACGACAAAGTCGTCATAAAGTTGTGGCTTCCTGTTTGCATTGCCAACCGCAAAACGTTTTTTGAGCTGCAGAACGTCGCGCCCAAGGGGCCCTTCTTCTTCTCCTTCATATGCATTATCTCCCGGTCCGAAATACAGTGATTCGCTGAGGGTATGTTGCGTATCGAGCATGAAAAGCTTTATAGGTCTGAGGGGCTGGTCAAAAAGTCTCCTTCCAACCAACGAATGCGCAATCTCTTTAAACACGAGGTTTGAAAATTGAGCGTTGTGTTGAGACGCATCATAGTTAGATGGATCATCATGCATAGACGGAACTTCCAACAGGAATGGGTCAGGGACAAAGAAGGTGTCCAAGCGAGATACGGGCCATTGAAAAGCTTGCGCGAGGTGATTGAGTCGAGAATACAAAATGAGATAGAATCCTTTGAAAGATTAGCAGGCGTCTACGGCGCAATCATGAGTGCTGAAACTTCATACTCTCACCAGCAAGCAGAAGACTAAACCGCAGCGTTGTATCTTCCGAGTCGCGATAATGACGCCAAGATAGACGGGGATGGAGCAAAAAATTGTCATCACTCGAGCCAGCCGAGAAGACGTCAGGACCAACGTCGAACCAGAAGATGCGAGATGTTGTAAGAATGAAAACGTGAGACTCGTTGTAGGAGCTACGCTTGATGTCCAAAACCCATTCTGATCTCCTCTCAAATCCGAGCTCAATCGAGTAGGACGAGACTCGATCACCATCCATTCGGTAAAACATGACGCAACGGCGATCAGCAACTATGAAGCTGCTAAAGTCCCCGGCCCATTCAACAGACGCCCAACCATCATGGCGAGGGTAGTCACGGAGACCTGGGGTGATTCCGTGATCTAACCACGGCAAAGTTCCAATCCTCACGCGATCTGCAGTCCAGTTACCTTTATACTCCCTCCTTTGCCGACCAGATATCTCCCATATACTCCAATTGCCCGCGTCGTCCACAATCGCGATTTGTCTTTGGTACCAGGGGTTGAATGCTACATCGGCATGCGCAAATCCTCCGGTTTGGGTTGCCGATATTTCGATTAGTGGATTTGCGTCTAGGCGTGAATTGCGTCCGTGGATTGGCAGCAAATCATGGTTACCGTCGAAGTCGCCATGATTAGCAACAGGATCTCGATGGTACAAGGGTCGGAAGAATATCGTAGACTGCGGGAAGCGTGCCGCCATCCACGTCGGCTTTGCCTCCACCGTCCGCGCGAAGCAAATCTGTCGAACAGGAGCTCCACACCCAGTCCATTCGGTAGTCTCTGATCGACCAATTGACGGAACGCGCATCCATACTGACTTTTCATGCTTTAATTGCAAAGTATCTTCTTCAATCATATGGAAGGAAATTCGGTCACTGCACTCTCCCGCGACAATGGCCGCTATCGGAAACATTCGCAGGGCCTCATTGTCGACGTCCGGTGCGTTTCCCAGATCAAAAAGCGAAGAAACTCGAGGGTCACAAAACTCGGTTGCGGTCGAGACGGCGTGCGAGAGTCTCTCTTCGCGGATGAAAGACCAACTGGCAGCAAGCTCAGGGTGTAGCTTCGGAACCTTACTCCTGTCGTCTTGTAGAGACGTTTCCGGAGCACGAAGAGACGACGGCAACGACGTCTTTGTTATTCCAGAATACGAAATCGTAGGTGCTTGCCTATGGTGTCAGCAGAGGAACTATCTCTCAATCAAAAGACAAGAAACACCCACACTTAGCCAAGTCGCGAGAAAAGGTCCATGATTGTGAATCCGGCTGGTAAGTAGCCGTTCCCAGATGCCCGTACTGTAGAGCACCTGCAGAATGTTCATCCATCAGGCCTGGCGATGGAACAGAACTCTAGCTTTATAATTATCATATCCGACGGTTTAGCGGCGGCGTAATTGGCATCCGTCGCAAGAATGTGTTGATATAGCTTGCCTTCATGGCTTGAAGAATGATGTCGATGATCGGCTAAAAATTTTGGTACCTTTTCCTAGTTTCGGTTGGTTGCGCCGCAACAGAGTTCAAAACTTGGATAAGCATCATCCGTCAACAACATCAACATCGTACACTTGTCTGACTCCATAGTACACCCACAACTTGCCATTGACCACACAATGTCATCTTCCTTCGAGCCCTCGCTCTCTACGAGCGGCATGCGACCGCCGCTCGCGTCCGCGGACGCACCCTCAATGGCAGACTCCCTGCCTAGTATCAACTTCGGGTTCGAGGACCTGCGAAATCGCATGGCTCATTTCACAGCAAAATTCGATGCATTCATTGAGCGAGGTCGGAAGCAGGTCCTGGAAGAACGGAACCAGTTCAGAATCAACCTCGCTGAGTCGCAGGGTGTGCACAATTCGGTCAACAGCTACTTTGTCTACATGAGCTATGTGCTAACTAAGAAGGCTAGAGGACCAACGGATGAAACAGAGGGATATTGAAATCCTCAATCTCAAGTCTCAGACGCATGCGCAGACTCTCCAGAAAGAAGCTTCTGAAGCTGCTGAAATGCACTCGGCAATATCCGCGATTACGATCGAACGCGATCTGCGCCTTTCCAAGCGCGACCGGTTGAGGCAGCAGATCGCGGAGACGCAGAAAGCGATCAATCAGAGACTGGAAGCTCAGAAAGCTCACGCTCGTCATTTAGACGCCCAATCGCGTCTGAATGTACCTGAATTAGATTTTTGGCAAGACTACCTCTGTCTTAGGATTGAAGGCGCTGGGAGAGAGGATCGGCTGAAGTTTATATATACTCACTTGCTCGAGAAGGATTGGGAATCAGAAGCCTGGTTTGAACTCGGTACTACAAGTCGCGATTACGATGTGTTTCATACTCGGCCCAAACTGGACAGGAGTGCTGTTGAGCGACAACTCGATATTCTCAATGAGGATCGCGACTTCGGGGCATTTTTGAAACGGATGCGCAAACTATTCGTTAAGGCGATGAAATAGAATCCCAGTCATACGGTCTTCTATTTGATGGATTATGTCATTATAGGCACATACAGAACTCGTTGAAAGCCAAGATATAGGGGGCTTCATCAATTTGGTGCCTGTCCACATATCAATCAAATAGCGCATCGTAACGTCTTGGTCTTGGAGAACTCATCTAGAATAGCCCTCTCCATTGTGGCTGGAGTCAACCATCCTATTCGAACTGGAGGTTGAACTTAACCTCCGGTAGCTTCCCTATAAAACGATATGCTTCGATTTGCTCCCGCTGTCACAAATGCCTCCGTCCTTGCAGCTCTGCGAAGCCATTTGACACTCCAGATGGGTTTATCCGTCTCGGAATGAGTCGCGACGCAGGTCCTGCTGTCAATAGACCAAACCTTGACTTTTCCGTCAAATGACCTGTTTGGGGCTATCAGTTCAGAGTTCTCTTCTCGTGCAAAGCAAAGCAGAACGACTGACGTACCCACTTAGAAGATACTCTCCTGTGTTGCTCCAAGAAAGTGACATAACCCACGCGGAGTGCCCTGCGAAATTGGCAACCTGTTCACCTGAAGAGGTATCATATAATACAATAACTTTTGAATCCCCGGCTGCGGCAAGGAACTTTCCTGCAGGAGAAAAGGCCACCGTTCGTACTGGCTTTACCAACCCTGTATTATGTCAGTTATTACATGAATCATGATCGGCCTTCCTTTTCGCTGGGGAGAGAATTTACCTGACAAGGAGAATGGCATGCGGCCAGTGTTTGTGCTAAAGATGTAAACACTGCCATTCTCATGTCCACTTGCTATAAAGCGACCATCGGCGGACTTTTGTAGTTTGCATCAGAATATGTAATCAAGAGTTCCAGGTATCTTAGCAGCCTACCATATCCAAGCAAGTACCGAAGCTACCCTTCGTTTCGTAGTCGCATATCTCTGTGCCGTTGGAATTTAGATCCCACACCTTGATGTGACCGTCCTGCGTGACACCAGCAAGATGCCGTCCATCTTCGGAAATGGCAACAGCCCAAACATCCGCAGATTCTGCTGCAGCGGCTGCATCCTCATGGTTAGCCTAGGAGCGAAGAGCGGGGTCTCTAGTATAGAGGTCAAGGAGCTTGCTACCTGAAGTTGTACTGTCTTGCGACCATTTCCCATCATGACACGACCAGAGTTTGATATCACCGCCGAATCCAACGCTTACTGCTCTTGAGCCCTTCCCGTCTGTAACAACATGATGGCAGCCGACCTTGTGCGCATTCTCGATGGTTTGGACTAAGCCAAAATCCGGGTCTGTAGTCGAATGGACTTTGATGGAGGAAGCACCTGAGGCCGAAAGTACTTGCGTATCGGTAACAGCCAGCGAGAAAATATCGATTGGATGTGCTAGATCGAGTCTTAGCCAGAGGCAGTTGTGCTTGAACGTCTGTACGCACCGTTGTCTGCGGAGCCCCACGATAGATATTGTTTTGACTGGAATTTGCTGTTAGCGACGGAAGAAGTAAACAGACTATGGGGCAGCTCTTCGTCTTCAGACTGACCATCTTTGGCAATTCTGTCTCTCAAAATGATTATGATGATGATTATGTATGTATGTATGTAATGGAGATGAAGAAGCTGCTTCGACAGCTGAAGTGTGTTGTGACGTTGGTCAATACAGTGGGGGAATGATATGGTGGGGGAGCTTCATTTTTTTTGCTTCAATGCTTCAATTGAACTCTCTCTCTCTCCCACTGAATATCCTACATATGTACTACCTATCAGTTGTATGTTGAGTACAGTACACCACCGTTCGAAAGCCTATACAAAGGCTACACGGTACCTAGCACGCAATGCAACTGGATGACCCCAAAGAGAAGAATACTGAACCAACCATGATATATATATGTTCATGTATGAGGATAGATACCCTTCGCATAAGTTCGCATATGTGTAAAACAAACAGATCTTCCCAGACGCCGGAAATCATGCAGCGCTATAGAAATACAATAATAATACCCCGTAGTAAGCCGTTATTTTCCATTTTCCTCATCCGTATTATTGTTTTCACCCGCATAAAAAGAAAAGTCATGACATTGGTGCTTCCCGCCATTGCTTTTTGACATCTGCGACGAATGTCTTGTCAGAACTCGAGCAAGCTATTGGCATCGCTAGCTAGAAGTCTTATATGAACATACCTTCCACACAATGCTGGCACAGAGTATGTGCTCGCTTAATCCCACCACACGCAGGACAAGTATTAAGGTTTTTAAGATCCTGAAGAGCCTTGCCAGCCTTTTGTCTATGACGCCTCTTCATGTGAGATACCTTCTTCTTCGGAGCGGCGCGGAGGACGGAGTCCCAGATGTCGGAGAGTAAGCCGGGGATGTTCAATGCAAACGATATAGGCTTCGCGATGCTAAACGACATGACAGGAAGTCCCTGTAAGAAAAAATTCCATCGTGGAAATAATCGGCTATGCGATGATAGGGGCAATCGCGGAAGCAATTGCGACGAGACGGTGGACGGAAGCATCCGCAGGGCCATGATGGGCTACTGCGGGAGAAAGAAAGAAAGGCTTCCGGGAAGGGATATAGCGAGAAGAGGTTAGTTAGCAGTAGGTGTATCGTATAATAGGAGGTGAATTTCTGGTGGTCTATTAATGGTTGGTTGAAGTCGAAGTCGAGAAAAAGAAGTGAAGTTGACGGGCGGTGGGTTTTCCCGGGACCCGGACACTAGGCCCAATCGGGATCAGTTAGGGTCATCTCCTTCCTGCCCCTGAATCGCGGAAGAAGAAAGGGGTCACTGTCGCATCTGGATACATACACATACCTGCTTGCTCCTTGTCTTCTCCCTCTAACGCTGCCTCTGGGGAATCCAAAGAAAGAGGTATATCTGCTGTGGACTTCCCGCGGTCTGGTCGTTTATCCTCTACCTAATTCGCGATATAATCTCCCTCCGTCCTCTCTATAACAAACCCCTACCATGGCTACCGCTACCAGCCCAGTTTCGGCTCCCCAGAGCTCTGTCTTTCCTCAGAGCCACGTTGGTTTCGACAGTATCACCTCCCAGATCGAGCGGAAGCTGTTGAAACGCGGTTTTCAGTTCAATGTTATGTGTGTTGGTATGTGTTTGTTTGTTTGGTTCGGAGTGTTTGGATTCCCCGGGTCACCTCAACAGGAGCTTTGCTGACCTTCCATATGTAGGTCAAACTGGGCTCGGGAAGTCTACGCTTATCAACACCATCTTTGCTTCGCACTTGATTGACTCTAAGGGCCGTCTTGCCCCTGACGAACCTGTGCGCGCGACTAMCGAGATCCAAACAGTTTCCCATAGTACGTTTGTTTTGTGCCATTGGCATCTCAATGCGCGATATCATGTTGCTGACAGCTAGTCTCAAGTCATTGAGGAGAATGGCGTGCGCCTCAGGCTTAACATCGTCGATACCCCCGGCTACGGTGACCAGGTCAACAATGACAGATGGTATGGTCTTCTCCTAGAGCAGCCTCTCAGACGAACGAGCTAATCGAGGATTAGTTGGGACCCGATTGTAAAATACATTAAGGATCAGCACTCGTCATATCTCAGGAAGGAACTTACTGCCCAACGTGACCGCTATATCCAAGATACCCGAATTCACTGCTGCTTGTTTTTCATTCAACCCTCGGGGCACGCGTGAGCTTCCCTAGGACTTCGTGTGGCTTTTGAATCGAACGCAACGCTAACCGCCAAGCTCAGACTCAAGCCAATTGACATTGTTGTCTTGAAAAAGTTGTCAGACGTGGTCAATGTCGTCCCGGTCATTGCTAAAGCCGATTCCCTCACTCTGGACGAACGTGAAGCCTTCAAAGAGAGAATCAAGGAGGAGTTTGCCTTCCACAACCTGAAGATGTACCCCTACGACAACGAGGAGCTTGACGATGAGGAGCGTGCCATTAATGTACAGATTAAGGTATGTATTCTCAAACTTCCAAGACGTGTTTATATTCGACCGTCTCTATTGACGCATATGCAGCATATTATCCCTTTCGCCGTCGTCGGCAGTGAAAAGAATATTGTTGTCAATGGCAAGCAGGTCCGCGGCAGACAGAATCGCTGGGGTGTCATTAATGTCGAGGATGAAGCCCATTGCGAGTTCGTTTACCTGAGAAACTTCCTTACTCGCACTCACCTACAGGACCTTATCGAAACGACGAGCCAGATCCATTACGAGACTTTCCGTGCCAAGCAACTTCTTGCTTTGAAGGAAAGCAGTGCGAGCAGTGGCCATACCGGGAGCCGTCCAATCAGCCCGTCCGCCGACCGAGAATTGAGTCGTAACTCGCAGAGAATGACCATGAATGGTTACTAGGTGTCGCAAAACCATCAACATGCCGAGGATGTATGTCGCCGTGGAGTTACATTTTACAAGCATTGCTTATGGGTGCAAAAGGAAGTCTCTCGGGAGTTTGAATTCTTTTCATCAGGCCATCAGGCCCTTGCAGATATCCAGTTTTTGTTCATTTCTGTTTTGTTACTAGTATATCTTAATTTGCCCTACAGTGCGAGGTCCAACTGGGGCTTTTTTTAATCCTATAAGAATTAATATGATACTTTGCAGACCAAGGCATAATGGCGTTCTAAGGCGCAAGTAGACTCCTGTATTGTTCCCACCGTCCGTTCGATATTGGACTCGATAGATGCAGAATCATCCATGGATTCGTGCAGAGCTCATTTTAAGCGCCACCGACACCCCGCTCCAGATAGCCACCGTAAGGATGTATGTAGGTAGACCCTTTCGTCTGGCTCGCGGTAATTTCATGCGAATCCCATTGTGCCGGAAATCATTGTTGTGCCCCAAATTTTCCAGAATCAACAATCCAAGTTTTTAAGTCCAGGTAGGCCCTTTCCAGGTCGTCGTTAACAATGATTTTCTCATGCGAATCAGGCTGCTTCGCGTATTCGAGTTCATTTTTCGCCTGTGTTAAGCGCTTGTTCAGGGTATTTTCGGTCTCTGTACCTCGTTCGCGCAGTCTCTTCGCCAGCTCGTCCAACGACGGCGGCGCAAGGAAGAGAAAGCGAGCATTGAGATTGGTGCGCTTGACTTGTTTCACGCCCTATGGTTTCAAAGTCATCAGAAGTCGAGTCACAGTGGTTTTGGCCGGTCTCCAAGAGCATACCTCCATCTCAATATCGAGGATGCATATCCTGCCTTGTTCCGCAATGTTTCTGACTGCTTGTACACTGGTGCCGTAGTAGTTACCACCAAATTGGGCATATTCAATGAATCCGTTTTGGCCAACTAGATCCAGGAATGAGTCCTTTGTCGCGAAGTGGTATTCACGACCATTTTGTTCGCCAGTTCGAGGAGCTCGAGTGGTGTCTAAGCGCATACAATTGTCAGAAGACGCTGTCCAATCCGTGTGAAGTGCTTGTAGCTTTTTATGAGAAGCTCACGCGATATTGAGAAACCAAATTTGTCTGGATACTCAGCGAAGAGCCTTTTGAGCATAGTAGACTTCCCCGTGCCAGAGGGACCGGATATTACCACTGGACGGAACTTTTGGACTGGACATTTTGGTTAACTGCTTTTTGATCTTGTGTGCTTGTCTTGTGAGAATATTTTCGCACCGGCTGTGCTAGCCATTTTTTAATGCTGGATGGTGACGAGGCTTCTGGGGATGTTGGTACGGTCAAAAGTTTAGAACTTCGGCCAGTAAAAGTGGTGTGGTCGGTAAAAAAAAAAAAAAAATTTCGTAGATTATATCTTCACTCCGGACAGCTATGATATAGGTATTCGGAATTTGTACCATAAACAGACCTTGTATTATTATTAACAGGAAATCTATATAAAAGAATAAGTCAACCGCAACTGTACAATGATAATAATAGTATACCTAATGAGCTGCTCTCTCAAGACTTCTGAGACCCAGCTTGGCTACCACGTCTCAACGTGCTCTGGGATCCAGCCTGCGCTTCCTGTTCGAGAAAATTGGACCAGAGTTCTGCGAGCGATTCCTTGCTACTACTAGCCGTTCCATTTTCCAGAATCCCAGTGGCTAGATTTGGTGTACTAGGTGCACGAGGGACAGGCGTGCCAGGCGCCTTTAACTTGGCCGCCGTCGAGCTCGAGGTCCCTGGACGAGCAAGACCTGCCTGCTCGCGCTGCTCTGTTCATGGCAGTCAGCTTGTCATCTTTCTTTGCAATAATGGGAGAGATATAACGACCAGGTTCGAACTTGCTTACCATCTGTCCAGCCCAGAAGCGCAGCAATTAGCTGTAAGATTTGGAACTTCTTTGGATCTGATCTGTCGAGAGCAAGGAAATGAAGTAAATGATTTGTGACAATGTGTCTGTACAATCTTAGCAACATTTGTATATAGACATGATGTAGAGCGACTGGTTAAAAACGAAAGTGTCCAGGCTGTCACATACCTGTCAACATTGTCTTCTGGTTTTCCTTTTCTAAGAAACCTCAAGGCTTTCGTTAGGTGGTCATTCAATGTTACTGCTTCATGTCGCAATTTTCCTATGAGGAGGTTCTTCTCTTTGACCTCTTTCTCGAAAGGTCTGACCCTCTCAAGCTCACTCCGGGCAGCTTGGAGGGCACTGTCAGCACCAGATGCCTTCTCGTCAGCTTCGCGAAGACTTTGTCTTAACCCTTCAAGTTGAGCATCCGAGCTCTCTACGAGCTCACGCAATTCCTGTCTCCGGGCTGAATTGGGCCAGTCAGCCTTGGCAAATAGCCATTGACCATCAGAAAGAAAACCTTACCTGTCTGGATGTCTTGTAGAGCCCGTTGCAGACCTTCCACCGTTGATAGCTGACCATCACGCTCAGCCGTGGCGCTATCACACTCGTTTCGAAGGCCAACAAGTTGATCCTCAAGATCCACGACCTTCTCCCCGAGATTTTCCCTGATAGAGCGCTCTTCCATAGCCAGGATCTCCCAATTGTGCATGGCCTCTTTGGCTTGTTCAAATTCCGATTGCAGGTAAGCTTCCTGTTCCATAAGTTCTTCCTTCTCCCTGAGCCAATTCTGCTGCGACAGGCTTGTTCGATCTCGCAAGGAGGAAAGTTCCCTTAGATTCTCCTTGGCCTCCTGCGACACGTCTGCTAGTTCTGAATTCTTAGTGTTGAGCTGATCCTTCATATCGGCATTTTCGTCCTCCAGTTCTTCGATCCTTGATTTCGCTTGCGTAAGTTCCTCCTATGATGCATTAGCCCAAGTCCTGGATGCTCGATTCGGCTAATCATACAGCGTCTTCCTTTAGCCGCTCACCGAGCTGCGACTTGATAGTGTTTACTCTTTCCAAAAGTTTTTGGAACTGCGATTCTGCATGCACCTTCTTGCTCTCTGCATCGTTCAGTTTTTCTTGCTGCGTTTCCATGTCTGACCGGTGCTTCGATTGTATTTCCTCCAGAGACCTTCGCATATCTGCTACCTCAACGCGCAGGGAATCTCGATCTCGTACGAGCGCATCGAACTTATCTTTCGACTGAAATGCGTCGGAATTTGGTAGGTCGGGCTTGCTAGGATGCTCAGGTCCGGTGTCTCGGTGGTCATCTGGTTCCTCTGGAGACTTATCACCGGCGTCGCGATTTTTACTGTCCATTTCGGCTGCGTCGTCCACGGCTTTTCCGTTTAATGAGTTAGATCCGTTGTTACCCTGCTAACCAGTCTCAGCAGAGGATGAGTGGGTTCTCATGCCAAATATCACGCACATTTGATTCTAACGAATCATTATCCTTCATGTGTTGTTTTTCTGGGGAATCAGGTGTGTGCTGGTTTTCGGGGGTTTGTCCATCGTCCTTTTTCGCCTTGGCTGCACCCCTGTTTCGCTTCTTGTTCTTCGGCTTTGGGCCTGTTCAAAACAGTTAACGATTATCCGAAGATAAGAGTGGCATGCCAACCTTGTGGGGCAGGTAGTGTAATATCTTCCGGCATAGTCGACAGGTTACAATAATTTCTAAGGCGTTTCTGTATACTACTCAGTGGTCGCGAATATACTGCTGCTAGCAGCGCGTTGTTGCGAATCCAGGGTCACGATTACTAGCGCCGGTAGGAATCTCCCGAAGTCCGCATCTTTGCTTATATCATACATCAAGTATTAACTTTTACCCTATGATACCTTGTCCTACTGGACGATAAAACACCACGTCTTTGTTTATGCTTAAAACCTCTTTTTCTCTTTTATATGCATATATATCCTTCCCATGAAACCCTGCCATGGACCAATTCCATTTCATATACATGTAGACGGAGAGGTACGCGTCTTGGTCGGAACGCGATCCTGCTCGTTGTTGTAGAAAGATAATGCTGCCTCGCGTCCACGCAACCTGCACAATGTGGAAATCACATAAAGTCGTCAAGGAAGTTTGGGTCCCGATCTTGGTTATTGCTCTGCTGGACGTTCTCCTCGCTCAGCAGATCATCGTAGGCGTGATCCTTCTGCCATTTCAACTGCTCTCTTTCCTTCTTTTCTTGCTTTTCTTGGGCCTTCTGTCGTTCCAATAGCCTTCTCTCTCCTCTATTGGCCTGCTTCTGGTACTCCTCCTTCTCTTCCCTTAGGTCGGGGAATTTCTCTACGCGAGTTTTGTTGAGCCGGTTGATAATAGTATTGTCTCGCGTGCTGACGAAAACCTTGCGCACTAACTTGGGGTTATGGAACGAAACCTGTCCAACATCCATGGAGCCGTTTTTCATAAGATTTGACCATGGCGTGTAAATTATCGTCACGTTGTCCTTCTTGTTTCCTGTTATCCCAATTATAAGCTTTCCAACCTGTATATCTGAAACGGGATAGCCTGACCCTCTATCGAATTTGCTTTCGTCAATTGGGCGCAATCCTCCAAGAGTTTCTGAGGAATCTGTTCCCAGGATTCACCATCACGGAGCCGGAGATATATATGCGCACTAGAGAGATTGTCGACATGGAACTACGCGCTCGTTAGATAAAACCGTATTGAGGTTAGGGCTAGCGGTCAACGTTAGAGACGGACCCTTTCAAACCAGAAGTAAACCATAGCAGTCAGTGATGTTACGGATATAGACACACTAGAGCAGATTCTTGTCGGTCACAATACCAGACGTCCTTTTTCCACCCATATTTTATGAGATCTTCGTCTGTAATTGGGATATATCAGACCTTGTCATCGGCGCGGGAGAACGGTCATCATACTCTCAAACTTGTCTTTCCCAGCATAAAGATAAGCAGACGGATTCGCCGTGTTCGATGTAAAGTAGTACACCATTTTTCATGTAGGTACGTTTACTCGAGAAAATAAGAGAAGTATAGATAAATAGTGAGTACTAGTATGATATTTAGGATAGAATACTGTGTATCGTCCCCAGAGAATGAGTATTTAGGCGTACATACCTACCGGTACATGTACCGCTTTCCGGCAGAATTTTGCTAGCATATCATAATATTTGTACATATCCGAGCTACTGTATGTACTTACTACTGTACTATTGTCAAATGCGACGGACAAGCTCATGTCACGCATGATTGTTAAAATTCGGGGATCACAAAGTTCGTCGCACGATAATGATTGACAAGGAGGTTCATCAATCGTTGCCCTTTTTACTTATACACACCTATGCTATGGTACTAGCAGCACTACGTACGTACCTGCGTATGTATATGCATAGCGTTATCGGGCCTACTGTACCATACGTTGTTTACTTGTACTGTACATTGATACGTACATAGTTATGATACATATCTCGATCATTATTATTATTACAGAGTATTCACAATAATAATGTACTAGGTTTGAATCCCCACAATAATAAGTACTGTACGGAGTATCATACGTTGTATCATATTATTAGTGTACCAAATCTTTGGTTGTCACAGGCAAACCTGAAACATAAAAAATTAAGTTTAGGGTTTTCGATGAATCGTTTCAAGTGTCCACCTGAAGATTACATATTATTCAGGAATCAGGGGCCAGTAAAAAAAAATACTCCGTGAACAATTAAATTATAAAGTCATGCGCTTGAGCCTCGGAAGTGAAGAATGATGCATGGAATCCCGACACATCTCCGTATTCCGTACAACCGGGATGATGACCGACCATTTTTCTGGAACTTCATCAATTGCAGGACACTTATTACGGAGGATAAAATTTGGAAAATAATAATCTCCAGTACATACATTGTACATCGTACGGAGTATGTTCTCCGTAACCTGTACGTATCATGTCATGGATGATGACTACGGAGCACTTATCCAATCATTCTTGTGGTTGACCTCCCCATCGTGGAGTCTATCCTGGATTGCCATTTCCGATGTGCAAAACAATCCATTAATATTTTTTGGTTGCAGAGTGAGTGACTGCCACGGCGGGTAAACCCGTGTGGGACTTCGCCGGCCACATGGATGGGTAGTGCCATAGTGGTACGTACATAAGTGGAAACGTTTCCCTAGTCCCTAGGCATTCGACGAGAAGTTTGTGCTCCTGAATCAACATATTGCGCTGCTAAATATGGGCCTGAGATATTTACAAAAGATTCCCTTTGCATATAAAGACGGCTCGTTTTGACTTTTCACGGAATGGTCTTCGACCTCTAAAATACATTAACTTTCGTGACGATATATTGACGGACAGTTTCCTCGCGTACCAAAAAAAGGTATGTAACACTCATATAATATATCCTTTGGATTTTTCCTGCCGTCCGGACTCTTACACCTAAAATGCATCCATTATCTGCCCAATCCTTCATATCATGTATGGGACAGACACTGAGCTCATGACTTCAGAAGAGGCTCGCTCTATTTGTCCCTTGTAGCATATAATCATATTCCGGTTCTTAACTGTCTCCTACACGGGGGCTGCTTCCAAATTTCGGGAATTACACCAGCATACGATTCTCATCCGCCAACTTGTCTCAAGCCGTTGGATTTGCTTTGAAATGCCCAGTTCAGCAGACGATCTCCGCGTCCGGCAAGCATTGGACCGTGCCCGGACTAGCGAAGATGGCCATATCGATTCTCGGACGAGTGACATTCTCGAAGATGCAATCGCGGAACTTTGGCGAAGAGTACAAATGCAGCCAGATAGTTACGTGCTTGATCGCGACGAGTTTGCTCTCTTCAACTACTTTCGCGAGCGGTTTCGGGGGTCGACCGTGGCACAGAGGGCGGTGGAACGTTTCTGGAACAGCTACCGAGGCGATGACGCGGGCGTGGACAGGTACCGAATCTAAACGAATTCATGTTTGCAACGCAGTCCTCGCGAATATGTCCCGAAACTCTTTGGTTCGCGAAGCAATTCGTTATTGGTATACTTGGCTCCATGAGAACCAATGACAAGCCAGGAGGTCCGAAAACCAGTGGCTTTCGAGCGTGGAACTTCATCGAGCTTACCCTTTCGTGACCCTTGGACCGTTTCTCAGACGGATGTTGGGGTACACAGGAATGAAGAAGAGAACTGGCATGGTTAACGTTTTCGACATGTTCGTTGGTGGACTATGTATGTCAAACAGACTGGGGAGAATCATGGAATTCGGAGAGACGCGTCCTCTGGCATTCTGGTGTCGATAACTACTGTATCATGTCAGATGGAGTTGCCAGTCTAGTTTTGCGGGCGTGGAGCGATCCGATTCGAACGAAGTACTTGGCCGGGTTTAAATTCGACACCCGTCGATAGTCACTTTCGCATACTCATCTGAACAGTGGGTGAAGAAGACATGGACCTTTCTTTTCTGGTATTTGGATGGAAACGATCAATAGGAGTGCAGAGAAGGTTCGCCCACTTGGGGCACACGCCATAAGGTCAAGATGTAGCTATCACTTATTATACCCTGTATCAAATTCATGCATACAATAATGTATATGGAGGAAAGTCAAGTTACGGTATACATATCATATCTCTTTTTCGGGTTACGGTATACATATCAGTATAACTCTTTTTCGGAGTACAGCGAAATGAAAATCAGATATACAGTAGTAGTCCATAGTGCAGAGTACTCTGTACCCTACTATGTACAGTAGGCTACTGCGTACTTTACATTGTTATGTACAATGTATTTTGTATACTGCAAAGTATCAGCGTGACTGGGAGTATCATAGTTACATAAAACGCTATCATACTCAAGATTGATATGTTCTAATTGATACTAACGCCAGAGAAAATGATCGTGGTAGTAGTAAAAGATACGAAAGAAAGTATGTACTAGTCCGTACGAATGCTTCGTTCGTTTTTAATAGAATTCACATCACATCCCACTCGTTGCCTTGGATGCGCGAGAGTCAGCATCCAGTATATCCGCTGGTTTATCTGAAACACCCAATCAGTGACACTTGTACAAGCCGGCCTATTTTTTGGTAAAAACTCACCTATCCTTGCAAAGCTTTTATGCTCCGACATACTGACCTGCCTCACCCTGCCGCTTTCCACATCCTGCCTGGTAAATCCGGCAAAGCTGGTCGAAAGACCCATCGTGGAGAGATACTCAAGGGATTCCTTCCATTCGAGATCTTGTCGGATTCTGTCCCATTTTAGCTCTCCCGCCATGAGGTCAATTATTCCAGGCAACGATTCTAATGCAGCTTCGACATTCAAGAACGCCAAACGGGTTCTTCTAGCGACAACATCGACTGCAGTCTGGGCGTATTCATGGCGGATAGCGTAGCGAATTTCGCCATCGATGAATGGGTACAGTCCCGAGATACGCTGGCCTCGAACAGGGAAGCGAACGTCTGTAGGTGATGACAAAGATGCCACTTGCCAGGCCCGGTCACCGTATGATTCCGAGAGGTGCTTGGCAACATCCGTCTCAAGGCCAAAGTGCTGGATGAGATTAATAAAGAACGTTTTGGAATACCCATGGGCACCTATCAAGCGGAGTTGATGGGTTTGGCAGGTCCCATCCAATGAGGCACCATCCGAGACTAACCCACGTCCACCGACACCGCTGATGTCCGGTACGTTAGGCATGGGATGAGTCCTGAGACCAAATACCTTGATGGCCTCATCCACAGTTTCCTCAGCCATTTGGCGGTAAGTGGTCCATTTTCCTCCCGCACATGTCAATAATCCTGACGGTGAAACCGTAATAAGATGGTTGCGGACCAACGATTCGGAATTCTTCACTTTAGGATCCCGCACCAAAGGTCGAATTCCAGACCACGCAGAAAGTACATCCCTTCTGTCAATGTGGATATCTGGTTCCAAATACCCCCGAATTTCTGAAAGAATCCAATTGATGTCATGTTCAGATGGCCTGGGCATATTCGTGATTTCTGTGGGTTCGTCCGTGGTTCCAGCAATCGTATTTCCTTCCCATGGAAGAAAGAAAATAACACGCCCATCTGACGTCGAGGGATCAATGAGACCCATATGGGAAGGGCTGTAAAATCCAGGGAGAATAACATGAACTCCAGAACTTGGTGCCACGATGGGCTTTACGCTAGGATCATCCATTTTCCTGATGCCATCGCTAAAGGGACCTGTTGCATTGATAACCCCTCTAGCTCGGACCGTAAATTCTTCTGGAACCTGACCATTCTTCTCAGGTATACAATCCTTCACCCGGGCACCGTTCAACTTGCCGGAGGCGTCTTTGCTCAACCCAGTGACAGCCATGTGGTTAACAACGGTGCTTCCGTATAGCGCAGCCGTCATGGCCAAAGACACGTTCATTCGGGAGTCATTGTGTGCACCATCTTTTATCTCGTTAGAACAAATTGAACCTAGCACCATAATTGCAACGGGAAGGGACAATAGTACAGACCATAATAAACCATGGCTCCAAATAGCTTGTCCCTGTCTAACATGGGAAATGACTCAATGGCCTTGCTCTGCGTAAGGAAAAAGGAGCTTTCAATCCCCTCAGTGCCTGCTAAAAGGTCGTAAAGCTTCGTGCCAGCCCAAAAGTAAGGTGCTTTCCACCATCTGTCCACAGGTACCATGATGGGTAACCAAGACGAGAGGTGTGGTGCTGTGTTTAAGAAGTATGACCGTTCTCTCAACGCCTCTTTTACGAGTTTGTACCTAATACGAAGTTGTCAATTAGCATGGAGAGCTTGTTCACATAGACGTTATATATACTCACTGACTGTAATCCAGCTCCCAAACCGCTTTTTCGAGATACCGTACACCACCGTGCACGAGCTTGGTACTCTTGCTACTGGTACCAGAGCTAAAATCGTCTCTTTCGATGACAGCGACTTTCAATCCTCGTGTGGCTGCGTCGAGTGCGATTCCCGAACCTGTGGCACCGCTCCCAATGATAAGAAGATCATAAGTATTGCTATCATTGTTTGGAGTACTCTCGATCGAGTTGCTTTTCAAGCTCGAAATCTGTTCGTCCCGGGATTTCGTCAACGGAAAGTTTGGCGGCACAAGCTTGCCTTCGCGGTAGCCCGGAGGAGGAACAGCTGGGCCTTGGTATCCGGGAATATTACGCGGACGGTACGAAATATATAAGACACCAGCTCCCACGGTCGCGGCCGCCGACGTATAGATCAATGGCTTCAAAAACCGACGGGAATGGCGAGCGGCCATCGTGCAAGCACAATCAATACCGTACTCTGACGGTTAAAGAGGAGGAGTGAAGTACGGGACGAGAAGCTAGCCCTAAAAGCAGTCTTGAGCCTGCAAGCTGGAGAGTCAATCAATATAACGAATTGAGGGTAAAAACAAGCATAGTAGTAGTAGTAGGAGGAGGAGTAAGTAGTAGTAGTAGTGGTTAGCAGTTAGGTAGGAAGGTGGGAAGGAGAGCTTTAGGTACTGCTGATAAGGAAGCCATTGATGTCATATCAACGCAAGTCAAAACAAACGAGTCAGAGAAAACAGAGAAAACAAAACAACGACGTCATTGGTGGGAACAGCTCTCTCGATGTTGTGTGTAAAGCTCCACACGTGACCCAGTGTGGAGTTGGAATTCCGGCTTGAGGTTCGTGATAACGCAATTGGCTTATATCATAGTAAAGCAGCCTTCTGAAAGAGCACGTGAGTGTGTTTCGAATATCGTGACCCAGTACTCCGTACAGTAGTCTGTGTAGGCTCGAGTTGAACCTAGGAATATGACCTGGGAAGCGGAAAGACGGCAACCGGGAACTTGTCTCCAGTATGTAGTACTCTGTATGTATGTAGTGGCAAGAGGAACCGAGGGTGCAGAGACTGACGCTTGTGACTTGTGCATATGTCCAAGGGCTCAAGTACAGCATCCAAACTTCCAAAATAGGTATAGGTACCAGTTACACAGAGTACCTACTAGTACAGAGTACAGACTCCAGAGGTAGCTACTCTGTATTAGAATTCTCTCTGGACTTGACGGGGCATTGGATTGAATTCCAACGCCGCTTATTATTATTATTATTAGGGCTCATGGCATAGGACCAGGCATACTTCATAAGTAGGCTGTTACAGAAAATTCGTTAGTTGATTCGTGTAACTATGTATACTACTGTCTGTAAGAACTTCCGCAACAATTCCATTGTTGTCGGCTTTTCAATTCTGGGAACGAAGAAAACTAACCGGCAAGCAAGATTCGGGTATGCAACCCTCATTATTGTCCTGTACTTTCCAGTTGCTCTACAGTAGGTATTCGAACGAGGGTTGCAGGTAGCGCATGCGCATCATCTTTATTTGCATGAGTCGAACTCTGATCGTTCGGTACTTTCAGGGTTGTCATGTTTGCTACAACAAAAGAAACCAAAAAGTTAGTATTTGTAGAAATTCAAAAGAAAAGGAGTAACAAGCGTTTTTCCAAGTGAAACTCGAGTTAGCGATCGACAAAACATACTGGATGCCATGTTGATTGCATGTAAGACGCTGCCCCAGTTTGAAAGAACACAGGCGACGGCTGTTGTCAAGCACCGTGGATTAGCAAGATAATCTGGCGCATTTCGAAAGGCTACAGAGTCTGAAGACGAACCTTCAGTGCCATCCTTAAGGGTATTTAACCTATCCTCTAACGTTCGCATCTGCGTCGCCAGCGTGCTACTCAAATCCTGTAGTTGCTTGAGGCTTTCAAGTTCCGCTTTTTTCGATGCGACTCGCGCAGCTAGAACTGATGATTGGTGTTGAGAGAGAACAGGGTGACCGCTTGGCTGGCGAAAAGCTGTGCCTGTTGACGTTCCTGGTGGGAATATCGACGCAGATCGAGACGTATACGCCATAGTTGCTGGGAATATTATGCAGTGCGGGAGTGGTTATAGTGCAGTGTTGATGATGACACTTTATTTATGATAGATATGATAGTGGTGGTAAATAGGTGTAAAAAAAATGGATGAACCAAAATGAAGACTCGTCTTTCAAATAGAGAGTACGTCTGATAGTACGACATTGCACGGATTGAACGGACTATGATACTTATGTACAACATGTACTGTACCTTAGTAGCAATCTCCACTATAGGCGGTGGGATATATAGCGCCAATCACATTTTAGCGATTCACACTAATCCATTTCAGGTCGAATGTCAACAAACACATAAATCCCACCATACTACATACTCTGTACCATAACAACAACCGAATGAACCTACGAGTATAGCAACGCATCACTTGCTGCAAGCTCCCCTTTTGCAACGGATATTGTTAAGAGCTTCTATGCTTGTACGGTGTGTTCTTCGTCAGCTAAGAACATGGCCAGATTGAACGAGCCACTTGCGCCTGCAGAGTCGGTTGATTCTCGTAAGTTTCCTGGACCAGACCGCTTGCCCGTGAGGTGCTGACCAAGCTTTGGCGACATTTTACTGACTGGTCTAGTAAAACGACGATTTGTGCGCCAGAACCGTGAAATTGCTAGGGTAAACTCATTACAGTCTCTGCGCATTCGAGGTCTTGAATCCGAGGTATCCAGTCTCCTGTCCGAGAATGTATCTCTTCGCGGGCAAGTGATATCTCTGAGCCAAGAAGTTGAAAGGCTCGAGGATGCTAGAGCGCTTAGCCATGAAATATACGAGGTCAAAGAAAAATTGGATTTCAAACTCGTGGAATTGAATAACCTGGTAGTAGACCTGGGAAAACTACCGCGAAATTTCAGAAACAGACGCCGTGAAGCACATTCGATAGATCCCGACCGAGAGAACCAGTCTACTTATAATCCGCGTCTTAAGGCAACAATCCCCGAAAATACCCAGTTTGTCGAAGACGGAAGACTCCCGGTCATATTCGAGGATAAGTCATTAGAGTAAGCTCGCTCAACTTAATCTCCAGGTACCCTTGCTAAGCCTTTTTAGTACAACAAATCTAGCAGATCTGCATGACGGTGACTCAGATGTCATCGATACAAACCACGCCCAAACGCCCAAGTCAGAGCCAGAAAACGAAGATACCGATGCAGGAGATATGCAGGAATTGAGTGAGGGTAATATGTCGGGCATTGGTACGGACCACGATGACGCGGAGGAGTATGACACTCTCCTCCCCCCAACCCTGGAAACACGGAAGAAAAAGAAATTGGATTCCGCTGCAGTGCCTGATAAGGGAAACACATTAGCGTCTGATAGTGCCACCGCAGAGTACGGCTGCCAAAGCATTCCCAATCCGGAATATAAGCGAAGACTGGAAGATGGCGATAGAGGAAGTCCACCCATTTCGGTCGAAAACAATGATGATCCCCAATCCAACCAACCTGCTTATTCCCCACAGAGTACAGTCCCGCCTTGGACAGAGACGCCTGATAGCCTACCAGACCAACTGGAGGGACAAGCTCCAGCCGACGATGGATTAGCTCAGCGAGAAATACTGAAGCCAAGTATGAGCCCTACACATGGCTTTCTGCCAAACATACGGACTGGACTAATTCCTTCGCCAGAGAGCACGAACGTCAGCATGAGTTCTCCAAACAAATCTCGGTCTACAGAACAAAAAGAGAAGTGTTATCAAGCTTCTAGCTCAGAGAAACACCCAGAGCCGTACAAGCCAGCGAGCAGAAAACGCAGGCTTCACGAACGCAAAGGCTTTGTTGATATGACGGTGCCCAAGTACCAAAACTTCAGTCAAAACGAACAAGCAAGCCTGGCGGAAAACCACGAAGAGGAAGCATTGTTCGCAAAGAAGGGATCCGGTTCGCCTGTGTCGGAGCTCCCCGTAACTCAACGATGGCTGGAACCCGGAACAACATCGGATATTCCCGCTGTCCCATCACGAGCTACACGCCGTCAAAGAGGTGTTGTGAGCTATGCAGAGCCGAATCTCAGAGGTAAAATGCGGCGGTCTACAAACGAATTCGTAGACGCTGTCGCAGGTCACAATTCTCGAGATATTCGCACCTCCATGGACCAAGGAGATGTAAACGAGCATGAATATTCTGCTGAGTTGAAGGTAACCATGGGCGATAACCTCGTTGATTCTAACGGCAGCCGCTCTTATAAGTCCGAACGTGCAAATAGGGACACCGTTTCTGGGTCAGAGGGATCTTTGCAGGTCCAATCCAATAAACCGACAAGGAGAAGTGTTTCCAAGAGAAAGCGTGGGTCGTTGGAAGATACATGTGGTCCATTGAATGGACAAGACAACTTGGATGCTTCAATGGCGACAGACACTAGTGATTGGGTGCAGCGAGACCAACAAGATTGTGGAATGGTTGAGACCGAATGCGGACCCATATCAGATTCGGCAGCTCTAGACCAAACGAGACCAGTTGAGTCGACAACAAAAGTGAACAATACTACGCACACCACGAGAAAAGGATCGCGGCGGTATTCTTCAAACCCTAGGGCAGCCGGAGCGAAGCGTTTGCCTCAGGACAATCTAACTGTCTCGGAACCTCGGTGCGCCTCGTCGACAAAAGAATACGATAAACTAAACATTGCAGTGTCATCGAAAACCGATAGTCGAATACCTGGGACCGAAGTTCAGTTTATTCCTTGCAAATCCGATGCACACTCAGCTTCACTGACGGGTGAGGTGCGAGTTAAGCATGGCCAACAACTTGCAGCGCGGAGAAGGAGCACGATGTTGTAGCTGCGTTCTAATATCTCAGAATCGCGTCGATCTTCCCTAAGATGTTTCTATTCAAGTGATAATAACATATACATATACCCACGATCTTTGACATGTATGATGCTTTATTACTAGTGTCGTAGCTTCCGGGTTTCCCACGAAATAGTAGAAAGCATCATACCAGTAAGGTTTTCTTTTTTTTTTTTTTTTTTTTTTTTTTTTTTTTTCGCAGACGTCTGGTAATTTCAGCTATCCATCACCGTAGAAGTATCCCTATCCCGGAGTGGAGATATCGATATCGAAGGATTAAGATACCGTATGGTTAACAATGCTATCATAGCATCGGTAGAGCCTTCAGAGACGGCCATAAAGGTATACACAGTGCCATTAGAAGTTGAACAATATGGCAGAGTTAGTGTCTTCTGGACACCATTGAAGTTTATTGAACGGTTTTTTTGTAACCCGACATAAAAGGAGGCGGTTCAGCTAAAGACAAGATATCTCAAGAATGCTTCTTGGTTGTCGTTGGTATCTTCTCGTACGCGTTCGGACTAGACTTTGTTCGTTTAGTGTTCCCCCTCTGTGGCTCTGGGCAACCGGAAGCTCGTCTTTCTTGTCCCCGTCTATTCAACCGCTCATTTACCTGCTCACTGTTCCGGATGCTGACATGGCGAGAGTCTGTGCTATTCTCCGGTTTATCTGGTTCAGTGTCACTGTCTGCTTGGGATGAATCGTCGGAATCACTTGACTCGGATTCCGAGCTGCTTTCACCAAATGGATGAGATTTGTGATAAATGCAGCATACTGCATTTGATTAGCGAACGCCCTACCATGTCAAAGCGCTCAAGCACACGATGACTGAGGTAATCTGCTATGTCTTACCTTTGGACTTTTTCTTTCCCATCCCTTCGTTGTCAATAACATCCTCGCTCCACCTTATGTGCCTGGGAGGCGGGTGTTCGTCATCTTCATTTGCTGGTGACCTTGAGTCTTCTTCACCTCTAAGTCTCAGAAGCCCCGGACTATGATTGTATTGGGAGCTCGTAGGCGTAACCTCAGTTTGAGAATTGGATGGGGGGTTTGATGCGGTATGACGGATTTGAGCCATTGTCTTCTATTGATTTTGAAAGCAGGTACTCCGTACAGTACGTGCTCAAGCGGTTATCTCCGAATCTCAGCAGGTACTTCGGAATTACTTTCCCCCTCTATTCGGAGAAGCCACAAAAAATCCGCAGTCTGGGTTCCCGAGACAAATTCTGCTCTTCATCTTTTTCTCTTCTATTATTTTTTTATTTTTTCTTCCGGTACGGAGTATGATATGAGGCACTCATGGACATACCGTTGTATCAGTGAATTTACCATACGTTGTCTCGTCATATACCGTAATAAATCCGCTATATTTCATATGGTAGCATGTCTCTTCGGTTTCCCTATGAGACAAAAAGACGCCGTTGAACTTCATGTTATTCGAGTCCCAGGGACAGAACGCGGACTTACGTCGGCTCACTACGCTTAGATTCCACGGCTCGATACGCGAAGCTATCAAGGCTTCATTTGTCTAAACCAATCTACTCTGTACACTGTCGGCGAGGTCCCTTATCTGGGGGACCACATTTTTATTGATCAATAGGACGATCCTTTTGGGCGGAGTTTCGAAATCGGAAAGATGTCGGACATTAAACTCATCATAAGAAGGATTGGCATCCTTGGCTTTAGATGGTCAGGACAAAGGCTGCCAACTTCAGAGTATGGGTTTCTATAGATCCGGATGCCTCATCACCGACTGCAGTTACGTTTCGGCCGCCAGCCACGAGTCAAGAGCTGGCAAATACGTCTGTTGCGGAACGAACGATGCGACAGGAAGATGCTTACAACGACCACAAGATGATGAAGAAGCTCGCATATGCTGATTACCTGGACCGAGAGATCGGTCTGCAAGTCGTTCACGGATTTATCCTTGTCACGATTGGCAAGGAGCATTACCAGTTCATTCAGGACTATCAACCCCAACAGGCGAGGGATATTCTCATCGTTCTGAGACGGAGATTTTTGCCCACTCCGAGGGTGGAAATGAACGATATTAAGAAGTCCTGGGCCAAATTAATGCGAAGACCATTGAAAGGTTCGGTTGTTGTTTCATGGTTGGATAAATGTGAACTCTCAGCAATCCGCGGGAAGGAATTGAGTGTCGAGATGTTCAAAGACGAGTATTCAGACACTCCAGTTTGGCACTTGGTTGAGGCGATAGAGCAGATCGATCATGCATGGGGAACAAATGTTCGCCTTCGTTTTCAAAGCGAGAAGCCCGACACGCCCGCAGAAGATAGAGTCACGGTGAAATGGCTTGTGGAACAGTTCTCGGATACATACGCAATAAGGATGCAGTCATTTCGTTCCAGTGACAAGAAGTTCTACAGATTTCCTGCCAAATCTCGGGGTGAATCGGACAATGAAAGTGGAAGTGAAGACGGGGGCGAGCAGGAGTCCAAGAAGAATTCTAGCAGGTGGAAGAGCAAGTCCCAAAGGACTTCCGATGGCTCCAAAAATTCTAAGGCTTGCAAGTTGTGTGGTCAGAAATCTCACGAACTCGTTGCTTCTATTTGCGGGAGGACCTCAGACCCAGGAATAATTGGTCTGTTAAGGAACGGACGTCCGTCACAGCACGTGATCATCGAGCCCTAAGCGTTGCATGATACAACGCTCATGCAACGCAGGGGTCACGGCGTACCCACCGTCGGCTACAGAGTACAGACGCACAAGGGAGCTGGCCAATTAGGCCGGGGCATTCCAACTTGTGTCGAAAAAGCCGACGGGGCGAAATAGGGAGCTGGTACCTGGAATCCCAAGGGCCAGCGATCGTTCTTGTTCCTAACAACACGTTCGTAGCACTATTCCCTCCATTGGTACGCTTCGCCTCTCACTCGATATCGCCTATCTCCTTGTACATCTCCAGTTCCTCCTACGTCCTTGACAGTCTGAAAGAAGGCCATTAAGCGAAAAGTCAAGCCGATGATCAACGAGGGCTCGGAACTGCAAAGCATTAGAGATGAGCATCGTTCAAAGTCCGAAACCTCAGATTAACGTTCAAGTTCGAGCGAGAATCAAGCACATTCTGCATTTTAAGATGTAGGTGACTTGACATCGGTCATCTCTGGCAACGCGGGCTTCATAAGCCAAGAATAATTGGAGGAAATAACGTCCTCAGTCGCTAGCATAGATGTCACTAAGCAGCTCGACAGGTTTGGCAAATGATGGCACTGCACCATAGTTTTAGTTTGGATTTGGGAACAAATGCGCACGTGGCAAACGATCGCGAGAGATTCATCACGTTTACACCTTTGAATCTCCAAATCAATCATAGGTCTCTCTGGAGCCACAAAGGTTCTCGGCGTGGGGGCATTTGCTCTGTATGTTTATCCCACCACGAATCGTCTGTGTACGACGATAAAGTTTAAGAAGGTTGCCTACGTGCCTGGCGGCGCCATGGATTTAGTATCCTTTAGCCGTATCCAGAAGGTTGGAATTCAGTGGTGGCCTAAGTATGGGACTCTCACAAAGGAAATCGATGGCAAGGACAAGCTTCTTTGTGATATCCCAGATCTTGGAGAACTTCTCATGGTCGAAAACCACACGCCTTCGACTTCTTTCGCGGCCAAGCCCTCGCGCACAGCAGTAACTTATATTCTGAGAAAAGCGCGAACAAATCTAAAGACGCGGGAGTCGAACATCGTTCTACAAAAGAGCATAGTCCTGCGGAGAAGGATCAGTCTTTTCTCCCGCCGGTTTTCTCACAGACGCAGCACGGTCCTCCCAGCGAGGATGTTCCACTTTATACTCCGCCGCACGCGGAGCGAAGTGGGTTGGACAGAGAGCCAGAGTAATGAGTATTGTGGCTTATTCGCCAGGGATTTGATGGCTGTGACTAGATCTGATGGTCCGAGAGGCGAAATTCCACGTTCCACTCCGTCGCAGGCGGAATGATCTGAGTTGGACGGAAAGCCCACTGCTAAGCAATTTCGTGAGGATTGCACAAAGTCGGATGATACTGGCCATGGAGGCCGCGAGCGCGTCCGTGAGGTCATGAAGACGCCATTTCCGATGTTTCTGGTCGCGGAGGTCAGGAAAGTAAATCTCTGAAAAGCGTTACTACCGATTATTCCCACGTGGATGGGAGAAATTTTTCCGGGAGAATGTAACCCCAACATTCTGATGAGAATGACCCGTCACAGGCTCTTAGCGAGCCGAGAAGGATGATGATGGTAAAGATAGCCCCGATTATGCGATTCGCAGCTCGTGTCCCGGTGAATCTATGATTGCAGCTTGTTGCCTTCGTTCGCTGGAAAGA
>HG983339.1:432894-449038 GCA_900006255.1 Xeromyces bisporus
TTCTTCTTCGCTGGAAAGATTTCTATGGCTTCTGATTGTGCAGAGGTAGCCTGGTAGGCAGTTCAATGCGTTTGGATATGATTTTTGTCAGGGCTAGTGTACGCTTGTACCGGGTATGCCTGAGGCATCAATGTCATGTGACTTAGTGGTGGTTTAGAAGTACCCTTCGCTCTCACATGATCAGGACACACCAAAATCCAAGGCGGTGTGCGGACTTGAAGATTTATGTTTAAGACCCCTAACTTTTCCCAAAACCCCCAAAATCCTTCCAGAATCCCCCAAAATCTCAAACAAATTTTTTTTTATATCCAGGGACTTTAGCCAAAACATTTGAACCGTGATGCCTTACTTTAAACGGCGTTGGTGGGCGAAAAATGTGTGGTTAAAGGTCAATAATACGGATCACGTGAGAGCGATTTTCCCTACAACTACTAAGGTTCCACGTGGTTTAGTCATTAGCCTTTACCTAGTCTACACTGCCATAGCAATAGTTTTCGGACACCTTAGAACACGCTAGAGATACCGCCTTCTGAACCAAGCAATAGCTTAAGCGGCAGAATAATCACTTTTAGCTACTTCAAGAAAGCGGTAACTCTGGGTGTCCGAAAACTTATGCTACGCCACTGTAGTTAGCGCAGGTCACCTGACCACGCTTCAGAGTCTTCTTCCTCGCTGACCGGCTGGCTTCCAAGAACCATCGGTTAGCTCTAATATCAAGGCAGTCATTATCTTTTACATCCATTTTCGTCTCGACTCTCGTTTATCGTAGCCATCTCGCTGTACTCGCGCTACTCTATCCCTGCCTGGCCTGCTCGCCCTACTGGGAAGTAGGTCTCACAAGTATGGACTATACACGAATGACGTACAGTAAAACTCTTTTATAAGCAACTCCACTTATTGCAATACTCCATGGTAAGCAATCATTCCAGATGTCCGAATTATTTTCCCACCAAAAATTGCATAAACTCCAATATCTGCAAGTTGCAATTTTCTTCTGACCTCTCCCCATATTATGATACGGTTGCGTATAAAGGAGTATACGTTAAACCTAAATAAGTAGGTGTTATGTCCAATTTGCATGCGCTAAACCCAATCGGGTATGCGCTAAGCCTTGACCAGTTGTCCAGGTGCGAAATTCTGGCCCTTCCGGTGGCCCTTCTGCTACGTATTATGCCTACCTCCATACAAGCAATACCTGGATATAAGCAATCAGAACCCCCGTCTCTAATGATTGCTTATATCGGAGTAGTACTGTACATGTATTAGCAATGCCCGGTTTGGTGGTGATATAGGTTGCCTCAAAATCCCAGGCGGTCACGCACGAAAGCCGGCAGTATCCTGCCGCCTACCAGGCTAAGTAATTGAAATTAACCAAACCTTTTCGGCTTAACGCCTGATCATAGTAGAGTTGTTCAGCAGCGGTTGCTTAACGGGTTTGCATAACGAAAAGGGTTTAGTGACCGCTTAATTGAGCTAGCGTGCCGAAGGCGGTCAGAGAGTTAAACGGATTGCTTGTTATGCAAAGAGTTTGCTAAATTGAAATAGGTTTAGCGTGGCTTAAAAGTGGGGTTTTCGTGATTTCCCACACCGACTCCCAGTTCTACTATACCGTATATAGTAAGGTCGATTTTTGTTCTGATCAGCATCGTGGTTTTCTAATTAATTTGCGCCGGCAAGATCCAATTATGCGCTGCTGAACAACTCTAGTGTAGCCCGCCGAGATTTTTGCCCTTTTTCCCATACGATCTTCGTCGAATTGGCCTTTTGGACAACTTCAACGCATCCTAGCAGCCACCACACGTCAATAATTATACATGAGGTTTTATCACCCTTTTTTTTTTTTTTTTTTTTTTTGCCTCAGGATCTCAGGCCTCCCGCCCAATAGGACCGGCAGTACTACGTACCGCCTGCCCACGTGACCGATTACTCACGTTATTGGGCGGCAGGCCTGAGCTGAAATTTTGCAGGCACCACCAAAATCTGCGGCAATACAGGTGTTTTGTATGGAAAAAGGGCCATTTTGGACCACTTCAACGCGTTCTACCAACCACCACATAGCGTCAATTCTTTTGATACTTGGGCCGCAACACGATTTGGACCTCCCTTTATTTGTCTACGCGGTTTTGTTTCGCTTAGGTGCTGCGTTAACTAGGTAAATGCTTGCAGAGGATATCACAAAAAAAGGCCACTCCAACTTCAAGCAGTAGGGCAGGCTTTATGTCGCAACTATTTTATTGACTGATGGTAGTAGGATGAGCTCCAGGCTCTTTGAATCCTCTCTGAAGGTATATAACTATCAATTACACTGAGTGGTTGTTGAAATACGCGCTCTAAATATGCCTCATGCCCAAAAACTGACGCCGACCACAGCATCTTTACCACCCACCATACATACCAGAAACGATTCAGAGCGATATCAAGCTTTCCATGGTAATGAGGAAAGTGACAATTATATTTTTTAGTTTAGCGACGAAGGTAGCAGGGTGAAAGGGGCTCAACAAGTTGTTGCTTCAGACTGGACTGCCCATTTCAGTGACCTATATGTATTGGCTCGTCACGGTCGCGTAATACTCGCGTAGTTGAGGCATCGTGATATCTCCCATAGGGCGTCCTTTGACGAAAGCAAAGGCCAGAAACATAAAAACTGCTGTTCAAATACAGTAAATTACTATTTTTTAAACCTTACAGGCAGAGTTGTTGTGATAGCTGAGAGTCTGGTATGGTGGGAGGGAGATTTTGGCCCAGACTGCGGATTCAGTCCATATCAATATTTTCCTAATCGGGTTTAGCGCAATCCGCATGTTCACGTGAATGAATCCCCCCTTCACAAAAATCCGCAGTCTGGGTTCCCGAGACAACTGTTTTTCAAGACCTACCTTTATTATTCATAATTTTTTCGACTACGCCAAGTGCTTTGGTAGCTCATAGATTGAGTGCAAAAATGCGATTCTGTTACGGACGTCCACGACACGTGACCATCGAGCCCTAGGCGTCTCATGATCAACGCTCATACAGACCCACGGCGTACCCACCGTCGGCTACAGACGCACAAGGAAACTGGTCGTTAGGCCAGGAGACTCGATGTCGTATAAGTAGAGAGCTGGACCCAGAATTCCGACGGGCCAGCGATCGTTCTTGTTATACACAGCAACACGTTCGTAGCGCTACATATACCCCTCCATTGGCACGCTTCTCCTACCTATTCTCCTTGTACATCCCTCCAGTTCCACCTACGTCCCTAACAGATTCGGTCCCCATACAAACTTCAATCAGCAGCGCTGGGCTGTTGCACCAATTTGTATACTAAAAAGCGAGATCAGCGTAAACTACAGTTCCGTTGTTTTCTTTCTGAAGGTGTAATACAATCGGATACGTTAGGTTGGTGTTGGAATACGCATCCTTGAATATGGCCTTCCTTAACTGTACTACTTATGTCTGTCATGGCCCAAAGTTCGTCCAGTCGTTCGGTCCGACCGCTCGTGATTCACCGACTCACTTCTCCTGAATTAGGAAGTTCTTTTCCCTTTCTTCTTTCTTTTTCCTTCCCGTGTTCAGAGTTCTCGTGTATATGGTGGTAGATACATAGGAATTTGCTCTACTTCTTCCTTCTTATCAGATCCACGCTCTCACAATGTCGAGGTATGGTGTCGTCCGCGTAACGGTCGCATACGTCGAAGCATTGTTTCACAACCAACAGAGCGTTTGGAGCCTAAAAAGTTCAAGGAATGTGTCCGTTGCCATTCAAATACACCAAACACCAACTCTGTCAAGGGCCGGTGCCCGTAGCTACTATAACTAGCAGGAGACGAAAAGTGATATTGCTGGAGAGGAAGAAACTAGCTAGAGGACAAGAAGGAATAACTACAGGATCGCTAAAGTAGGGCTAAGGAAAGACGCTAGCAAGACACTAGTCGAGGAGCAATGCGACACACAGCCACATATGCTATGTGGCGCGTGTCACAGGTGTGGCCTGTGACAACTCTCAGCTTTTACATACGATATCTGAAGAAGTTGTGGTAAAACATCGCAGTTTGGTATGAACCGTATGATAGGAGGGAGATGGGAACCCAGACCTTAGTTTCGCTAAAATCCCGTATTTTTACCATATCCGGTTTAGCGTATACAATTATCACGTGACCATTGCCAAAGTATAGACTTCAAAGTCTCGCGTAGAAACTAAGGTCTGGGTCTCCGAGACAAGAGATAGGTTATGCCGTGTTTGACAGCCACCCCTGTTTGCGTTCTGTTCTGTTCTTTTTCGTTGTTCTCGGGGCGATCACAACCGGAACCGGCACTAGTCTGGAGCCCTTCTCAAGAGAACAGAACAGAACGGATTTGTAATTTGTAATAACGGATAAAGGCATGGCGTTTGATTATTCTGTTCTGTTATTCCGTGGATTTGCGATCACATTCCTTTCTAGGCACTAGTGTATTCTGGGTTACTGTCAAGGGCCGGTGCCCGTAGCTACTATAACTAGCAGGAGACGAAAAGTGATATTGCTGGAGAGGAAAGAAACTAGCTAGAGAAAGGAATAAATACAGGATCGCTAAAGTAGGGCTAAGGCAAGACGCTAACAGGAAACCCTAAGGAACAATGAGCCACATACAATGTGGCGCATGTCACAGGTGTGGACTCTGACAGTTACCCACAAAAACCGTCCATCAATTTTTGTGGCGTTTTTAGCGCGGACATCCTGCAACCTCCGGCCTATATAGGTTTACATTGACCCCGTGCGTAACAGAGAAGAAGGGATGTCGAGGTCCCTTCTTCCTGCTTTCTTCCCGTTCTCTGCTGATGACTCATCTCATCATGATCGTTAAGCCAAAAACTGGGGCTTAATATAATTTAGCGTAGAACAGAAGAACAGAACAGAACGCAAATAGACTGTCAAACACAGCATTAGTCGCACGTGAAGTCTGGGTTATTTCCACGTGAACCAGCATTTTTTTTTGGAATACTCCGTACCATATCTTCGCTTGCCACCCAACTGTCAACGGGGAAGATTGGTCTGAATGGCTTCCTTTATCTGAGGAAAGTACCAGACCACCCCTCACCACGTTGTGAGGAGTGCAATGTCTGGGAATCCCCCCGGCATGTCACTGTATTTTGCCGGAGATACAGTGACCGCCGCTGGGAACTCAGAGAAGGAAGTCTAAAACTTCAATGAACTGATGACAACTCGAGGAGGATTGAACAGACTAACGAAATGGTGGTTAAGAATTGGGCGCCTGGGGATGTACTCTGCTGCAAACGATTAGATTCCTGATTGAAACTGTGCTTGCTTTGTTTTGTACTCATTTTAATATTTTGCTTTGTTAACGGTTTTACCGTGACTGTTGTTGTTTTTCTTTCTCTTGGTACTTGTTGACACTTCACTTTTGGATAATGCTGTTGTTTATTATCAGTCTTGTACATATTTTGGATGGATCCGAAGGCCGCTCCAGTGGCCAAATGGAGTAACTTGTTCTTCTTCAGAGTCAATCTGTCCTCACTGCAGATGACGCATGCCGGACGGTCAAATGGTGCCAGACATGCAGAGATGAAAGGGGTCAGTGAGGACCAGATTCGTCGCGCCGGATGATAAAACAGCGACGCTCTCAGCCAGTCCTACCTGTCTCACATTCCCCGGAAGTTCGTAGGGGCTATGGCTGGGTTTGATCACCGGACGCCCGGCACCTACTATCTTCCCCGGGCGCAGGTGCGGTGCCAGAGTCCCTGGAGCGTTCTGTGTGGCCATGGCTGGACGATTGGCTGCTCTGGTTTGAGACGCACGACTGCTCAAACCCGAACTCCTGCTATGAGGCACCTGTTTTGCAGAGTTCGGATGCGGCCAGCCAACCTAAGGTCGAGGCTGGCGTACGGATGGATCGGGATGATCTGTCTGCAATGGGATTTCTACGTCTTCTTCGGGAGCTTCGTACAATCCTGCTGCAGGACTCAGCACTTCTGCTGCCCCAGTTCCCCGACCTCCATATGGAGCAGTCCGGTCTTCCAGTCCGACACGTATCGCGAGTTTGGTGAAGCGGTACGCGCGGCCCATGCCCAACCCGAGGAGCCGTACGAGATGCGGCTTCGACAGACAGTGCCCATGATTGCGGATCAAATGCGGATCGTGCGGCAGGAAATGAGGGTTACGTCCGACCGTACGATTCATACCATGGAGTCTAGGATGGACAAAGTGCATGATGAACTGCGGGATTTGACTAGCGGACGAGTCACCTTCATGGCACGGGCGGTTCCAGCCGGACGGGCGGGTGCTGATGCCACTGGTGTAAGTGGCACCGGGCAGGAGCAGGCAGATTGGTGGGCTGGAGAGGGGCAGTGGGGATGGGGAAGAGCAGTCCTTCGACCCTGGTGCCGCGGCCGTGCGGGAAGGCCAGGCATCAGTGAACTTGGGGGCGGGTACGGAAGCCACGACTTCCCCAGAAAAGGGCACATCGCCGCCTGCGTACGAGTTGTCCCGTACAGTTGGCCCTGTGCCGGATCTGTTTCGGGAATGGACAGAAGGTCTGGCTGGCAGGCCGTCAGTTGAGAGGCTGAATGCCAACGGCGCCGCTTGGCGGAAAACCAACAAGGAGAAGATGTTCTATGGTGACGGACACCTAGTCGCATCAGGACTGACATTTGGATCGGATAAATTAAGTCACGTGATTATATATGCGCTAAACCCTTTTAGGAAACTGTGTGTGGGGTATATTACTAATATGTATCAGTTGTCCCTTGTTCCCAGAGCAACGAACAAACAAACATATGTGTAGATGTACATGCACATGGTTTATTTTTCGAGCATTTTATCTTCCAAAATTCGTTAATATTGTCAAGAAAACAGAGCTAAGTACGTGGCATTGAAGGCCATACAATTATCTATCACTGACTGTAACCTGTAGCATGACTCGTCCAAGTAAACGCTCTCAACAGCTTAAAGCTGCGAGTCGTTCTCGTTTTTGTCAAGTGAGGAGAACTGTTGCTCCATCACCACAGATTGCTTCGCCACCACAAACCGCTCCATCACCGCATATCGTTCCAGGTAGGGTTGCGGATTTGGAGCCTGCCGCCGGCGATGTAAATACTGACACAGTCGACACAACTGTCGACACAACCGTCGATACAACCGACAAATCCATCGAACTTGAGGATTCCGATTATGGTCCTCTTACGGAATTATCGTTTTTTGATGATGACGAAATTGAGCGGAATCCGGAGGTGCTTATTGATGACAAGACAAGAGATGATGCGTATGCTGCTCTCTTCAAAGGATCTGTCAATGGAAATGACAAGAAACGGTCATTTACCTTTCAACGTGGACCTGAGCCCAGTAATCGCCAAAAATTTCGCAAGCAAGCGCAAAACAGAGGTCTCGAAAGTGAAGCCAGAAAAACGAGCAAAATGATGGAGGGTTGGGTTATTAAAAAGGGAAACGCTGAGGAGGACGAAGGTACTGCCGACAAGGATGGCATTCGTGAGGAAGAGAAAGATACGGCCAACAAGGATGACGTAGGAGATTTGCCAAGTTTTTGGGATTCAGACGCAGGAGAGGAAGATCTTTTCTGTGATGAGGGAAACCTTGAACTCGCTCTACATGATATAGAGCGCAAGCTAAATCTCAAAAATGATTTGAAAGGGGTGGATCTAACTCGGCACCATTTGGTCAGGTCCTATCTATTTTTACTTATTGAAAGAAAAGAAACGAAAGAAAAAAAGCAGGACCTCGCTTTTATGGTTGCGAGGGTAAACAAACGAAAGGTATGGACGGCGAGAAGGATCGCCTACTTCACCAAGGAGTGGATAGCATGCCGCCAGATCGAGGGAAGTTTTAGGGGGCGGCATGCGAAGACGAAGTCGTGGCTAGAGAAAGAAGATGTGCAGGTGGGAATTCGGGATTATCTTGCTGGGCGTAAAGAAAGTAAGTGAATTTCCCGGGCTCTTGTCGGTTTAGAATCAGATTAACTAATATCTCATGGCAGATCTAACTGCTTACAGGCTGGCGAAGGTGGTTAGTTATTTTGTTGAAAGTGACTCGGCCGATACAGCCCTCCAACAACTCTTTTCTTTAGACGAAGAATCAGRTGAGATACCATCAGAAACTATAGTAACCGCTCGTACGTGCAGGAGGTGGCTCCGYCGAATGGGTTTTGAGTGGAGGACATTTGGGAAGAATGTCTATTTCGATGGGCATGAACGTGACGATGTCGTCTCATATCGTCAAAATACTTTCATACCGGAATGGCTYAAAGCGAGGGAGAGATCCTTGACCTATGACCCTGAAGCCGATAAGTGGTCATTCCCTCCGCCTGAAAAGCACCCTTCCGCGCGGCCCTTGGTTCTGGTGACCCATGATGAGTCCACGTTTAGCGCGAACGATGGGACTCGCCAGGGATGGGTCCAAAATGGACGTCAACCAATCCGTCCAAAAGGGAGGGGTCGAGGGATTATGGTTTCCGCCTTTCTGGTTTCGTCCGGTATTCTCAAAGTTCCTGATGATATTTCCAATGAGTACCTGGCATCCTTGCCCGACTGGCCTCGGACCCCGGAAGGAACCCCCCAGAGAGAGGCCTGGCAAGCCCTCGAATACGGATCGGATACGTATTGGGATGGCGACAAGATGGTAGAGCAAACGATCAGACTTGCGATACCTATTTTTCGACTCGCGTTTCCGGATTGCGAAGCCGTTTTTGCATTCGATAATGCATCAAGTCATTGTTCATATTCCCCTGATGCGCTCTTAGCGACGATTGCGAAGCCGTTTTTGCATTCGATAATGCATCAAGTCATTGTTCATATTCCCCTGATGCGCTCTTAGCGACCAAGATGAATCTCGGTCCGGGGGGAAAGCAACCGCAGATGCGTGACGGGTACCATAATGGACTACGTCATGGCATGCAATACCCTCCCGACTACCCAGTGGCTGAGTTGAGGGGCAAGCCAAAGGGACTGAAACAGGTGTTGCTAGAACGAGGTTTGTGGGTGGACAGGAAGCCAGATGGCTCGAAATTCCAGCTCATGTGTCCGATGAAAGAGGGGAAGAGCTCCTGTCAGGGCACATCTTGCTGCGCTCGCACTTTGATGGCGAGCCAGCCCGATTTTAAGGAGCAGAAGAGCAGATTGCAGGAGTGTATTGAGGCAGCAGCTCACAGTGTGATTTTCTATCCGAAGTTCCAACGTGAGCTGAACTTTATCGAGAGGTTTTGGTGTGCAGCCAAGTATTATGCAAGGGAGCATTGTTCTTACTCGTTGCAGGGCTTGCGGGCAGTCGTGCCGAAAGCCATTCACTCCGTACCCGCTAAAACTATCTTTAAGTACCATCAGCGGTGCGAGAGGTATATCGACGCCTATAGCTCTGGATACTCGTATGGTACTGAGGAATTCACTCAAAGAGTCAATAAGAGCCATAGGAAGGTCGGCCCTCACGACTGACACTGCGTCGCCTTTCATTGGCTTGGGTCTTGCTTTGGGCGGTTTTCGTACGGTGTTTCTATGCGATTAGGGTAGTTAATAATGAGAGTCTCTTCGAAATTGTTCTACTTGATGTACCTGTCCAAGCATGCATGTCGTTTCATGTTGTATATCATAAATATATATACGTATCATACACTTGGTGTAGACAGTGTTTGTCGTTGGATCTGGTGCACACTCGAACTGCGAATACAGAGCTTCGTTCTGAGCCACCAACACGATATCTAGCAACAGGAATGTTCCTAGCAAGAACATGAGGATATCCTTTATAAATTCAATATCGACAATCGACCAAATCTGTTGTATGTCAACCCTGTCTTTCATGAAAATGAAGACGATATTCTGTAAAACGTCTTGCTGTATATGTGTAACAAGCCACCCATGAGGAAAAAGTGAATTGTTTTCATATGGTGCAAGGGTTAAAACGGGGTCCCTTACAGAGAGAAGGTACCTGGTTCGACTCCTTGTTGTTTTTGCTTCTTTTTGGTCCATCAACTGGTGAATCGACCGGCATTTACTAAGCACTTCTCATTGGTCGCTGGTCTGTGCACGTGATTTATGCATGCATACATAGTGCATAGTGGGGCCTTATGCAGATTGTGACATTCCCAGGTGACAAGATTTTTATAACATCGGACGCAGGCCCGTATGAAAAAAAGAAGGTCGCTACGTTGCTTAGCGGGCTGTTTTATGGCCATTAACGATCCCCTCTATGGATCAGATGTTGTTTTCGTGGAGTTATAAAATCTGGTCCGAAAAGTTGATGCGACTAGGTGTCCGTCACCATACAGCCGGCGAAATGTGATCAAAGAAGAAGAACAAGATACTCCATTTGGCCACTGGAGCGGCCTTCGGATCCATCCAAAATATGTACAAGACTGATAATAAACAACAGCATTATCCAAAAGTGAAGTGTCAACAAGTACCAAGAGAAAGAAAAACAACAACAGTCACGGTAAAACCGTTAACAAAGCAAAATATTAAAATGAGCACAAAACAAAGCAAGCACAGTTTCAATCAGGAATCTAATCGTTTGCAGCAGAGTACATCCCCAGGCGCCCAATTCTTAACCACCATTTCGTTAGTCTGTTCAATCCTCCTCGAGTTGTCATCAGTTCATTGAAGTTTTAGACTTCCTTCTCTGAGTTCCCAGCGGCGGTCACTGTATCTCCGGCAAAATACCGTGACATGCCGGGGGGATTCCCAGACATTGCACTCCTCACAACGTGGTGAGGGGTGGTCTGGTACTTTCCTCAGATAAAGGAAGCCATTCAGACCAATCTTCCCCGTTGACAGTTGGGTGGCAAGCGAAGACTGGGCCTTGTGCAGCCCTCGGTTCAATGACAAGGACTTGCCGGCTGGTTCCCACGAGATTTCCGCTGCCCGGCTTCTTCTGTCATGCTCCCATCGTCGACGCCAATGTTGCTCGGTCACTTTCCGTATCTCTTTCTTCTTGCAATCCCAGATGTCTGCGCCGCTGCTTGTTGCCAGTCCCCATTCCAGGGGCCAGTTGTCGGGAAGTGGCTTCGGTGCGGTTACCTGGTCTAAGGAGACGGTCTGTCTGTTTGGATGTCTTCGACACGCAATCGCAGGCGGATTGGATGTGATGACGATGAGGACGGAGGCGAGCTGAAGCGGCGACGGCGCGCTCAGTGAGTAGGAGGTCGAGCGGTGGAATATGAGCAAGGGTGTGGAGGGAGGAGACAGGAGTGGCTTTGAAAGCCCCGAGTACTTGTCGAAGACAGGCGTTCTGGACGAGCTGCAGTTCGCGGAGTAGGCCCGATTGGCGGGGCGACAACGGGGTGAACCAGGCTGAGGACAAGTAAGTCATTGCCGGAAGGATGACCATGGTGTAGACTTTTCGGGCTTCTGACATCGGCAACTCCCACGTCTTGCCAGTTAGCCTGCTCAAGGCCAACGTCTTGGTCGCCAACTTAGCTTTGCGCGCTGCACGGTGTGAAGTCCAGTTGAGCCGCGGGTCAAGGTGTAAGCCGAGGATGCGGACGTTGTCGGATGGAGGACGGTAAACGTTGCCGAGGCGTATTCCGCAGTTGCGGTTCACTTTGCGGCGCCGCGAGAGATGGATGAGCTCGTACTTTTCCGGGGCGAACTTAGCACCGTGCCGCCTGGCCCAGTCTGCGAAAGCAGGAGAATACAGGCGGTTATTTATGCTCTGGAAATCCTTGGCGCCATCAGACAGTAACTAGCAGCAAGCGGGAGTTCATAGGGACAAATCCATATGATCGAGGGTGAAGATTGCAGTTGAAAGATGAGGGCCGAGGCAACACGTGCTAATCCATCTACATCCATGAGCCAAACGAGTTGGAGGCCGAGGTGTCATGTGTCAATAAGGGCGGAGGCCGGATACAAGCCGACGAGCCGGACCGGGACCGTGACAGTAACCCCCCTTTTAGCCGCGAGCTCTGCGAGTGGACCGGCGAGGAGGCTGTAGGTCAGCAAGGCGACGGTCGAGGCGGGCGAGAAGGGCGGGTAGGTGCTGAACATGCTCGAAAGGTTCCCAGGTTGGTTCGTCGTAGCCGCACCACTTAACGAGAAAATCGCCCTTACCCGTAGTGCAGTCGAGGAGTTCGTCAACTTCCCATTCCTCATGACCGTCAACTTCAACAGGGGGAGGCCGAGGCTGAATCTTTCCCGGGACGGGGTCGGCAGCAGCAGGACGTAGGAGCGACACGTGGGAGACCGGATGGAAACGCATGCGGGGCGGGAGCTCAAGATGCTATGCGTGGGAACCGACGGGTTTCAACACCTTAAAGGCGCCGAAATGATTCCAGTCGAGCTTCTTGCGGGGCCGAAGTGTCTGAATGTGTTTGGCGTTAACCCAGACCAAGTCACCGGGCTGATAGGACGGAGCAGGGTCTCGGCGAGCGTTGGCGGACTCGCTGTACAGCGCTTGGGCGTAGGACATCTGGGAACGGAGGTGGTCGAAAATTTTCGCCATGTGAGAAGCAAAAGAATCGGCATGTCGGGAATCAGACGGCGAAGCTTCGGCAGGTCCGAGGTCGAAGCGAGGGTTGTATCCATAGACAGAGAAAAACGGTGAGACACCGGTGCCGTCGGAAAAATGGTTGTTCGTGGCGAACTCGGCGAGCGGAAACCATTCGGCCCAGTCGGTCTGCAGGTAGTTGCAATAGGCGCGGAGATACTGTTCGAGGACGGCGTTCAGACGTTCGGTTTGACCATCCGTCTGAGGGTGGTAGGGCGTGGAGAGATAGGAGCGGATGCGGAGGCGTTGGAGCAAGGAGCGCCAGAAACGAGAGACGAACTGGGGTACACCGTCGGAGGTGATGGACGTAGGTAGGCCGTGAAGCTTCCATACATGGTCGACGAACAAATGGGCGGTTTCTTCGGAGGAACAGGTGGTCTGGCAAGGGATGAAATGTCGCATCTTCGATAGACGGTCTATCATACTACGACCATGATGGCATCGGACGCAGGGGACCGGTTTCGTGGACGATGTTAACGTCCTCGCCTGGAGTCGGTCAACGCAACACAACGTCCGCATTCTCAGAAGAGTCCATGACAGGTGCGGAGACTGGGCCAGGCGGCACGGTGCTAAGTTCGCCCCGGAAAAAATACGAGCTTATCCATCTCTCGCGGCGCCGCAAAGTCAACCGCAACTGCGGAAGACGCCTCGGCAATGTTTACCTTCCTCCATCCGACAACGTCCGCATCCTCGGCCTACACCTTGACCCGCGACTGAACTGGACTTCACACCGTGCAGCGATCAAAGCTATTGGCGACCCAGACGTTAGCCTCGAGCAGGCTAACTGAGAAGAATGTACTCCATTTGGCCGCTATACGGCCCTCGGATGCATCTCTGATATATACTTAATAAGTTAGCCTGTGTTTGCTGGTGGTGATTGATATGAGCAAGATGATTAACTATACCGAATGGAGTTTCTGGCAAATTGAGCTATACTGAATCAGGATTAGTCCGTGCTCCAAATCAGCTCCAAATCAGCCAAGAAACCCGATCTTTTGCTACTGTTTGGTGTAAATCAGTGATTATGGATTAAGTGGATTACTGAGTAGCTTAAATAATCCGTTTTAGGCCGTTTTAGCGCGTATTAAGGTGGGTGACATTTCATTAGCGCGATACCAGATTACACTGATTATTACTAGCGTGAATTAGCTATTCAGAGAAATCAGAGCTTACAGGCCGGTTTTCTCTGATCTTCTCTGATTTCCTGACGTAAGCCCCACCTGAACAATTACCATTAGCTCGAGCCACATTCTAATTTTAGTAGATCAGCCTGCTCAAATCAATTACCACCAGCAAACACAGGCTTTAGTGTCCAGTGCCAGATTCGAACTGACAACCTTATTCGTGTGAAGGACACGTGATCTGGCAAGGCGTGGGGGTTGCCGATGTTGGAAGCCCGAAGAGTCTACACTATGGTCATCCTTCCCGCAATGACTTACTTTTCCTCAGCCTGGTTCACCCCGTTGTCGCCCCGCCAATCGGGCCTATTCCGCGAACTACAGCTCGTCCAGAACGCCTGCCTTCGACAAGTGCTCGGGGCTTTCAAAGCCACTCCTGTCTCCTCCCTCCATACTCTTGCCCATATTCCACCGCTCTAACGCTGTTTAGAAAAGCCGCAAGACCTATCTTCCCGGATCGCAGTTGAATGTGTATGGCGGACTCGTGTGAGACCTACTTCCCAGTATGGCGAGATGGCTACGATAAACGAGACGAAAATAGACGTGAAAGGTAATGACTGCCTTGGTATCAGAGCTAACCGATGGTTCTTGGAAGCCAGCCGGTCAGCGAGGAAGAAGACTCTGAAGCGTGGTCAGGTGACCTGCGCTAACTAAACTAGGAAAGAGCTAATGACTAATCCACCACCAAGTCACATGACAAGCATGCCTCAGGCATCTCCGGTGCGATCGTAGACTAGCCCTGACAACTCGGCCTTGTGTACCTCGGTGCAGTGAAAGGACTGTCCTCGAGAACGCTTGCGGTCTAGCCTCCGAGGAGCTTCCTTTCACTAGCCTCCCAGTCTGCAGACCACCTCTTCTTGATTGCCTCCCATGCTCTCCTTTTATCGCCGTTCTGAGGGTTTCGTGTTGATGACGGCGGTCGGAGCCAATCTCGAATCTAGTTTCGAGTAGCTGACGGCAGCTGCGTCGATCGGGACGTGTGGGCGGAAGAGGGTTGAGCGTATCCTGTTGCACAGGTCCTGAATCGGTGGTTCTCGTCTGCTCGGAGACGGTATGTTGCCAGCCTTCCCGTCCCGTAATGCTCGGTCGGTGGAATATACGCGTATATTCCCAAGGAGGACACTGGCGTGGCCCGGAACCCCCAGTGATCGCCCGCAGGCAACGATCCTGTACGTTCTTAGAGAGTGACAACACAGCCGTCTTCCTGTGGTTGAATTCCGCTGGAACGAACCATGCCTGTGAGCCATGAGAGAGGGCGGGACGCACCACCATGGTGTATACTTGTCTAGCTTGGAGGAGCGGAAGACCCCATCAGGCGCCTAGGGAGTTCTACTGCGTGGTCATCTTTTCCTCTAGCTTGCGAGTGTGTGCTGTCCAGCTCAAGCGAGGGTCGACGTGGAGCCCCAGGACTCTCACCCAGCTGGAGGGATGCTAGGCTAGTCCTTCTATCGAGAGGGGATGATTTAGTTCAGTTGAGCGTCTCCGGCTGAAATAAATGTATTAGCTCGTACTTTTCTACAGCAAACCTCTGTAGAAGGCCTGCCTGTGCCTTGCAGTAAAATGTATTTGTTTGCTATATACAAGAACAACAACCCCTTGGGGAAAAGGGCTCAGCATGCTTAACGATTACGACTACGCCTGCCCACGGCTTGTACTTCGTGAAGTGCCTGAGAACCCTGATCCCTGAGGAAAGGTGCGAGCTGGTGTCGTGGCTCCCCTTCCCTCGGTAAATGCGTGGCGCCTTTACGTGGTTACCTTAAGGGACGAGTAGCACCTAATCCTGAAAGCCCCGTGAGAAGCTAAAGGAGAGGGACGCAAAACCAAAGGCTACGCTCACGAGACAGAACAACTCCTGAAAATCCAGCTCTGAGTCCCTCAACCCACGAAACGCGAACTGGTGCCCCTGAGCCCCTAGCCAACGCAAGGCCTAGCCGTGCGCCTGTGTGCTGGCAGTGGGTTAGGGCCCAACCCGGCCCTAGCGTGCTGAATAGTGGACCCCCAAGCTGGTGATGGGGCAGCACACCACCAAAACTCCTCAGCAATCAAAACTGTCTCCCCTCTCTTTTCCCTGCCGTGAAGTCAAGAACCTCTAAAAACAATCTAACGGTAAACACGTTACGATGTCATCCAGCGTTCACTCGCGTGTCGAATACATTCAAACGGACCGTCTCCTTCGACCAGGTAACCGCACCGAAGCCACTTTTTGACAACTGGCCCCTGGAATGGGGACTGGCAACGAGCAGCGGCGCAGACATCTGGGATCGCAAGAAGAAAGAGATACGGAAAGTGACCGAGCAACATTGGCGTCGACGATGGGAGCATGACAGAAGAAGCCGGACAGCCGAAATCTCGTGGGAACCAGACGGCAAGTTCTTGTCATTGAACCGAGGGCTGCACAAGGCCCAGTTTTCGCTTGCCACCCAACTGTCAACGGGGAAGATTGGTCTGAATGGCTTCCTTTATCTGAGAAAAGTGCCAGACCACCCCTCACCACGTTGTGGGGAGTGA